>VXBA01002043.1:140693-214744 GCA_013399895.1 Serilophus lunatus
CCTCCCCCCCCCCCCTTCCTAGGTGGGGGGGAGGGGGGGGGGGGTGTGTTTCCCTGAGCCGTGCAAGCCCCCCAGGCCATGCCTGGCCATGGGGCTCACCTTGGGGGCTGTGCAGGGCCCTCCCCACCCCACTGGGGACCAGGGGAAGGGGGTGGGAGCTGCTTCAGGCTGTCCCCCATGGCCTCCCCAGGCTGGGCTGGAGCCAGGGTGGCCCCTGCTCCTGCCCAGTCTCTCCTGGGCAGCCGGGCAGGGCCAAGAGTTGCCTTTGCCCGCTCCCTCCAGGGGCCCGGGGTTTCCCTGGGCTCTGCGGGCCTCCCAGGCTCTGCAGGCTGGCCTGGCCTGGGGCCATGTCTGGCCACGAGGTCCCTGGGGCTCTGTTGGGACCGTCCCCGAGTGCCAGTGGGGGGCACGGCCTGTGCCTGGATGCAGGGCACCCCCTGGGGGCCGTCCTGAGTCTGTCCCTGGGTGCCACAGGGTGGTTGCCCGGCCCCTGCCCCCCTCCCGGCAGGGCGAGGGGCCTCCCCACTCCTCGGCAGCCCCTGGTCTTTTCTCCCAGGGCCGGGTGGGGCCAGGAGCTGCCTCTCTCTGCTCCCTGGCCCTGGGGCCATGCAGGGTCCATCCCCGCTGGCCCCAGCAGCAGTAGGGGTGGGCTGCCACCCTGGTGGGGGAGATAGCCCCCTCCCCCAGCCCCTGGCAACTCCTGGTCCCATCTCCTGGGATCCCGCAGCCCTGGCAGTCATGCTGACAGTGGCGAGCTGTCCCGTGCTGGCAGCCCGCCTGGCAGCCATCAGCATGGCCGCGGCAGGCAGGGCCAGATCCCAGCATTGGCATCAGCTGCTGCAAGGGGCAGGGGTGGCCCCCCGAGCCAGAGTGGATTCATGCTGGTGGGGGGCAGCCCACGGGCAGTGCCCCCAGGCATTCCCGGCACTGGCAGGGTGGCAGCAGCAGCCCCTCTCCTCCCAGCACAAGCAGCCATGTGGGCAATTTTGGCGGGAAGCGCCATCTTTGCCTCATGGCAAAATCTCAGAGAGGGGCGGTGCCCAATGCTGCCATCCAATGAGAAGACAGCCCATCCAGGAAGAGGACCCCAAGTTCTCGTGGGATTGTCAGCATATGAATGCCAGAACCTGGAAGTTCTGCCCCTTTTTGGCCGGCTTGTCATGGTCCAGATAACATCAGCTGCTGCCCCTCCTGGTCCCTCCCTGTTCCCCTCACCACGCAGCACCACCAGGGCTCTGACAGTGGCAGCAGGAGACCATGCAGCAGCAACGCAGTGTGGTATCTTTTCCCTTGGGGTTCCCTGGGGAGGGGGCTTTTCACTGTCCCTTGGTCTTTCAGGGGCTCTGAGGACCAGGAAATACCATCCACATGGCGGCTCTTGACTTGCTCCTCAGCCTACCAGCCTGCTCGGAGGAGCAGTTTGTTATTTGTTTTCTTTTTCATTTTATTGCATAATATTTTAGGGTCTGTTGAGTGTATCTGTTTAGTGCCTAGCGGGATTCTATAAGATCTATCAAGCCTCACAGAAAATAAACCTGTGTTTGCTGTTGCATCTCGATTACATCTCTCATCCTGTTGCGCGCCCTAGTGGTGAAACCACCACAGTGCAACAGGGAAATAGAAATCCAGAATGGAAGTACCCTTGCTAAATATTCCTGGCATCAGGCAGTAGGTGTCAGCACTTCCCATGAACACTGGAGCATAAACATCTTCCATCAAAAACCGTGTTAGGAGATATGGGCAAAACTATAAGCAAAATCTCAGAAGCAGTTATTCAGGATTTTTTTTCCTTTACCTATCCAAGTTATTGCAGTTTCAAAAATACACTCTCATTTGAGTAGAGAACATCCAATCTTACAATACTTGTTTTATATATGAGTCATAAGAACCAATAATGCTATGAAATCCTCGGGGTAATTTTTCGTAAGGTATATGGTATAAACTTCGGATGTCTATAGTTGAAAATGCCACATTATTTGCACGTTACCAGTACTGCCTATCTAGAAACTGGGCAGCTCTACATGTTTGTTCACAGTGTCTTCCAGAAAAATAAGTGTTCTACCAGAAATTCTCCTCAACTCCAGAACAGAAATTTCTGTGGGTTTTTTGCCAGCTGCCAAAACCTAAGCAATAATCAGCTATATTAGGGAACCAGCAGCCAGGTCATCAATGCCCATGTTATGTATTACAGAAAAATCTCAACTTGATGAATAAATATTTTCTGGATGATATCACAATTTTTTGGTTGTGGAGTTTGTTTTTTGTTTTGAAAGTTAATATTATCCATCTCATTCCAGAGTTACAGATTTGATAATTTCTGATAGTTGAACATTTTCATATTACTGAAAAACATACAAATAGGTCAGAAATTATGTAGTTAGAACAAAATGGTATCAATGGTATGTATTAATTTAAGAAAAAATGGTTAAAGAGGCTGGAATTACAGCAGAGTACAGGTGAAAGGAGAGAGGGGAAAGAGTTGCAATAGCATAAGGAAAGGTCACCACTTGGATTTTGCCAGTCCCAGAATCCAATCACCATCTCAAGAACAGAAAAAAACCTTACCTGGATTTCTGGCTTTCCAGAGTCTTTAAGGTAATATCTTTAAGGAGATAGAGCTGACAAGTGGAGTTAAACTCTTTTTGGCAACTAGTTGTGCTAAAGTTGCAGAGTCAATTAGCAAGCCGTATCTGGCCAGATGCAAATAACTGTTGGACTGAGTTAATTAGTTATATAGTATGATAAAAGGTGTGCTCTTTTCTATGGATTCATTTGCTTGTACTTGCGTACATCAGAGTCACAGCTGCTAACATCAGTTAACTGAGATACATGTTGATGTGCAGCTAATTAAAAGTTGTTAAGATTTTGGATGCACGTTTTATATAGATCAATGTGAAATCCAGACTGCCAGAATTATGCAATAGAGGAAGAAACCCAAAATAAAGGCCATCCTACATTTTTCAGTAAGATAAAAAATCAGTACTTTTTCACTATATCAGAAATTCATTTTAAAATAATCTTATTTTTGAAACTACTGTGCAAAAATCTCCAATATAAACTATAAGCTCTTAAAAAAATCAATGGTTTGACATTTTATTTAAGGACATGGAAGAAGCTTCTACACATTACAGTAGATACTCATCTGCCTTTCTCCAAATACTGCTAACTGCACAAGCTGGAAAGAGGCTCACCTCCTCTAACTCTTAAACTGATGATGTCTTAGAAGGATGATGGCATTATTTATACCTGAATTGGATACTTTCATAGATGTTTTTTTCACTGCTAAAGAGGTGAGTAAACTTACCAGTAATTCGGTTTTCAATTTCCCCTTGCATCTGGAGAGAGTCCACATAAATGGTTCTGTTTCCAATGATTCGTGCACATGCAATTCCCCTGTACGGTTGACAGAACCCGTCTTCATGGTAATCTTCTCTGCAAAAGACATGTTAGGGTTTTATATGCAAATGTCTAGCAAGTGGATTTCTACAAAACATATTCTCATAAACATACAAAACCTGAAAATACTGTAAATCTGAAACTGTTCTGTTTCCCAGGTGCAGTTTTTTCTCCCCACACTACCTCAGATATTAATGGGGGACCCTGTAAACAGCTCATTACAGAAAGATGTAAAACAAAGCCCGAGATTAATTTAAAAAATCATATACTATGACTAATGAGATTTGACAGATTAATCTATTAAAAAGCCTTTAGACTGAGACATACAGCAACATAGATCTTGCTACATGTTCCCATGCAATTTTGGCATCCAGCTGTAATCTGTAAAATTAAGGAGTTTGTTCTCTTCTCCCACTTCTCTCTCCCACTCTTCATTTCCTGTAGTTGATAGCAGACAAGATCTTGCCAAATTTGAATTAAAACATGGAATACTTTTGAAATTTAATTAGATATACAGAATAAAAAGTAATCAAAGCTATAACCTCTTTTCACCATAGTGAGAGTCTGTGATAAATTTCTCTTTCAACATGTAATTTAAAACAGTTTGCAATTCAATGAGGCTTTAAGACTTTCTTACAGTCAATATCTAGTATGCCCTGTGTTTCCTGTGGCATGATGCAGCCTCTGTGCTAAGATTCACTAGCCTGATGGATTCACATCGTGTCATTTACTGCATGACGGACCAAAAATAGGTATGAAATATAATCTAAAACCCCATGACTCTAGAGTAGGAAATCTAAAAACCTAATCAGCTTTTGTTACTAAAAATGTTTAAAAGTCTGAGATATCTCTCCAATAACAGCAATTTTTGAAATATTACCTCAATGCTCTCTGCACTTTGTACTTACTACCTTGGGATATCAACACCTGTTTTAGTCACCCATGTTTCCACTTCTCTTCCAAATACCTTCACCTTTCCTTAGGGTGTCACATGAGCAGGACAAAATTGTCAATGACAACCAGTAAAACCCCTTAAATTCAGCTGAGCCAAATCAGCACGGAAACCTGCTGCCTGACAATAGCTAGCCATGACGAGAACATCACCAGACATCTACATGTGACGAGTGCAGCCTGTTTTTTCAAATACCTTATTCTGTCTTAGGAAACTTCTCATTTTTCTTCGGCTGTGTCTCTCTGATAAACTCATCTTTTCAGAGGAACGTTACCAATATTTCTTAAAGTGTAAACTCTTTGGCAGGGAAATTTGAACAGGACTGTCTGTAAAGTGTAGCCAAAAGGAAGAGTTACTTGACCTGTGTCACTCCCTTTACTCCCAGAAAGACAGTGACTTAACAGGACTCTACTCACCACAAGCTGCTAGATAAACTATGGTGACATGAAATGTACTATGCAGTTGTTATAAATATCTGGCCCTTATTTCCTATCAGAGTATAATTGTTAAATATTCACAAAGCAACAGTTTGTCTACAAACTGTTTTGCTTCCACAGTTACTTAAGTTTTTTATTATGGTTGATGAAGTAGAGGAGGAGTCTTAGGATCAATTACTCCCTGCAGTAACAACAAAATCTGTAATTTTGCAACAATTGCACTATGACTGAAGGGACAAAAATATTAAAACATTTTGTCTATGCCTGTTTTGTGATCCTTGACTACCTCAGGAGGAAGTCAGCAATTCCCATAAGGAGCTGAATAAGCAAGAAACCTCCATTTGACCTGTTTCTCAAGAGTAAATTCATACCACTATCCTACAGAACAAAGTCTGCAATGTATCTTACTGAAAATGCGTCTCACACTTTAGCTCTCAGTTCAGGCTTCTCTTGTCAGTATAGAAGGGGAAAAAAAAAGCTCTCAAAGCAGCATGTATTTGGTAACAAAAGCAGTATGATCTCTTACTTAGTTTATTTATTGTTGTCAACTTCTAAACACAGCTTAGATACTATAAATACACACATATGCTCCCCTCTCCCATGTTATAGTCAACTGCTGATTAAACTAAACTGGATATGACCATTACCATGAACACAAGCAAAAGTAAACAGTAACCTGATGTCAGTTACTCTGACAGAAGCTGGGCTGTTATTCTACATGCATCTTTGTCAGATCAGAAAACTCAGTGAATACCATTTGACAAATACTAGTATTGAAGGGAGGAAATTACATTAGTCTTATTAATAAAATATTTGATTTCAGCAAAGGTGCAGAAGTGGCAGCACTATGAGTCTCCTTACAGCTACTCTTCAGTGACATGTACACTTGGCACATAGCAAAAAATCTGCAACAAAAAGCAACCTAGGAGAGTCTGATAAAACAGCACGGGAGAGGCATCATGCTCAGTTCAAACAGAAGCCTTTGGAACCACGTGCAGCTTTGATTCATGCTCCAAACCATATGCCAGCAATTCAGCTGCTGATCAGAGCAATAATTAAAAGCTGCTGCAAATAGGCAGAAATACTGACTCTTCAATTTCCTGCTGCTTGAGCTATAAAATCTGCTCTGATCAAGAACCCTGATGAAAGCAGAAATCTGACTCCACAAAAGGAATCCAGAAGAGTTCAATTTGTTCCTCTCTCAGAAATCTTACAAGCTAGCCATTACAAGTACTTTTTCATCTTTGTTCTTTAGTTTTTGAATGTTTCAAGGCAGCATTACTTTTTTTACCTAAGGATTTTCTTTCATTTTTACACAATTTTTTTTCAAGACAGAGTCAGGCCAATCCTAAATGCTGATCTTTTTTGCACCTTTGTTGAAAGGTTGTCTCAAAGACAATGCACTTAGAAACTGAATTTTCTCTGCCCTCAATTAAAATGGAGGAAAGGCGTATATACTCTTACTGAATGAACTCTCTTCCCAGCTACTTGTCATGTGTTTGACCAGAGTTTGAACTTAAAAATAAAATTGTAGAGAATCTGACTAAACAGACTCTCTATTCCTAAAGCCCCAACTTCCATTGCTTAGGATGAATGTCATGAGTTTTCCAGGCCCACAAGGTAATCTTCTGTCAGAGTAACAAAATTAAGAACTAGGCTTTCTAATACAAAGATAAAGCAGAAAAAAATCTTCTCTGCTGGACACACATAAATAAAACTGAAACATTTTTATGTACAACATGGAATTTGATTGGGTTTACCAGGTCTGGAAACACCTTGAAGAATCAAGCACTGATAAGAATTTCCTTGTCACACATGCACTTTAACACCTGACTAAATACAGTCTGCCTTCAGGTTTGTGGTCAGAATTCTGTATGAAATGAAGAATTAACCAAACAAGCAGAGTAGAAGAAAGATGAAGGTTCAGTGATACAGTGCCAATCCTCCCACTGACAGGAATCATAACCTTCAGGGACATTTAGCCCTATAAAGGAAGAAATGGAAGAACCAGGTACCTCTGAATAGGAATAAAACCTAGCATAGATGAATAGGAAACTCTCTAGACTGAGGACATGCAACACTCCCATAAAGAAGATATCTGCCCTAGAAGTACATAAAGAGATTTCTAGGTGTCCCAGAAAAAAAACCCAGTAAAAATCACCACTCCCATCCTCACATTAAGCATTCCTTTAATTTCAAACATGACACAGGAAGAACATCAAACAAAATACTATGAAAGAAAATTCCTAGAAAGCAAAAAGGCTTTTCCTCATGGAAAATCTGAAATGCTGAAAGAATATATCTAGGCAATACACTATGTGCCATCTATGCAACGCCACCTATTATTTGCAACTATGACAACTGAACAGACCTGAGGGCACATGAAACAAAAAATTTAAAGGAAAACAAAGGCAGCCATGAAATTCTCTTCAATACTAAAATCACCTTGTGGAGCAGCTAAGTCTGACGAGAGTTTTCAGCACATATTGAGTGCCCCTGAAAATACAGTAACTGCAGACCTTGTGATTTTGCTTAAAAATAGAGAAAACACATGAAGGCTTAAAAATTTTTAGCAAGGGTTCACAAAGGGAATTCTGAAAGACGAATTGAGAGCACCTCTCATACTGATTTGCTTGTGAGACACCTTTATTCTGTTGCATACCACAAGATTTACTTATCAAGACGGCAGAAACTTCTAAGTTAAATCTATTTTCCTAAAAAATGGAATAGGCGCAACACTGCATCACCCATAAAAAGAAACTCAGAAATCCTCCAGAACACTCAGAAAGAATAAGATTTTTGACTCAATACATTGAAAAAAAAATCTTGTTTAATAATAACCTTCCAATCTATCCTAGCGGTTATATGGAAGCACACATCCTCAGCCTACACTTTACCAAAAGAAATAACACTAAACCAATTCATAGAATATAACAGGATATTCCAGACATTAGCTTTTGAAATGTAGGAGAAACTTTGTTACAGCAGTTTCCCACAAGGAAATTAACTGCAATTAAAATTTCCTGTAAATTTTCCCTCAACAAATAACAAACTCAAAGTTTTAACCCTCTCTCCTGTTTTCCACAGATTAAATAGTTTTAATTAATAACTGTTAAATACTGAGAATATTAGGACACCCCTTCTCCCTCATATTCCATAACAATTAGAATGGCAAAGCAAGAACAACAGCACAGGAAACCACAATTAGATTGTGACGGACAAAAGAAAGGACAAATTATTTACATCATCCTATTCTCTCTGGTAGAGAAATATAACACTTGGTATACAGTTTCTCAACGTGTAAGAAAGTCTCAGGATTTTTGACAGTTACTGCTTGAAACTTGATGTCAGAAGCTGTGTAAAGAGAATGATTATGATTGACAGACAGTAAGATCAGAGGGATTGGACAGCCATTACATTTCAGATTATGAGTTTACTTAGCCCAGTGTGTAACTGCTTGATAAACATAAAGCACACAAGTTAAATGACCAGCAATACAAAAAGAATAAAGGGTAAAGGGTATATGTTTAATCAAAGAGAGGCAAATTGCTCTGACTTGTGGGAAGGGCATTATAAAGGGCTGCAGGAAAAAAATCAGGAATTAATTTTTTTAACATACTATGTTTTCATGGTTTCTTTATATTGAATCTCAATATCAGGACCCCTTATATGTCTCACTACAAATGCTGTAATTTGTTACCCTTATTTTTGATGTATATCATAACATAGTGCCAGAGAGCAAACTGTTGAAAAGAGGATAAGTTATCAATGGCTAAAATGAGTTTAAATCTCCAAATATTCTCTCTCTCCCTATGAAACAGGCCACAGATGAGATCTGAAGGAAAAGAAACATACTACCTTATTCATATGCCATATCACACCTATAAGATTTGCCTCCTGCCAAAAACATAGCAAATAGATATTAATGTTACTACAGAAAAGTAAGTGGTGCTTTCTGGTCAGTTTTGTGTATTTGTCTTCAGAGAAAATATCAAATAAAACATTCGATTGCTTATTTCACCATGAAGTAAAATTGAGGATGGTTGTCTTTTAAAGTAATAATTACAGTGGACTATAAAACTGCTCCTTCTTGTAGGCCTCCCATTGTGCACAGATCATCAATGGGTTTTACTACTGACATTCAAGGCAACAAGATTGGGGTATAAATATTTAATGGAGGAAAAGAATGGAATTTTAAAAAATAAGTATAGCTTGAAATATTACTATCCATTGAAGGGCTGGATTAATGCCAGGTGCTTCTGACATCATCCATAACTTCTGTCCATAGAGAGCAGAAATTTATAACACACACGAATAGGTTGTTAGTTATAGCAGAGTTTCCAAAACCCAGGTGTACAGGAAAAATTAAAAAACCAAACAAACCCACCAACCATAAAACTCCAAAAATGCACGTGCATCTCTGTCCTGCCTGCTGAAGCCACGAAGCAAAGGGATGGCAGACACGACTTGACTGCTATATCAGGCACCTGCTTGTATGGAGGTTATCCTGCACCTACATCACGGGAGAAGGGTACAGGCCTCCTGCCCTACCTATATCCATTCTCTGAACAAACGGTTCTGACCAAAAGTTTCTGGAAAAAACCCACCTTTCCAGCACTTAAAATCATTGTTTGCACATCTTCACCTGTGTCTAAATATCAGTGGTTCTGGGATATCAGGAATACACATCGATGTAATTAACATCTCAAAGAGAGACTTGGAATAGTACAATAGTACTATATAATACAAAACAAGAGAGGTGTAAAACTTTTCCTGTAACTACACTAAAGAAATGTAAAAAATATCAGAAAAGAAGGCAAGTCTAGTGTTAAAAAGTAAAAAACTAATAGGTGAGGGAATTTGTATAAATAGTCATAGCTCAGTTGAAGTCAATGGACCTATGACAATTTACACTCACCATGGATATGGCCCATGACTTTTGCTACCAGATGCTTACTGAGTGTAGCAACAGACAAAAAAAAATATTCCTTTATATTTAGCCTATAACTTGGATGACTATTTCTTGCTTTTTATCTGAAAAATAATACATCACAGAATCCTTAAAAAAATTACTAGAAGTAAGATACCACATTCAATAATTTTAGTGGATAAAAACAACAGAAAATGACATTGCTTTCTTTTATTTTACAGACTAATCCTACATCACTCCTACAAGAAAAGCACACAGCCCTCTGGCAAACATATAAGAAAGAACTGAACACACAAAATTGACAGGTTGTTCATTAGATAACACTACATGTACTGTGTTTTGATGGTATCGCATGTATTTATGTATTTCTTTTTGCTTTACATATTTAGAAAAGTTTTTACTGTACCAAAAAATGCTGCAGTTCCCAACTACAGTAATCATATATAGAAATATAGGCATAGGTGGCAGGATTGCTTTTACTGCACTAACATGGGTAAAACAGTCAAAACATTAAAACTAAACAACACTGAACAGTCCTGAGTTTCCACAAGAAACAGAGGATTATCCCTAAATGTATAACCAAACACAATCCCCTGATTACCACATGTAACTTCAAATAGATGATCTCATATTCTGCCAAAACTATTCTAACTTCTTCCTACAAACTGTCTCTTTCATTTTTGATTTTTATGTCTCAGCAACAGATGAATAACTATGTGTCTCCTCTTCTACACTAGTCTGCACTTGGGACAGCAGCTTATTAGTGCTATCTGCCTGTTGTTTGGAGCGGCTGAGATCTAGGTAGTACGGTTAAGGAATCGAGAACTCATTAAATAACTTTGGAGAGTCATAATTTCACATAATATGATTGCTAACTTTTTTCCAGTTAGGAAAAATAGATTTTTCTGCACTGGAAATTCTATGCCAGTTTCAACCAAAGTTTCTAGAGGTCCAAAAAATTAAAAACAAACTGACACTCTTCTTCTTCAGCTACCTGAAAAAAGTAGAAATGAAGAACTGCTGGCCCTGCAACTTCCCTTTTCTGGGGCTGTAGTAACAGAACCCTGAATCATCCAAAACTACTGGGATGTCTGGCTATTCATCCAGGTTTCATGTAATCCCAAATGATAATTTCTCCTTACATTTCTTCCTTTGGACTTAAAATTACTTAATGTTTATCAGACTTTATTTTCATAGACTCCTCTCTTATTTTTCTTTTTTGTTTGTTTGTTTTTCCTTTGTAAAATCAAGTAACGCCTGTCATGTTTATTCACTTTGATCTTTCCACAATATAATAGTGGATACTGCATTGTTTCACAGGCAAAGCAAAATAGCTTACTCTTCAAAGTCAGAATTAATTTATTTTCAGATGCCATACACCTGATACGATGCAGACATTATTAGCTTGATAGTCTGTGACTTAATATGGCACTGTAAATTAATGTAATCGAGTTAATGAATTCTTCACAAATCAAAACATGTAGAAAATTCAATAAGGAGAACAAATGCTTCCCCGAATTTAGCATTTCAGTAATTAATGCTTACAAACTAAGGTTCTGTGTATACTGATATATGTCAGTGAGTTGGGGTCTGGGGGATGTTGGGAAATGGAGTCAGAGCCCTGCTGTGGGACACAGGGCTAACCCTGTAAACACCAGACATGAACACCAGGTAAGGAGGCAGACATCACAACAGCTTCATGGAACTACATCTCAAGGTCTCCTTGGAAGGAACGTGCCTCTCAGCACAGCCACGATGACGCCGACAGCCCAGCCCTCGATGGGAGGGAGTGTCTAGGTCCTGGGGTGGGGCAGTGAATGGGGAGGGACTGGAGTGGTGGGGCCAATCAGCGCTGTGTGACACCTGTCACTCAGAAGGGATGTAAACCCGGAGAAGTCACGTGTTTGGGGAGTGGGATCTTTGACACGCGTCAGCAATCCTGCTCCGTGCGCAGAATAAACACACCTTTCTCATAACGAGGCCTACGTTGAGAGTTCGGTTTCCACAAGTCATCAGAGAATTTAGAAATATAGGGATTACACATTGTTGCTCGAGTCTGAACCTTGGAATGTAAGACATTTTTCCTTTTCTCTACATTCCCAAACTTAATATTAAAAAATATAAGCAGCTAAGATTTGTTACACACTGAGGTTGTCTTTTCTACATTAATTAACAAACATAATATGAAAATGTTAATTTGCAGCTGTCTGCAGATAGCGAGTATCACCACAGTAGCTCCAACTTGAAAAGTGACTACAGATCTAGCTTTCTTAAGAAGATGCACTCATAAGCATGAGGTTTTTTTGTAAGATTCAGATTCCTACATAATTTCGGTCTTTGAGCTAAGAACATTATGTAATATAACATTTTACTGTTGGACTTAATGATCTTCAGGGTCTTTCCCTACCTAAACGATTCTATGGAGAGCAGTCCCGCAGAAAGGAATCTTGAGTGTGCTGGTCAGCAGCAGCCCAGTGTGAGTCAGCAGTGTGTGCCCAGGCAGCCAGGGTGGCAAATCCTATACTGAGTTGCATCAGGCACAGCATCAACAGGCACCAAAAGAAGGGACCATCCCACTGTATCCAGTGTTCATGTGGCCCCACCGTGAGTCCTGTGTGCAGTACTGGGCCCCATAAAATAAGAATGATGTGAAAGTACTTGAATGCATCCAGAGGAGGGCAAAAAGCTGGTGGAAAGGCTGGAAGAAAGGTTTTATGTGGAGCAACTGAGGACTCTGGACTAAGCTCCATTTGGAGACAAGAATTCTGAGGCATGACTTAACTGCTCACTACAGTTTTCCGAGGATGGGAGGAGGAGAAGGAAGTGCTGGTCTCTTATTTTCGGGTTCCAGCTACAAGGTATGTGGGACTAGTTCAAAACCGCATCAGGGTAGGCTTAGACAGGACACCAGGAACCATCTCCTTACCAATAGGGTGGTCAAACTGAAACAGGCTCCCTAAAGAGATGATGGATGCTCTGTGCCTGTTAGTGCCTTAAAAAGAGGCATTTGGACAATAACAGGTTTTAGGTTTTGGCAACCATGAAATGGTCAAGAGGTTGAACTAAATGATTGTTGTAATTCCCTGCCACTTGGAGCTACTATATTGTATCATACTGTATTTGTATTTTAGTATATTCTTTTCTCTTCTTTTTCTTTGCCCCTCTACTCATTGTTTTGCAATCCAGAACTACTATGTTGTTGTTAGGCAGGTGAAAAAAAGGACGTTTGTCAACATAATTTTGCAAAACTGAGCCAGGTGAAAGTGTAATGATTTCTATGTGCATGTCAGCCTGCTGAACTAAGAAGACATCTCCCAACTTGAAGAAAAGCATGGTAAGGCAGGAGTTAACATGCTTTCTGGCCTGCAAATCAAACTGTTAGAAAAACTTAGGGTAGGGGGAAGAAAGTGTATGTGTATGCGCATGCACACTTATTTATAAAAACAGAGATTCTGTGGTATATCATTGTGTTTCACCTAAAGCAATCCTTTGACTCTTCTATGTCATTACTGGAGTGAACAAAATAAGAAATGAGATGCATAAGACTAAGCTTTTTGAGGGGTACAAGACCCTGCTGATGACATGTACTTCTTGCAGCCTAGAATACTATTACCACAAATACTTCAGGTTTTAGACTTAACAGAGGAGTATCAGTTTGTAAGTGCAGATTTTATTACTACATATTCCTTCTCATTTTTAAAAAAATCCCTTCCATCGCTTTTAATATTATTTAGTTTTGAATAGAATTGTTCAAATTTTATCAGTTCATACCATCTGTTCAATATTTTCTCAACTACACTAAACTAGTTTCATCTATAGCTTGTTTGGATCTTTCAAACTGAAACACAGAACATAATAATACAAAAGTAGGGAAAAAACTAACAATAAAACCATAAAAATTGAAAGAATGATGTATAGTGTGGTGTTCCAGCATTATCTTATTTTGTTAAACTACCTACTTTTCATTAGAATAGCATTCCTTTATGCCTAATTACAACATTCACCCTTTCTTTGTATGCACTTAGAGGCTATTCAGCATCCTAAGGAACTCTAATTAAACTCAATGTGGCATCAAATGCCTACAGGAAGTCTCAGGGACATATAACTGTCCTTTTGTAACACATACAATAAATACTTTGAAAGCCATTTAAGCTACTGAAGGAATGAGCATAGAGGAGAGAGAGTGGGAAGAAGTAGAATCCAAATACACTGAAGGTCGCTGATTTTATCAGAGATGCCCAACAGCTGCAGCAACTACTTTCCAAAAGCCCAAGGGCCATTACTACTTTGAATATCAATATACATATATCCTTAAAAGGAATAACAAGTATCTCACTTTACTTCTTTGGTAGTTTAATACAAATTGTTTCTCTGAGGTGCTCAAACATAAACACTTGCCACTGATCTGGAATTTGCTGGAAGAGGGTGTTTCAGGGTCACATATTTACAAAGCCAGAGCTCTAATTGGCATGTTTCCATATATTGCACATCTTATGAGTTGAACCTTACAGTTTGTTGGTATCAAAACCCTATCCACTGCTCTATAGAGTAGGAAGAAGGCTCACCCAGCATACAGGCTGTGGGTAAATTCTCACCTGCAGAAACCGTCAACTTCCTTTAATATAAGCTAAATACTTAAATTTTGTATACTGTATGCTTCTAGCCCCACATATTACATTTACTACAATACTTGACCAACTCATTTAAAATTATCTTGACAGTACTGCTAATCACAAGTGGGAAGGTGCTTCCTACATTGAACTCTTAAGTTAGCTTAACTGTAAGAAATGTAACTAATTGCTTCTTCTTCCTAAGGTATTTGGAAACCTTGCCCAGCGACAGGCAAGTCCCATCATATTGCTTTCTTGTCTTTGCAACCAGGTTCTCTCAATAAGTCTGTGCAAAGTAGCGGCATTACAGTTTACTTTACATGAGGGCATTTGATTTATACAGTAGAACAAAGAAGGTAAAGCTTTCTTGAAGGTCTGTTTTTGTTCACCTTTACATATACATATAAATGCACTTTGTTTTTGGGAGGTTTCTGAAGACTGTGGTTAATGAACATAACAGATTGAAACAAACTATTATCTTTTTTCCCCCTCTATATATCCCTTGTCACACTCTTTCTTTTGTTCTTCCCCTCCTTTGGCAGAAAGGAGAAAAATTACCACTTGCAATAGCTTCCCTAGGTAACAAGTTGTAGGAATAGAGACACCTGTGTCTATTCTAAGATGCCATGCATATTAGTTTGATTATATATCTGGCTTTTAAAATTCATTAATTTTGTAAGCACACTGAATTTTTACTTCTACTACAAAATAATATAAAATTCATTTGATTGTTCATCATTTACTTACTGGGATTAGAAAACATTTAGGTAATAAACTAAAGATGAAGAAATAATATAGTGTGGGAAGGTGGGATATGGAATGGTGCAAAGCAAACAAAAATAGTATTTCCAGTGCTCTTTAGCTCTCTCCTGAGTTATACATATTCTGGGGTTTTAAACAAGAAATAAAATTTATACTTTCAAACATGTAATTAATGTTAGGGAAAAAAGTTCAATTTTTATTACAAGACAGAGGGTCAGCTTCCTCTGAGTACATTCTACATCTCTGGGCAGAACAGAGTATAATTTTCAGTTATTTGTTAATTTGTGACATAGCATGCTTATGAACCCTACTAGGCCGTATCCTATGTAACAAGAGAAAAACTGAAAAATTACGCTGTAAAATAGATAAGAGAGAAAAGAGTACACAAACCCATTTAGTGCAACCTTGGATTTAGTCCCCTCCTTTCTCCAAATTTCCTGTCTTGGCCTGAGAGACTGTCAAAGGATATTTAAATTGTTGAAGTCAGAGGCAAATCTGAGATTGTGGATCAAAATCCCCTGAAAGGAGCCCCAAACCCACAGAAGGGTGAAATACAACCTCCTCCTCAACCTTCAGAGAAAAAAAAGGAAACTGACAGACAGGGGCTAGGAGGGAATTCCAGCATGTTCCAGCCAGATCCCCAGATTGGATTGTCAGGGAGTCAGGAAATCTGCCAAGACAAACACATGCTGTTTAATATATACCAGCCCAAGATAATCTGTGCCTCAGTTCCTCACTCATAAAAGAGGAATAACATTCCATGCTTTATAGGGAAAGAATGTATCCTAAACATTTTGAAATAATCTGATCCCATAGTAGAGGAAGGCAAAAAAATTTCCAAGATCCACCATCTCCATTTGATGTACAAAACATGGAGAGACAAAGGTTAAACAACTTGCTGCAATCACACGTGGAGACAGGAGTCAGAAATTGAATCCAGACCTCAAAAATTACAGTTCAGTGTTTTAATCACAAAATTATTCTTCATCCTTGATTAAAACAGCAAACAAGAACACTAAGTATGCACTTATTCTGTAACTTTAACATGCTACCACAAACATCTTAGAAAAATATATATTGTTCAAATACTATTGCCAAAGCCACATGAGTATCTCGGTGAAATAGAAGGCATGCATGTCATTCTGGAGGAGTCCCATCTTCAAACACCTGGTCCTCGGGGGTGTAAACAAAGTCTATAACTTCTGAGTTGAGACAACAATGTATCAGTTATAAAAACATCTCTATATGTGAATTTTTAAGATAATCTTGTATAATTTACAAGGTTAACAATATTATCAAAAACTGTTCTGCACTGAGACTAAAGAAAATTTGCCACATCACCTGAAGAAAGGAGTAAGATATAAGTGCTGATGCTATTTGATGGTAACTAAAGCATTCTTCCTTTTTAGTATGATGCTAGATGATTTTGATTTCCCAGACAGGTTCAGTTCACAAAACTATTTGCCTCTTCAGCTACTGTCTTTGAAGACATCAGTCATGGGCAGGGAGGTGGCCTGAGGGTAAAGTGCTCTGATGATCCACTTCTTTCCAAAGATCCTATATTCTCTTTACCACCTCATAATTACATGGAGATTTATCACATGATTAAAAGACATTTGTCCCCATCATAAAGACACAGGAATGCCCCTCACATCATGCAGAAGGCTCCCTTTGTAGTCACAGAAAAGGTGTACTTTGGCGATGTAATAAAAGCCATGGGATATGCAGACCATGGAGAATACCTTGTCCATCTCAGCCTCAGGGTTCCTCACCAGAGTTTTAACATAGGCACATTACCAGTTTTCAGACATTCTGTTCTGCACTGTTTGGTTTTTTTCTCAACTACAATTGCTTCATCACTCTTCTTCAATGGACAGAATCTTAAAAATTTTACTGCTGTCCCAAACTAGTTGAAGGGAATCAGACATGAGAGCACGCAAATTTATTCTGAGTGATTAATACATCAAAAATTCCTCCCTAATGTAATGATAATTTCTATTTGATGACACTATTTCTTCCCAGGTATTTCTCTAAGGGTCCAGCACACAGGCATTAAAGGCTGCAAACCCAGAACTGATCTTAGTCATAGGTCAATAAAACAAGGACTTCTCGAAGTTTCTTGTTAAGCTCAGGTCTCCTGCACAAAGCTCTGGAAGGAAATGTTCACCTCCTGACACTGTGAGAAGATTTCAGAAAGGTCATGTAGCAAGAAGTGAAGCGCTGGCAAGAGAACCAGTTCACTTACACTTAATAAGGGCTGAGCTAACAGGTACTTGTTACTGCCTGCACTGTATTGTACCTTCCTCACTTCTGCTAAAGTCTCATCAGATTTTCCAGAAGCCCTTAAGAGCCAACAAACTGTCTGATATCTTGCATCCCAAGTTCCCTTCAAGGTGGCACCAGTACAGTTACAGCCTTAATGAGAAATCTAACTGCTTCAAAACAGGAATTTGCCCAATGATTAAAATGGAATAAAATTCAACTTAACCACTTGACTCAAAAGAGAAATATATTAAACTAGAGAACATCCAATCTTTTAGAATGACATTATCTTGTAAGAGCAACACTTCTAGAAAGGAAGGCAACTGTTTCTGCCCTCCTACTCCGAGAGATTAACATCCATTGCTCCATTTTAAATCATGTTAAAAAAACATTCTCTGATATTTGCTAACAATTTATTTGATTTTCACACACTTGTACTTTTCTGAATAGAAAGGATATCTCTCTTTTGAAAGGCAAAACTAGTAATGCTAATGGTACGAAAGGTAAAAGCACATTGCAGTAAGAGAAAAGACCAATGTGTTGTACTGAAGTAGTACAGTCCTCTAGTAGCACAGTCCTTTGGACAGCAAAGACTAGTCAGAGACTATTTTGTTGACTGTGTTTTGATTTTATTTCCCTTGTAAATTAATTTGTAATAGCTACTAATACTTTTTATAATTTTCATACTTTTGATGAATAAAGTAATTTTCATAATTTTTCCATTGCTACAGAAAAATCTTTAAAAATTTTTACACATATGGACTTTAACAGAAAGTAAAAACCTCTCAAAAAAATTGACAGCAACTAAAGTCTATGTATTTAGTTGAAAATTTTTACTTTTATGTTTTTATGAAAATACCTCAACTTCACTCCCTGAAGGTCAGGACCCTTTTTTACACTGGCAGGTCTGACTGCATAACACACACTTGATGTCTGGTATTTTTTAACTGTAGATAATTTCTAAAAATTCACAGCATGGACTGCATAAAAATACCTTGCTAGATGGTATCTTCCTAGGTAATGTTTCTTATCACTTAGTAATTCATTAGGTATATTAAACCAAGTTACACTGGTTTTGTGTTTCATTGTTCCTACTGAAGCATGTCTTTTTTGATGCACTAATACCAGCAGTAACAGCTCTCATGTGGCTCAGTGCGAGGCTGCACTGTGCAGACAGCAAACAGAAAGGGTCCTTTGTTCCATGTGAGCTCTTTTTAAGCAATTTTCTTTTGCTTTCCCCCCCTCCCTTTCTTTTTCTGACTTATAAAATGACCTGCATAATTTTATATAAAATATTCAGTTAAAAAAATCATAATTAGCTTCTGAAAAGAAAATAATTACATTGCCAAAACATGGCAATCTGGAGGACTTAGTTAGGAGGCATGGAGCAGAGGAACATGGGAATAATTATGAAAAGACAATAAAAAAAAGATATCATCAAGGAATCTTTGAAAAGGTGAGCAAAACCTGGGCAAGTAACAAAGAGGAAAAAAGAATTGAGACAGAAATGGGGATGCTATGAAGATCTGTAAATTATGAAAGTTTCTGGACCTCGTATGTTAAGTCCTTCATGATTTCTCACTAGACCTTTGACTTGAGCTTGTTTTTCGGAAGTTTCAGCTTTCTCTTCAATCTAGTGGATATTAAAAAGAAAATAGTCTACCAGCAGTATACTTCTTACTTCACCCTTAATGGCAGAGCCAAAACAGTGATGGCTTACAGGTCCACCACCAATACCAGTGGTATAAGACCCATTGTGAAGTGTCATAAGCCACATGACAGATTTTTTCCCCCCTTTTTTTTTAGTTCTTTCTTTACTAATTTAGGCTTCAAAA
Source organism: Serilophus lunatus (assembly GCA_013399895.1). Lineage (NCBI taxonomy): Eukaryota > Metazoa > Chordata > Aves > Passeriformes > Eurylaimidae > Serilophus > Serilophus lunatus. The sequence goes on from VXBA01002043.1 coordinate 159,878, forward strand.
CCAGAAAAGGTTGAATAGCAACGCTTTCAAAACCTGGGCAAACCCAGGATGAAAGGTGGTTTGGGAACCCTAATTCACTTCCAGATAAGACAGTGCTTATAATCAAGAACCACATGTCATACACATTGTAATTTATTTATTTTGTTCCCACTATATGAATTGAAATGTCTATGTTGAGTTTTGTAAAATATTAACAAATTCATCCTTAATACAGAAGGAGCTTTTGGGAAATACTAGGGAAACCAGAAGATTTAAGATTAATTACTTGATCTATTGTAAAAAGTTAATCAATGTAAAACTTGGTTCCCAGCTTTTCACCTTGTGTTCAGAGCTTATTATGCTTCAGTCACTTTTGAAGACTTATCTTTGAACTTTAGTTCAGAGCTTCACTATGAGTATTTATTTTTGATATCTCTTATACCAGTCCTGGCCTTCTGATTTCATAAAAGATGAAGCAGCTTCCTGATATCTCACTACTCTTCTCCTGTCTAGAACAGGTGCATAAGATTTCTAAAGATCTGAAGTAGGATTTCAGTTTTACAAAAGTGATTATATTTTTTTTTGTACTCTATCATGAACAGCTGATTTCAATCGACTGTAAGAAAACATGAAAACTTGTTAAATTCCCTATCACACTGTGTCATGGTTTAGGAATGGTATTCTTCAGCTAAGTATTCCCACTGAAACCACATCAAACCATGCACTGCTCACTTGGTCCCTCCTCCCTCTCCGCCTTCCGCCAGGGTGGAGAGGAGAATTGGAAGTACAAAAGGTAAAGATCGCAATTTGAGATAAGAACAATTTACTGGAAAACAGCAATGAGATAAGAAAATTAACAGTAATGGCAACAATATTAGTAAGAGAAGCACATAAGAAAAAAAAGGCAAGCAATTAACTTACAAATGATCACCCTAGAGCCTGACTCAACCACACCAGGATCTCCTGACCCTGAAGTGAGCCGTCTCCCAGTCCTCAGAAAATGACCTGTGGCGGTGTAGAATAACCTCCAGGTCCTACCTATGCCCCCTCCTGGCTAGAGTAAAAATTAATAGTCCTGGCCAGAACCAGGACGTATTGAACTGCTTTAAATTCATTTATACTTTCTGTACACAAAAAATACAAGCATGTGTACCATGTGGATCAGTTGTCAAGCCAGCACTGATAGTGACTAGAAGAGAGATTGGGGATAAGGTTAAACTGTGCAGGGGGGTTCTGAGTCCAGGAACACTGAAGAGTCGGCCTTATGAGGACCTGATAACCCTCAGTAGCCAACCAGACAAGGACAGGGTGGTACCAAGAAGAACCAATAGAGATTTAAGCGGCTCTAGGGAGCGCAAAAGACCCAGAGTGCAGTGAACAGGAGTGGGCAAATAGGGACAAGGCACGGCAGGGAGGGTGTGGTACAGCAGGGAGGGCGTGGTATGGCTACAAGGGCGTGGTATGGCTACAAGGGTGTGGTGTGGCAGGGAGGGCAGTTTGCACAGCAGTTCACACAGGCAGGGCAGGAAGGAAGGGCCCCTCTCTGACTATCCAGGAGCTGCCAGTAGAAGCAGCAATCGAAATAGCCAATAGAAACAGTATCTGGTAAGGAGGAGCAAAGAGATCTTTTCAGTCCAAACTTTATTAGCGTATTACTTAAAACTCCCCCAGTTATAGTGTTGACAAACTGAAGAGCTCAATCCCTTAGAGATGCAGGAGTCACTGAACCAGCTGTATCAGAGGCTTCCAGACAGACAGACCTGGTGATGGCAGATGCAGCTCTCCAGGTCACAGTTTGCCAGGAATGCCTGATGCCTTTCCATGAGGCTGGGACAGACAGTTATTTTGCAGACAATGTGCCATGGATGCACAGGTTGTATAGTATTAAAGTGAATAAGGAAAAGAGAGACTGATTATATTCAGAGATGGCACATCCTCTTGGGAGTCTTCAACTTCCATTTCGGTAGAGAATTAGGGCCGACTGTGTCCTGGGAGGCATCAGGCAAAGCATCACCAGCCAGTCAAGGGAGGGGATTGTCCCACTCCACTCTCCACTGGTGCATCCTTACCTTGAATATTCTGGCAGTTTTGGGCCCCACAATATAAAAAAGATATTAAGCTGTTAGAGAGTGTCCAAAGGAGGGTGACAAAGGTGATGCAGGATCTTGAGAGGAAGCCATATGAAGAGTGACTGAGGTTACTCGGTCTGTTCAGCTGGGAGAAGGAGACTGAGGGGAGATCTCGTAGCAGTTACAACTTGCAGTTGCAACTTCTTTGTTGAGGAGAAGAGGAGGGGTAGGCACTAATCTCTTCTCTGTGGTGATCAGTGACAGGACACGAGGGAAGGACTTTAAGTTGCATCAGGGGAGGTTTAGGTTGGATATTAGAAAAAGATTCTTCACCCAGAGGGTGGTTGGGCCCTGGAACAGGCTTGCCAGGGAAGTGGTCACAACACCAACCCTGACAAGAGTTCAAGAAGTGTTTGGATGATATTCTCAGGCACATGGTGTGACACCTAGGGATGGTCCTATGCAGGGCTAAGGGTTGGCTCAGGGTGAGGTATGTGTGAGGTACATGCAAGATGGGTTACTTAATGGTCACCCCACTCCAGCTTTTTGAAGTGTTTCCACTCAAGTCTTTTGGAGGTCAGAGATCACAAACACTGATTAGTAATATACTTCTAAAAAGTATCCATATGTCTTTTCAAATTTGCTTTTACTCTTATTTTTATTTATTCCATCAATACTAATTTTATGTCATTACCACGTAACAAGACCACAGACTGCATTCCTCATATATCAATTGATCAACTGCAGAATCTCTTCCAAGAAATTAAACAATATGCAGTACTTAAATTAACAAACAAAGATAAATTCTGTTACAACATCATAGCTATCTGACATACACCAGAAAAGAAACACCAAGGAGAATGTACCCCACAACATGCAAGAATGATAAACTGGTGATGACTGAGAAGACTGAGGTACTCAATTAGTTTTTTACCTCAGCCTTCACTGGCATTCAGGCTTCCCATTTCTCTCAAGTCTTTGATGTTCTGGGTGGGTGTGGGGGAAGTGAAGTCCCTTGCGCTATAAGTGAAGAGCAGGTTCAGGACCACTTGATGAAACTGGATGTCCACAAGGTTATGGGATGCGATTCCACACATCCCAGGGTTCTGAGGGAAAGGGAACTGGCTAATATTTTTGTAAAATCACTCTCCATTATATTTGAAAAGCCATGGTGGCCAAGTGAAGTCACTGGTGACTGGAAAACTGAAACATCACTCACATTTTTAGAAAAGGAGATATGGAGAACTACAGATGAGTGAGGCTTACCTCTGTGTCTGGGGAGATCACAGAGCAGATCCTCCTAGAAGATATACAAAGGCATGTATAAGACAAAGAGGTGATCTGAGGCAGCTAGCATGGCTTTACAAAGGGCAGTCTGGTGTCCTTCTACGGTGGAGTGAGAGCCACAGTTGACAAGAGAAGACCAACAGATGCCATCTTTCTAGACATCTGTAGGCCTCGATACCATCCCACAAAACATCCTTATCTGCAAATTGGAAAGATATGGATTTGATGGACCATTCAGTGGTAAGGAACTGGATGGATGGATGGATGGATGGATGGATGGATGGATGGATGGATGGATGGATGGATGGATGGATGGATGGATGGATGGACAGAGTTTTGTTCAATGGCTCTGTGTCCAGATGGATGTCAGTTACCTGTGGTGTCCCTCAGGGCCCTTTCTTGGGACTGGTGCTCTTCAATATCCTCAACAATGACACAGTCCCTGGGATTGAATGCACCCTCAGCAAGTTTGGAGATGATACATAGCTGAGCAATCCAGTTGACACAAAAGAAAGGTGGGACGCCATCCAGAGGGATTTGGACAAACTTGAGAAATGGGACTACAAGGACTTCATGAAGTTCTACAAGTTGAAATGCAAGGTCCTGCACCTGAATCAGGGCAATCATAGACATGAGTACAGACTGGGAGAAGAAGTCATTGAGAGTAGTCTTATGGAGAAGGACTTGGAGGTTTTTGTGAATGAAAAGCTGGACATGAGCCAATAGTGTGCACTCACAGCCCGGAAGACCAACCACATTTCGGACTGCATCAAAAACAATGTGGCCAGCAGGTCAAGGGAAATGATTCTCTCTGTTTACTCCGTCTTCATGAGACCCTATCTGGAGTGCTGCACCCAGTTCTGGAATCCTCAGCATAAGAAGGACGTGGGCCTGTCAGAGTGATTCTAGAGGAGGACGATGACAATGATCAGAGGGATAAAGACAGGCTAAGAGAGCTGGAGTTATACAGCTTAAAGAAAGGAAGGCTTTGGGGAGATCCCACTACAGCCTTCCAGTAGTTAAAGGGTTCTTATAAAAAAGAAGGAGAAGGACTTCTTATCCTAGTAGATAGTGTAGGACAAGATGCAATGGATTTTAACTGGAAGAGGGCTGGTTGAGATTAGATGTTAGGAAGAAATTCTTTACTTGGAGGGTAGTGAGGCACTGGAACAGGTTGCCCAGACAAGCTGTGGATGCCTCCCCCCTGGAAGTTTTCAAGGCCAGACTGGATGGGGCTTTGAACAAATTCATCTAGTGGAAAGTGTTCCTTTCCATGGCAGGAGGGTTGGAACTAGGTAATCTTTAAGGTTCCTTCCAATCCAGACCATTCTATGGCTCTATTTTCATCCTTACAACTGGATTAGCAAGTGAGCCCAGGCACCTAGCAGAAATCACAAAATCATCACTCCAGTCAAAACGACACTAAAAAATAGGGGTTTACTTAGCTACTCAAAGACTACTCAAAGGATTCTAGTCTTGTTTTATCCAACTTTTCAAGTTATAATAATATAACATAGGTAAATTTACAACCACAGCAACCTCAGCATTTTACTCATTCATTTTTAACCACTTTTCCAAACCATATTTGCCCTCTAAACAATTACTGTTCAAACATTGCAACTTTGTGGTATTTTGCTTGTCCAAAATATGGAATAACCAAGAAGTTACTCAAGAAAACTCCATCAAATCAAAACCCACTGTAACACCATGCTACCTTTGTCTAGAAAAGTTTCATCCATTCTGTGAGTTTTTGATTTTAGCAAGAACACTGTTGTTGAAGGCAGCATTTACCGAGTTTATGAACTAAATTCTTACAGAACAAAAGTGATGAGAATGCATTAAGTAATTTTCCAAAGAGTACTTACTGTAGATTGTGATTTGGGCTGTTTGTTGGACCTGTAAAATAAAACGAACAAGCATTGCTGACAAGTTCAGCTCAAGGACAACATCATAAAAAAAAAGTCAATAGCAATCTAAAGAAAACTGTCTCTTTAAGGAAGGTTTCTCTCAAGATTCAAACAAAACCCTCTGCATTCCTTCACATAATTATATATTGCTATTTTGAAAGCCACAAGTAAAAATCAGATGAATTTACTGTCTGCTCGGACAGCAATTTGAGTGGACTTAATTTTCATTAGAAAACCTCTTCTATCATGAAAACACAGACTGTTAAAAAGACAAGGTGCTATCTTGACACATCATTTACCATTTTATAAGTCTCACCTCAGCCTTGCTAAAAGAGTTTATGGTGAGGGAAGGGGATACTCAACCTTTGTCACAGCAGGAACAATGTTCAATATGCAGCACTTATGCAGCAGACTTAATGAATCACTAGAAGTTAAACTATGAAGTTAACTATTTATATTACAAAGCTAGAATATATTTTTAGAAAAATATATCTAGAATATATTTTCCCATTTTTTCAGAAGCAAACAAAATAAAAGCTTGGCTTCCATGCTAGATGATTAAGTCTCCAAAATGCAATATAAGTACTTCTTGAAAGGTGTGGTTACCTGTTGAAGGACAGAATTTGATGCCGGGCTTTATACAGAAAAATGGAAGTGATATTTCACAAGAGTTGAGCAGTATAGTGAAAACTCCATGCAATGAAATATTACCTGTATATTACCTATTACCTGGCACTTCTTTACTTTTTTTTCTTCAGTATGTATTTACAGACCTTTACACTTGTATTTACTTTCTTTAACTTCAATCAAGTTCTGTGCTGGAAGAGGGACTCCAGGCAATGACTTTATTTATTTCCTTTTGTGATGAGAATTCTTATGAAGACACCAAATTAATTTCTTCTTATGTTATTGTGAAATCTAATACCTAGTCTATAAAGCAATCTGAGTAATCATAAAAGCCAACAACTCACCAAGCCTGACAAACAACACTCCTGTTGCAGTTATTGTCTTCATTCCATTTGAAGCCACACACTGGTAGTATCCCGTGTCTGTGGTATCCAGATCCTGGATTCTCAGACGCGAACCATAATCTGTTTTTCTGATGATGATCCGTCTTGGCTCCTGAACCACTGGAGCATCGTTTTTTAGCCATCTGACATTTGGAGATGGATTTCCTGCTACCTTGCAGTGGAGGATGGCTGTTTGCCCCTGGACTACAGTGATATTGTTTACTGGTTCCAAAAAGGTCAGGAAGTAACCTAAGAGGATGAAAGGTCATAAAAGATCAAACTTCACTTGGGTTAAAAATAAAAGCCTGCCCAAAGGCACTTTACTACAAGAAAATCTTGGAAACAGTTTCCATTTTCTTTCAGTCACATACTTAAAAAAATTAAATTTACTGTCCTAAGGACACTACAGGACCACACTCTAATTTGTCTTTCATAGTTGATTTCATATTAGTGTCCAGGTAGGTATGCAGATTAGACAGTCAAGCACAAATTGATACCATAACAATCCTAACTCCCTTTGTGGACACCTATTTTGAAGGAGTAATGATTTTTCTACATTTGACCTACTAAAATACTTACATCTTAGCATTTATCTATTCTGTTCTAACAGCAAAATATACCTCTATTCCATAGAAGAGTAATCCGAATTGTAACCACACTGGAATATTATCGTAATTTTACCACTTAATCTTCTTACATGATCATAGATTTGTCTTAAAAATAACTACCACTGGGAAAGTTACTTTCAGATATTAATTTGACCTGCCATTTACTCAAGCAGATCTTCAAATTAGTCTGATTTGGATAGGTTTATCTTATAGCAGATGGATAGAGCTGCCAGGATTAAAATATTTCATGAAGATATGGATTAGCAGCACAAGAGAGAGTTGTTCCTAGCTCATGATGTCTCCAGTCATCAGGGAAGAGATGCAACATACAATGGGCCTGTGACCGAGGGGTGGATCTAACCATGGATAGTATCTCACAGGTTATCCATAGCTGTGAGTCATATGCTGCCTTCAAGCAGGCCAAGGAAGTGAAGCCTCTGGTATGGTGGACAGTGGTTGAAACACTGGTATGGGGAAGCCTGGCAGATTGATTACATCACACTTGCCTAAACCCACCAAGGCAAGTACTTTGTGCTGATCATGGTAGAAGCAACCACTGAGTGGCTGAAGACATATACCATGCCTCATGCCACTGTCTGGAACACTAACCTGGGCCTTGAAAAACAGTTCCTGTGGTGACACAGCACCCCAGAAAGAAGTGAGTCTGACAATGGCGCCCACATCGAGAACAGCCTCATATACACCTGGGCCAGAGCACGGAATCAAATGGGTGTGTCGTATTCCCTATTGTGCACCAGCTGCCAGAAAGTTGAGAGTTGCAACGGACTGCTGAAGACCACCTTGAAGACAGTGGACAGGGGGACTTTCAAACATTGGGAGCTGCCACCTGATTAGTCAACACCCAAGGCTCCATCAATCGAGCTGGCCCTGCCCAGTCAGAACACTTGCATGCTGGAGATGAAGATTAAGTCCCCGTGGTGCATATGAAAGATGTGTTAGGAAAGATTGTTTGAATTCGTCCCACCTCAAGCAAAGGCAGATTCATTCGTAGGATTGGTTTTGCTCAAGGACTTGGTTACACTTGGTGGGTAATGCAGAAAGATGGGGAAACACATTGTGTACCTCAAGAGGACCTAATTTTGAGTAAGAACTGTTTGCAATGTTTCAGTGTATATATATATATATATATATATATAGTTCTACGCAATATTAATTTAAACATGACATAGAGGGAATAGAATAAGGGGTGAATAATGTCATAGTTACAGGGGCTGGGACCAGTTTATCACCTTGTGGGTATAACCAAAACTGTATATTCGACACCCTCTATGTCCTTTCTGATGAACTGTAAATAATTCAGCATTTGTAGCAGCTGCCCAGGGCATACCTGATGCCTCAGGCCACAACAGATAAGAAAAGAGACAAATCCTGAGAGGCAGGGGAGTGTCTCTTCTCACAGCAACGACTCATCTGTAATAACTCCCTTCTGGGGAGACATCAACACCTTCACACCCACTTGGAGGGGTCATCTCTGCTTATGGACCCAGCTACACTGGCATAATAGGCAGTTGCAAGGACCTAGATCACCAAATATTCCAAAAAAATCTCATGACTCACAGAGGTAAACCACCCATTGTGAAACTACCTGCCCTGGGGAAGGTACAAGGCATTCCCACCTGAACCTGAGCATATATAATCTTCAGGTTTTGGGGCTTCTGATACCACTCAGATCCAGAGGAGGAACAAAACTTCAACAGAACCGTGACTGCCAATCTCAAGGAGACTGCAACCATTACTTCGACAGAACTGCAACCATCACCCTGACCAACAGGTTTCTTTGCCTTCTGCTTTGCACCCAGAGGGACCACACAGTGCTCACCACAAGAGCCAACAAGCACCATGCTGTTCTTGTCCCAGGGTGCTGGGTTATACTCTGTTGTTGTGAATTAAAACCAGTTTTTCTTTGTATCATTGTATGTACTGTAATCTTTTTAGTAAATTTCAACTCTGACTTGTTATCTCTCTTAAATTGGGTTAATTTCTCCCATGGGTTTACTTTTAAACCAACACATATAATGGCATTCTGGCAGGGAACAGAAAAACAGTAAATTACCTTGTTGATATAAGAAATTGAAGGAATTGATTAAAACTTCTACTTAAGCCAGTATTTCATATATAAGCATTTTTAACAGCACAAAAGCAAGCATGATCAAACCTACCATAAGTCACAAAAGGATTTTTATGGCTATTTCACCGTAGCTTGTTATTTGAAGAGAACAACAACATACTTTGCAACTTTTCCATAATTTATATGTAGTTTATTCTCACCTGCACCATTGAGATATGGGGCTGCATCCATAGGGGCATTATGAGCACAGAGATACAATAATTTTGGGTTACTCAGTACCTATCATGCCACACCTGGAGTACTGTATCCCATTTAGGTCCCCAAAATTCAAAAAGAACACAGGAAGAAAGGAGAGTGTCCAAAGCAGAGACACCAAGATGGTAGAAGGGCTGGACAATCTGTCCTATGAGGAAAGACTTGAAGTAGTTAAGTTTTCTCTCCTGGAGAAGAGAAGGGTCAGGGGATCATCATCACAGTTTTCCAGTACTTAAAAGACATCTACAAAGAGAACAAAACCTCTCTTCACAAGGAGCTGCATGGAGAAGACATAGTGCAGGAAGCATAAAGAGATACTTAATTTCAATAGAATAAGAACATTTTTTGCAGTGAAAACAATTATTAGCTGGAAAATGGACTCTCCAGAGATGCAGTGGAGTCCCTATTACTGGAGGTTTTCAAGATATGATTGGACAGAGTGCTAGATCATTTTCTCTAGCTTTTCTTTCAATCAAAATGTTGGATTGGATGGTCTTTTAAAGCACCCCTCAAGCTGGGATGTTCTGTAGTTCTGTGTGTCTTTGATTCAGCAATCATGGAGACCGCCTGAAAGTGCTCATACACAGGAGGTGAAATAGACAGTTTAAGGCCGTTTTTGAGAAGAATTTGGGCCACTCCCAGAATGCAGCCAGCACAGAGGTATATTCATCTGGCTCAGAGATGCTTCTGATTCCTAAGAAATGAAAGAGGCAGAAAAGATGCTGTCTAAAAGGCAGGGCCAATTCAAGCACTGTAATCTGACTGCCAAGGATTGTGTTTTTGTTTTTCTCTTTGATATACCTTTTATTATTCACACACAAGTATATGAAAGGTCTACATTGTTCTTGTACCTTTGGTCAGCTTACTTGTACACTTAACACTATTTCCTTTCTCTGATGTAAAATGAGCTGGATTGAGTCTTCTTTTTGGGATAGTCATGGATATTACATTCAAATAAATTTGGATGAAAACAGATAGTAAATTTATTTATGAGGACTTATTAACTATGGATTAAGACCATGTTAGACCTTTCTTTTTGACTAAATAAACAAGAGTTACAGTAGGAACTAACCAGATCCATACCTTTTAAACCATCCAAAGCATTTCATAAGAATCTGATCCAATTAGTAACTAGGACAAAATTATTACCACCGTAAACTTTGCCAAAGATTTATGAATTAATTCAGACCCAGAGTGATTAAACTGGCTTCCCCTAAAGTTAGTGTAACTGCATCCATTTCCTGCAGGTCACAATTTGGCTTTATTTCATCATTTCTCATGCCAATTTAACAAGTATTTTCTGCAGTATTTTATATTGCCTTGTTACTACAAACCAAGTAATAAATATGTTAACCTTATGAACTTTGAAGGATTTGTGTTTTCCAAAGTTCTCCAGAGCAGCTTAGGAGCAGTAGGGCAACTCACTGCCCATGTTCTTTGTCTGTCCATACTCTAAAGTGCAGACTCTCTATTTGCTAGTTTCATTTCCTTTTTGAGAAATGGTGCTGAAATTTGATGTTTGTACACTCACTGATTCTGAAGTAATGATAGGACAGAGCTGGCAGTTGTTTGTTGAGCTGCTCTGTTATTTGGTGTCCACTTTCAATAACCCCTAATTGCAATTCTTTCAAACAAAGTGGAAAATGTAACCAACCATATTCTTAAGAATGTTTTCAGTATTTAATTTCTGTGGTGATAAACAGCAGTTACTTTTTTGTAATGTATGTCAAACCACAAACACAGTGTAGTTGCCAGTTTGATGCCGTGGTCTGGGGAAAAAACAGATTTTCCCAGGACAAACTAGGACCTCAACACTGTGCAAAGCATTTTTTTTTCCAATGTAGTTCTCTTTCTCTCTTAATAATTTGTGCAGGTATGGAGAAAAATGAAGGGACTACAACTTGTATTTAACTTGTGCTCTGTAGTTTGTATTAAGCATCGGTCAACTAGAATGTTTTAAAACTTGAACAGAATTGTTAATTCTGTTTTAATCCTAACATAATTTTGAAACAAAAAATAAATACTCCCTGGAAAATATTTTTGGTCTGTTACATATTGCTGAACTTGCAAATGTCATATCATATTTTATTTGGGAGATAGTTAACAAATAGAATTTTTCTTTAAATATGAGTATAATGTCCAGAAATTTTCTGTGTTGCATAAATACTCTTGTTATAAACTATTTTCTATACTCTGGCATTTTTACAAGGGTCACAGAATCACAGAATAACTAGGTTGGAAGACAGCTCAAGGATCATCGAGTCCAACCCATACCCTAACACCCCAACTAGACTATGGCATCAAGTGACATGTCCAGTCTTTTTTTAAACATGTCCAGAGATGGTGACTCTACCACCTCCCTGGGCAGGCTATTCCAGTGCTTTATTATTCTTTCCGTGAAGAACTTTTCCCTAATATCCATCCTATACCTTCCTTGACGCAGCTTGAGACTGTGTCCTCACGTTCTGTCAGTTGCTGCCCGATGGAAGAGACCAACCCCCACCTGAGTACAACCTCCTCTCAGGAAGTTGTAGAGAGTGATCAGGTCACCTCAGAGTCTCCTTTTCTCCAGGCTAAACAACTTTAGCTCCATCAACTGTACCTCATAGGGCTTGTGTTCCAAGCCCCTCACCAGCCATGTTGCCCTCCTCTGGACACGCTCAAGTACCTCCACATCCTTCCTAAACTGAGGGTCATTGAAATGAAAGAAAATGCCTCTTTTATCTTCAGTGGTCTTTGGCTTGGCTTAAAGTACTTCAAAAGGAAAAACTATCTGGTGGATATTTCTGCTTTTGCTGTAGGCAACAATGCTCTAAATTAGATTTCTTTTTTATTACAGTTTCTGACATAGTCTACAGCGAATACTAGTGTTTGTTTTGCTTGAACAGCATAAAAACTGTTCTTTCAAGAAGCTATGAAAGGATAATGAAACTTAATCTACAGATTATACTATGCTATCATATTCTATGTATCCTATGAATAACATAGCTTAGGGAAATGACTGACGTGAATTCCAGCAAAACTCTTTCATATTTTGAAAAACATTTGTTAGGTTGCCAGTGCTTCATATTTTTAAATGGAATAAATTTGATATAAATATATCAAACAGAATCCCAGAGCAAATCAAAATTAAGATGACAGGTCTGTATTCATGTTTTGGCAAGAATATTAAAATAAGCTTTTCCAGCATGTGTCAAATCATTGTCAAGATATGCACAAGAACAGATACTAAGCTAAAAACATAAAGGGCGCAACTATCACTAAGACCTCACATATGTATTGTATTTCTTAGTTTTATTTACATTATTCTGGCACTTACACGTCCAAGTTATTGGCTCAAACCATATGTGCTATTCTTGGCATAAACACAATATAAAATGACTGTTTTCCTTCTGTTATTTTAAGATCTTGGCTGTGATTTTGAAGTTCATTCTAAAAAAAAATATTTTAAACCTCTTTAGTTACTTTGGATCAAGTCAATTCTGGCTTAGTTGTTTCCAATTTGAGTTTTAGTTTCTGTTCATTTTTTAATAGTTACTACTCCTTTTTCCCCTGTATGATTTTAAAAAAATTATGTATTCAAAATTTTAACATGAGCTTCAAGATGGCATTCATGAATAGCATTTAGTAAAACTTTGCAACTCTTTTTATGTCAGAACTTCTAAATCTTTTATGAATATTGAAGTCTTATGAGATGGAATGATATCAACTGCCTTATTTTGCAAACGTCAAAACTAAGGAAAGGATAGTTAACTGACTTCTGAAATTCACACGTGGACTAAGTGGCAAAATCTATGATACTATACTGAGTTTCACATCTTTCTGTGTTCCTGAGATAATGAGGCTATGAGATAATTATCCATTTTGACTTTTATCCAAGTTGATTCACCTTTCTTTCTTCATTGCACAAGGGAAACACTGAATATACAATTTCTGAGAAAAAGGAAAATTTGAGACATAAATTGCTAGATACCAGAATATACAACTGTCTTTTTAGACCGAGTAGTAATAATTTTTAGAATACTTTTTTCTCCATAAGACATAAATATTTATTTAAATAACATTTAAATAAATATTAACTTTTAAATAACTATTTAAATAACAGTCAAAACAGCCCAGAAAGGCACCAGTTTGGTATTAGAGAACACATAACAACTTACAGGACTGTTGGCTTTAGATATTCAAAATTTAAAATTAGACATTTCTAGGAAAGGACAAATAATTTTTGTCTTCATAACTGCATACAGTTTGGAGCATTTTCAGATTCGTGGTATAAAACTCCAGTTTCAAAACCCCTATAATAGTATGCATATTATGATTTGCTAAAAATCCCTAAGCCGTCTCATTTTTTTGTTTTCTTTTCTCCCTCCCCATCTTTTTTTAATTTTTGTCTTCAAATTACTTCTTTTTTTTATTTATTTTTTGAAGACATGAAAAAGAGAACATGAGTTTTCTCACCACAGCTCTTCCAAATGACAACCTTCTGCAATGGCATTTTAAGAGCGATATAAACTGATATCCAATATAAAAGATTAGAAAAAATCTGATTATTTTATTAAATAGTCTGATTAGTATAGTAACGGATTGCAAAATAATCTGAGCAATTAAACTAATGATATTTCCACTAGATGCAAGATCATAATTTCCTGTAATAAGATATAATTTTTCACCTAGGATGCATAGTTTATCTTATGGGATGTCTGGCTGTTACCAACAGGAAGATAACACTGTTCCAAAATTTACTGCATTATGAATACAATACTAATTATAAAATACTCACAGAATTTATAAGTAATATAAAAAGAATATAAAAGAGTTTCAAGTGTTCTCAGCTTATAAAAGAACTATAAAAGACTATAATAAGACAAAACATACATGAAGGTTACTGAAATTCAAAGCATTTCTTTTTAGAGGTGTATATATAACAATATTGTTCTAAGTACAAGAGTTTAGGGGACATAGATGACACCATAACACCTTGGCAAGTGGTGGGAGACCAATAAAGTTACTCTTTCCACTAGTAAATCAGAACTGGAAATATACTGAGAAACATCATCTCAATAAGGAAGGTAAATTAAAGTCTAAGTCTCACAATTTCTTGTACAGAACATTTTCCTAAATAATAAAAGAGTCTCCCTGATTGTTCAGTCCTGTGTTTTATTTAACCACAATAGGAAGATGAGTGATTCACAAAATATTCGAGACAGGTTAGGAAATGGAAGGGATGTTGTCAGGTCTCCCAAAATACTATAAGTAGTTAAGGAAACTACACTGTTATACACTGATACATAATATTTGCAGATGAACTGAAACCTTTACACCCTAATTTAATACAATTTGAATCTCTTCTTCTACTACTTCTACTACTTTTTTATTTTAATGTACAGAAATGCACCTAGAAGCATGTAAAACAAATTGATTTGGTTCACATGCTTCTGAAATGTCCTTAGGGACAAAGAATGAACAACTGCCAAGCCAGGAACGAAGCATAAATAGCATTGAAATACTGTCACGTTGTGCATATTGTTCCTTTCTCCAAAATCAGTGGGCTAAAGCTCTCTTATTAGTAGAAGGAAAACTATTTTTGAGAAGTAATTTCTCATACTTGAAGGACTGAAGATCTCACCTAGCTCAGGAATCCAACGGTATGAGGTGAAATTGTTTTGTTTTCTTGCTTTCTGAACTCCCAGATGAGATTGTGAATAGACAGGTACTACCCACCCTAGGCTACTGCCCATTTAGGAGCAGATCTTTGAGGGGCCACAATTTTGCAGTTAGGATTAGTGGACTGCTTTTGTGGTTATCAGTCATGTAGATAAAAAAGCCACTACTTTTAGAATACATACAACTGCTTTGTGATAGGTTACCTCATGTCAAGTCAAAGCAGCAATAATAATCCAGCAAAAAAATTGTCTGTATCTGTACCTCTTGAACCAGAATAAGTTGCTAGGCAGACTTATGCAGAAACCACAATTAAGGTCAGAGGCTTGAGGCCCCATGTCTCCTGGAGCAACCCCACTCACTAAATGGCTCAGGTATTGCAGGCTGCCCTTACTCATGCATTTCTTTAACTGTTAAAGTGTATTGCTGAAATGCCCTTGTCAACAGACATCATCTACGAGGTAAGATTTTACTGGCAGCTCATCTATGAATGAAGAGTTAGCATTTTACCCTCTAATACCTTTCCAAGGCTTGTTTCTATATTGTGAGATTCAGAGTGGTGGGCCCTCTGTAATGATGCACCAACACTGTTCATCACCAAAAAGCCCTCTTTTTTTCAGCTTGTAAAAAATCTTGCATTTATTTTTGATTAACGGGTATGTTCCTTCTCTCCTCTGGGATTCAGAAAGGGAAGCTCCTTGTTGGCCTTGTTCAGGCTGACCCTTTACTGAGGAAAATAGGGAACATCATTCCTTCCCCAGCATCATCAGCAGGAAAAGCTTGCTGAGTGCAGGAGGGTGGGCAGAAAGCAGTATTGACCGAGAGTATGGGTATTTACTTAGAGAAGCATGGAGCAGGCACTATTCTGTCTCTTGAGCAAGGGAAAGAGACTTTTTTGGACTCAGAGAGAGTTTGTTAGTGTGTTCATTACAAACAGAAAGACACCAAGCAAGACGTGCATGAAAGCAAGACTGGGGAAATTAGCATCGCTGCAAAGGCTGCCTGACTGGGAGAACAATTGTGTTCCATTTTTATTTTTATTCCAAAGGAGACCCAAGTTCCTCTTAGCAAATGCTCAATGCTCTGCTCTGGTTTTTGGTGAAACATTGCTCAGAGAAATGCTCTTTTGGTCATTCACACGCTCACTCAAAGGAAACAGAGGAAGATATTTATCCTCAAAGCCCTAGCCAAGCCATGGTCCTTTCTCATCCACTATCAGAAGGCTAGGATGAGATTTGCAACATTTTTTAAGAGTACATTATTATCTTGCTTAACCAGGTTAAACAGGATATTTTGAGACAGAACCATTTTTCAGAACTTTTGGAGGCTTCTAGAGGAGAGAAAGACTAATACACTTGGTGCTTCTGAAGTGGTTTTAAATTTGGTTGTTATTATTAAAGCTTGTTGTTTTCAGGCCTGTTTTGGGTTTATTCTAAAATAAAAAAAAAATTAAATGGAAGTTACAAGTGAATCCGAAAAAATTAAAGATTTCTCAAAGAAGGAAAGAAGTTGATGTGATGGAGGAAGCTGAAGAACTCTTTCTAAAGGTCTCAATAGTAGGCACAAACTCTGAAGTAGAACTGTCAAATGCTTTTTGAAACAAAGCCTACTACCTTACTATGACACAGAAACATATGGGCTAACATTCCAACTAAAGAAATAAAAAATTTCAACCAAGGGATTTTTGCTTGTCTGGTGAATTTTGTAGTCACAGAAATAAAAGAGGAGTAAAAAGAGGCCATTTCCAGGCCAGGCATGCTAAAAACTAACAAATAATTCTGTATCAAAGAACCATTTAAGAACGAAGGTCTCTATTTTTTTCTTTTTTTTAATGAAGGAAGTACAAAATCCTTATGATGTAGAAATGTTTGAGATGTGATTAATTACTTCCTTGAACTGGTATTGCCTGTGGCTCTGCAAAAGAAGGAAATAACTGCTACTTCTTTCTCAGCAAGAAGTTAACCAAGCAGTGTCACATGGAAAAAAAAATTCTTTTTGTCACTAGCCTTAAAAGCCCGGACATAATGAAAGAGAAAAGTGGGGGCAAATTGCCATGTAAATAAGCCTGTCAGATGCAGTTAAAGATTAATCATGAAACTTTCTCCATCAAAAGTAGTGGGTATATGGGTGTGAATAAAACAACTGGTAGTATAAAGTGCTACTGACAGGAATGACTATTACTGAGATTTATTTCCATAACAGATGACAAATTTTAAACCTCTGAAGTAATTCAGAAGCTTCAGAAAGTGGAAAAGAGTTGAGAAAATCAGTGTACTGAGTCTTCCTCCCAAACAGGAGGGATGCAGTCCCACAACAATAATCAATAACATGGTGGTTAGAGATAAGCAAACATAACAACACCTTTTTTAACAACTTAGCAATAAACTTTAAAGGAACATTCTGTAAAAACGCTCTAATATGCATAGGCAGTGCAAGAAATCTAACTGCAATTCAGGGCAATAAGGATTACATGAAATTGGATATCTGTGAGAAGAGAGAATATATTCCAAAGTAAACTCAAAATTTATGTTCCTCTGAAAGTGAAACTAAAAGAATAACATCTGAGCAGCACCATGAAGCTTCACAGACTTCAACATATGCTCACCTAATGATGTTAAGATGATTATCTGACATTTTTTCTAAAGCATAAGAATTGACAGTACTACAGCACTGCACCCACAAAAAGAAAAATATTCAGTACTATAAAGTGAGAAAATATGGTTCTTTGGGTAGAACCCTGAAAATGTCCAGCTTTAGGAAGTTGCATCATATTGCACTTGGAATCACAATTTGCAGCAAATACGTGCATTTTCAGATGCAAGTGTAACATTTGTGTCTATAGTTTTAAGGGATAAAGTATCATAAAATTTATGTTAAATAAGAAGTTACTAGGAATTCTGACATTACAGCCAATTTAAAATAAAAACAAAAATCACTACTTTAGAGAGCTGGTTTTCTTGTGTTGTCATGGACTAGATTTAAGTTAAGGTATTTAGAGATGCCAGTACCTATAGATGCCAAGTGTGGCACTGTACAAAATTAAATCAATTTCATGGCAACAATGTGAAATACAATGTTAGGAAGGTAATAATAGCCCTTTGTGTTTGTTTCAAACGTGGGGATTCAACACGCTTAAAAATTAATTTTATAGACTCTTTTAACCTTGCTATCCCTGCGAAGAACTGGAATTATTAAGTAACACAAGGTTGCCTTTCTTATAAACTTAACAGTTAAATCAACATACAGTAACAGGATTTTGATGGTTTATATATAGGATTTTGGTTTATATTTAAACAGGGTGAATAAAAAACCCCTATATTTTACCTTTAGGTGTTGGAATTGGTCTCTCAAGTCCATCCACATGACCTAAGGGGTCATTTGAATCTGAAATTTCCATTTCACCTACAAAGAAAAAACAGATTTCTATGAAGTGAGGTTCTGAGTTGATCTTTCTGTTAAACAGCACTATGACAGTAAGTTCAGCAAACTCACTCAGTCCAGATCCTGCTCCCAAAGTAGCACACAGGAAACACACTAGCAAGGTCAGGATCTATCCACTGCAGATTAGAAAACTTTACAGTAATTTACTTTGTGGATTTACTTTGTGTTTGGTAAATACAGACAGCATTATAAATGCCTTTCCAGTTCTTACCAGAATAAAATTCACACAATTTTACAAAGAATGCAAACATATCTTTTAAGCAATGCTGGCTTAGCAAATTAAGCAGTACCTGCAATTTAATGACAGTCTCAGTTGTAAAATGACATAAATTTACCTTTGAAGTTACATTACAGGAATTCAGATTCTATTTCCAGAGGTCAAACTCATCATCACGGCTGACTTTCTTATCCTATTCTCAGCCTCATTTCTAAAAGATGTCTTCCACAATGAAAATATGATAACTGTTAGTTAAACATTTCAAAGCATGAGGAAAGGGACAGACATCTTCTGTGTACCCTCCTTGTTTGTGTCTAACATATTAGAACAAGTTGGCAGACAGTACTTTCATGTTCCTTTGCATTTGCAGGTCTTGCTAAACCTTGACCGTTATAAATCAGAAGTCTGGTCCCCTTTTGAAAATATGATGTTCTATGGAAGAGAGCTGAACTTCTCTATCAGATAAAGCTGTAGATGTGCTTTAACTAAAATAACTTCTAAAATGACCCCTAATTTTTTTATCTTCTAATTTACATTCAATCATCCAAACTCCTTATGACCTTGGCATATCACCTAGAGAGCATCAGGTCATCAGGATCTAAAGTGAAAGGTAGATCTGTTAAGGGTATCCATAATATTGTTTTGAGTAAAATGAAACTAGAGAAAAGGCTCTCTCTCTTCCTTTTGTTCTATTACCCTTTTCTCAAACTAAAACCTACAACACCATTTTGACTGCAAGTCAGAGTGACAAAATACTAGTAACCCTGTCCCTACCTTGCACCACACTATGAAAGAAGAAAATAATTGAGACTGCTTTTTGGTTTTTTTACCCCTTTATGCTTTTACTTATTACTTGAGAACAGATTTAGCTTACTTGCCTTTAAGTTTACAATGAGAAACACAGAAATCAGACACATTCTCTACAAAGTCTGAGTCCAAATGTATTTTTTTCCCAATCCTACCACCTTGTCACTACTTCATCTCTCCCTTCATCTCCCACTGCTCAAGGTTCCTTGCCTGACAATAATGATTCCACTTGATTTGTGAACTTATTCCCAGACACCCCAACTAGAGTGTAGGTGAAGATGATAGGGTACCGTTGGTAACACACTGTTTCAAATTGGAACAGCTAAGGCTTGGACAGACATCATCTTTTGCCACTCCCAGCACTGGCCAATGGAAATGATAGATAGTATTTATCTCAGACTAGAAGGAGAAATGGAAATGGGTAGCTGAGCTGGTGACATCTTAAATTGCCATTGTAAATCCCACTGTAGTATGTCTTCATACCCCCGAGAGCATGGTACAGATTTAGTGCCTGACTTTTAACTGTACAGAAGTTTTGCCAATTTATTTGATTCAGTATGAAACAGTGAATGCATGATAGGCATATTCTGTCAGATCTCAGCAGAGATACATCACATCTTGCTCTTATCAAGGGGCAGCAAGGCAAGTTCACCTCTATTCCCTTACTTGACTCTATGTCACATAAGTAGTTTAGAATGGGACAGCAGCATTTACAGACCACAAGGAAGATAAATCCAAGATGACACACATTTACAGACCACAAGGAAGATAAATCCAAGACGACACAATCAAGGAAAAAGAAGACTAGGAAAATGAACTGGTTTTTTAGTCCACAAGTACCTGCATTTGTCTTATTATGGTGATCACAATTTTCCAGTATTCACAAGAGCATTATTAATAGAAGCCGATTCTTAAGGGCACTTGGTTAGCACTCACATGTCCAGACTCCAGACTGCCCAAGATCTGAGCAGCACTTTTGGTTTAATACCACATGCTTTACTTTAATATAGTTGATTTTCTCTCTCATCCCTACTTCACAAACCCATCTCATTTTTTTTAAAGTTTTCCAAAATGAAGATGGAATGAGACAAAACCATTTACTGATTTGAAAAAGTTTCAATAGTAATTTTGTGTGATTCATTTTTGTACTTCATATGTTTCTGTCTGGAAAAAATGTTAATCTCTAGGTATGCTTTACTAGAGAACAACTACTAACCTTAGACAACATATATTATCTAAGCAAAGTTCAATTTAAAAATCCTTTGTGTATTTTGCAAATTAGAAATACTAACCAGATGTGTCACTTAAAGTTGATTTTATGAAAGAAATGTGTATTTTCTGTAGTCTGCAAAATTCCACATCCACCATATGAGACAAAATCCAAGCTTTAATCCCAATGTTTCTGTAGCACAATTTAAAACATCAAGTTATTATTAAAATGAAAAATTAAGTTTTTTATGCCATAAATGCTGGGAGACAATCTACAGTGTCTACCTCAATAAATGATTATTCTTGTAATTTTTCCTTTTATTTTCTTCATTGTAGTGTAGATACAGCCCTGATAAAGTTCCATCATTAACTCTCTGCAGTCTTATTCTTGTTTGAAGACCACTAAGACAACTATGCGCCTGTCTACATGATTTTTAACTTATGTCCCTTTTTCCTACTTTGTTTAGTCAGTATTTCCAGAAGGGTATTCCATTTAGCTTTTCTACTTCCTACTTTCTGTATATTTTTCCTGGCAGAATATTTATGAGCTATTCCACTGCCTGAAGGGGAGGAAAAAATTTCACAAAGAAACTTTGGAAGTCCAACTTTCACTGTCAGTCTCGATCCGTAAAATTTTAGTGCTAGAGAAGACATTAATTGTTCATCAAACTGATATTAGATGCCATAAAAATATCAGATAGTCACATCTTTTCATATTTACAGCAAATACAGCAATTTCATACAATGTTAAGAAAAAAAGTAGAGTTGTAAAACACAGCTGGCAGAACAACCCACTGTTGTTATTAAAAATGGGTAAGAAGCACCCGATATTTGAATCTTAGATGTGATATTACCAACTCACACTGGGAAGAAGTATGGTCTCATACATTGATAACATAGAACATTGCATACTGTTGAGGCTCTCTCATCTCAAAAAGGTTACAGAAGAGTTGGAAGAGTTTCAGAGAAGAATAGTGAGGACAATTAGTTAAAAACCAGGATTTGTATGGCTGCTAGGATTTGTCTCTTTGAGAAGAAGATGGCTGTGTTCGATGACAGTCAAGGTCAATGGAGTCAGGAGAGCACTGGAGTGGCTCCATAATATGAATGACAATGTTAGAAAAAAATAGAGACAATCAATTTCAAAACAAGCTAAAACAAGGTAAAGTTTCTCAGACAAGATGTAGTCAGATTGAAATCAGAGTACACACAGGCAAGTTCATTCAGACCTAAGTATCTCACAGAAATCCTATGTGGGCAAGGGAGTCTGAGAGTTCAAAATGACTGGAGGCTAGGTAGATACCCAGCACAGAGTAGTACTATGTATGTAGATCTCTTCTTACACTTCTAATTCACTTCCTTTTTGTTGACGTCAGAACCAAGACACTGCATTGCACAGATCTCTCATCTGCTCCAGTATGGTTTCTCTTACGCTTTTCACTTGCATATGTTCTCTGTTCAGACATTAAATGCCTCACAATTATTTCTGGAGACCCATTTCCTCAAATGACATTTGCAGTAATAATGTCAGTTAGAAAAGATCAAGAGTGCCTTGTTCTCCTTCCACATTGCATGACCAGGCAAGATTTCAACAGGACCAGAACTCTGCCTGAATTCCAATTGCCAGTATGGCAATGAATGTGCCAGGTGTACCACATATCAGATATTCAGTAATACCTCTCTTTTCAGGGAACACACAATCAAGTAAAATGCAGATGTTATAAATAGTAACTCGTGTAAACTTCTCACCCACACAAAAAAGATGTCTTAACTTTTCGGGACAATAAATATTTCAACACAAAGAAAACACCAACTCCAAAAGAGAAATCATACTTAAAATTATTGCTCTATATTTTTAATGTTCAAAATGCAGCAAGTAAACAAATGATACTGAAAATCCTTTTCCCAGTTGAATATAAGTAATTATCATCTTCTTTTGTCAGTTTCCTTCTTCTGAAAATATGAGGAAGATTTCCTTACTGACAAGGTTCAACACATGTAGCCTCACTGCTGTATTTTAGGCACCATTGTCCAACACAATACAGAAGCAAATATCCCATGCTATTGAGACAGGAATGCCCTTTTACTCTTTTGAAAACTACATTTCCCAACTGCTCAGAGTATCAATTCTCAAAACATACACCACTCATAATAAAAGAGCTAATTTTTTTTTCCCTCTGAAATGGTTATGAGTTCACAGATCATTCATTAGTTGAGAGGTAATTCCAATAAACAGATTCCAAAATGCGCATGGCTATAAGGAGACATCAGAATAATGCATTAATCTTCATCAAAAAGGCAGTCACAAGGAGGCCTTTATCATAATTGATACCAGGGACAAACCAAGGCTTCAGCCTCACACAGGAAGAGAAAAACAGGAGTCAGCTATTTTCAACCAGAGTGGGCCTGGCTGATTCAGAGCTGTTTAGGGACTTGCTGATGCAATAGCATGCAATGTTAATAATGTCTTTTGGTTATTGCAGAGCACAGATCTTAAAAGATGAGAAATTGCACAAACATTTCCTATTATTTATTAAAAAGAGTAAAAAAGGAGTGTCAGAGAATTATAGAGCTATCAGCTTAACTTCGGTTCCTGGAAAAATAATGGAAAAGAAAAGTTGTTTTTAAGCATTTACGATAAAGCAAAGAGATGAGTAATAACCAAAATAGAAGCCAACACTGATTTGGCTTGCATGGATCAGAATTGAACTTAAGTCAATAATCACAACCTATTGCAAACAAGGCAGACTTCATACTGGGACATATACACAGCAGTAATCCTGCCCATCTACTCAAAGCTAGTAAGGTCCTAGACTGCTTTCTCCAATTTTTTTTTATTCCATTTCAAGATGGAGGAGGGTAAAACTGAAATACTATGACCATGAGTCATAGCATCATGAGGATAATCTATAAAACTTGACTAATAAAAAGAAAAAATAATGACTACTATACTTGCTTAGTCCAAAGAAGATTAGCTATGGTCTGAGAACTAGTATTCTTCAAAAAAACAGGTCTCAATGAATTAAATTTTCCAGGGTGGCAGATTTGGCAACCATCTGTTTCATATGATACTGCACAGGTAATAGCTACTTCTTCTCCCAGGGTGAAACAGGATCTTTTCCAGTCTCGTGATTCTATGAGGAAAACAACCATCTTTCTACCATTCTATTTTAAATCCCAAAGTTTACAAATAAATCCTTCAACACTAACAATTGCACAAATCTACAATGAGGGAAATTTCAGATTTTCATTCAGACTTTTCTTCCACTCATCAACAATCCTGTTTCTGTAGCTGAAACTATTTTCAGATTTAAACAGCAATATGCAACCTTTGCTTCCTGTGGCTGTAACCTTTCACTTGGGTTCTAACATTCTTCCAATAACATAAACCTCCCAAACTCTCCCTCTACAGCCTAATACCCTCTAATATTCTGTTCTTTTCTTCGTAAAACTTTGTTGACCTTCTGCCAATTACTAACCTCTGGAGCTCCCAAACAAAGGTCCCACTGTACCCTTTGATTCAACTGCCAATCTGATTACTTTGGCTAGGGGAAGCAAGCTGCTTGTGTTGCTGAATTAGGGCCTTTCATTGAAATTTCTCTTTTCCAACATCTGCAGCCCCTGGCAACCAATTGCAGAGTGGGCTTGGCAGACCTGTAAAGGGTGGTGAATAGTCTACAAAAGATGCAGTTTGTAATGTAAAATCAGTGCACCCCTTTCATAGTGATGGCAGATTAGAACCTTCACGGCACACATTTCTTAACTGCTGCAGCTTCACATAAAAATAGCTGAAGGTGAGTGAAATAACCTTCACTTTCTCTTGCAGTTGCTCTATTGCAATAACTAGTCTGTAAACCAGTCACTTCTTACCTTGTTAACAGCCTGCAAAGCAGACTATTCACAGATAGCATGCTAATTTATTAATATAAATTCATTCTTTGGCCATCAAAAATTCTTTAAAATTACTTTGAACTAAATTCGTAATGAGAAAGAGTTCTTACTATAAGACCATTAGAAAGTGAGGAAATGTTCCTAAGCCTGCTCTAACATTAAGATTAAATAATATTTAATGTGAAAACAACGCTAGACTGTAAGTCACAGAACCTTCAGAAAGCTGATAGAAAACACAGGCAAAAAACCTTTTACAAAAGCCAAGCTTGAGATTGATAGAATAAATTCATAAAGTTTAAAAGCATTCTTTTTTAAAGCAAACAACTTTTTTCATGTGTGAATTTCTCCCTCTTTTTTTCTATTTTACCAAATATCTATGTGGAAATGCTTTCATTTCAAGAAGTCTCGGGAAAAACACGTTTTCAAAATGTGAGAACTACACTACAGGAGAAAGGCAGATCCAAAGTTCATGAACAATAGCAATAAAAAGAGCTTCAATTTATCATTGATTTAAAATAAAATTCCAAACTAACAAAATGTTAAACCACCTTCATTCTGCACAGTGAAGACTCATTTCTCAAACATGTTAACAGAG
Organism: Serilophus lunatus; assembly: GCA_013399895.1. Lineage (NCBI taxonomy): Eukaryota > Metazoa > Chordata > Aves > Passeriformes > Eurylaimidae > Serilophus > Serilophus lunatus. Next base: position 184,903 of record VXBA01002043.1, read on the forward strand.
ATTCAAAATTCTGTTTTGTCTGAAAAATGCATAAAGAAGGAATTTGCATATATCTGTTATTGTGAATGTTTGTGTTCACAAATTGATCCAGGATAGACTAGCTGCCTGTTTTGGAAAACTAGCTGTCAAGTGCTTGAGGAAAAAAAACCCATTTTATAAAGTTCAAACTGTTCCTGTAGGAATTTCTTCATTTAATAAAATAATCCTTATTAACCTACCATCAAATCACTCTAAAACACAGTGAAAGAAATCGACTGGCCATCAGTATAGAATTGCAGAGAGGGAATGATTTTTGATTTTCACACAGAGCTGCAATGAACCTCCAAACCAGAAAGAAAGTATACTGAAGATGCAGTTTATCATCTTAGTCATCAGCCATTGCCTCTGTTGCTTGAAATTCCCCAAAATATTAAGCATACCCCTTAAGACATCACCTCAGCAAGTACTATGAAGTCAGTGTGAAAAGAGCAAGTCATTCAAAAAATTATTAATAGGGATTCAAAGGTAGTCTTTGATGAATACCTAGATTTATTTTAACACCTCATACTGTCACAGCATATTTTACATCAACCACATAGTTACATTTTAAATTGTACTGCCTGTACTTTATCCTTTCGTTACACAACTCTCACCATAAAGCTTAGCTATTAAATCACTTAGATATTTTCCTCCTGCTACGCTTATTTGCAACTCAAAATGAGAGTTCAGAAATGCTAGAGAGACAAACCAAAGATAAGGATTTATTCAGATTTCAGTCACAGAGGCACCCTTATTACCAGCTGTCAAAACATTACAGTAAAACAAGCAGCACCCATGGAAAAGAAGATACTCATTTTAAGTCACCATTTTCAGTGCATGAATAAATTCTGAAGAATATAAATTTAAGATTACAAATTATCCTATTAATTCATAGCCAAAACACTCTGATAAAGTTATAACAAAGTCCAAATCCTCTTATTTTAAAATGCAGAGTGGAGAACATTTAACAGCAACACAGCCTCCACCAAGGAATATGGAAATCGTATTTTCAATTCTTAGGACTTCTTGAGAAGCGGTGGCCAAGCCACCTTAGGGCAGATTAGAAAAGTAGTTGATGCCAAAAGATACAGACAAATGTCTACAAGAACTTTCAAAAGCATGTGGTCACCTGAATCTCATGTCTGCAGTAAACATCCCTAAATCTTTTGTACCTCAGTCGCCCAGGAGCTAGGAAGGGGAAAGGTTAGCTCCCTGAAGTGGTTCCCTGTGCAGCTGCATGAGTGTTTGAGTCAGCACAAGGAAGGGAGCAGCCTGGAAGGAAGAAGGTAACACAAGGAAAAGACTGGAGAGAGGTTTTTGTAGACTGTAGTGATTCATTGTGCTACAACTGATCACAGATTTCTAGAGCTAAATCTGTGGCAGAGGACACCTACAGTCAGAGCAGAGCACTAGTTTTGCTCCTAGTCAAGAAACGCAAAGCATAAGGCACTATTTCGAAACAAAGTAAGATGTAAGGATGCCAATAAAACTGTTGTGAATGTTTAGTAAATAAGAATTAACTCTACAGTATTTACAGTGTAAAATACCTAAGGCTTTTTAAACCACAAAAGGATTTCAATGTAATTTCTAATTTAGCAACAATGTAACTAAGTCTACTAGGTATCACAAACACAGCTTTTCTGTTCAGCTGTATGTTAAACAGTCCAAGACAATATACCAGGGAGCATATAAAAGCATTGAATCATAGGAAAAAACAGAAGTAATTGTGGATTTCATAACAAGTGCTCTTTGTTGGTAGGGCATTATGCTTTAAAAAAAAATAAATAAAGCAATTGTGAGTACATTCCAAAGCTCTTCACCACCTCAGTTGTAAAATCACAGTTTAAAGACAACCAATAGAGGTTCTGAACACACCTGCAGTAGCTCAAAGAACACCAAGTAACATGATAATTATCCATGGCATTATTACATGATTGATTATTTTACTGCTTCTGGCTGTGAAAACCAAATAATCTCAACCAAAAGGCTGAAAATAATCACGATTTATGAGTATAACACTCCTGGTATAAACAATGATTTTCACAGTGCTCTTTTTTTCTGAAAGAAAAAAAAAGTTTAGAATCCAAAAATGCCAGACTTGTTTGTAGCCTTAGGCTGAAATGTTAAAGACTCCAGTTCAGGAAAACATCCCTAGTCAGACAAACACTTGAAAACGGTTTATTTCTAAGCATACTCTTAAATCCTTTCCTAATTTTGAAACAAAATTACAACATTAATCTCCCTCAGCATAAGTGGTAAAATAAAAACAGCACAGATCACAACTGAGGGTAACAGAATATAGTAGAAGTAATTACCTATCCTAATGATTATTCTGGACGGGTTGACAACTGTGGCAGAGGAACTGCTGTAAGTCTAAAAAAAGAGCTTCCCATAGGTTGTTTAGTTTTCACTCTCTAATCGTATTTCAAAACCAGGAATTGCAGCAGTATTGGAAGGTTGGGAGGCTACAGCCAGACACTCTCCTGTCTGGAAAACAGTGAAAGTAAATGCGTGTTCATATTAATCAAAGGACTTTTTTAATTACTACAGCTAAGTATTATAAGTATCTTCCTGACCAAAAGGATATAGCGGAGACCAAGAATAATTAATTCTCAAACCTTAGTGCCATACTAATTTCAGAAACCTGGACACCCAGGCAGGACATCTGGGTTTTCAATACTTTAAGAAAACAGGGCAGACAGGTGAGCCATTGATAGGAAAATATTAATCCATAAATAAAATCATTAAATAGACTCTTATATTCTTTCCTATCACCAAGCATCACATTTTTTAAAGACACAACTAGGTGGAAAACCATGTTGGCTATGTGAAGCTTTACCTAAGGACCTGGGGTTTATCTCCCCTGAGTCATGTTGAATGCAATTTTACAAAATTCTGTTAAAACTAACATCAAATATGGCATTCAAAGAGAAGTAGCCATTCACTAGTAAAAATTACTATAGTCTTTGCTCATAACCAGTAACAAAATAATAGAATTCATAATTTTCTGCTACAGGTTCTCTTTATAATGAGTAATAAACTATGGTCTATATACAAAAAAGATTAATGCCTTTCCCCCAATAACAAGCACAGCTTGTACTGATGGCTGTGGAGCAAGTAGGAAGGGAGTAAATCAGTGTACAGGTGGTGTGGCCAGGCAAGTCACAAGTGAGCACTCACAGTACTTTGACCTGATCAAATACTGTTGGTGGCTAAACATCACTATGACAGTGTGTGTGTGTGTACATGGGCTAAACATCATTATGATAGTGTGTGTGTGCATGTGTGAGCATTTGCCTCTGTGAGTAGAAAACAGAGGATGAAGTTAAGAAAGGATGCCAGGATATAAAGGAAACTAACACCTTATCTATATTTTAGCCATTAAAAAAAGGCAAACTAATTATTCTAATTGAAAGTTTTGAAGATATGTAATTCATTTGTTTTAGTAAATTTTTCTACATTTCACACCATGGAGTTATTATTTAATAAATAATTATGTTTAAGCAATATTTCCATCTCTTCATTTGAGAGAAAATATCTAAACCACAATTTATTTCTGCTGACAAGCTGTTTGTCCACTCTACATACAAAACACCTTCTTTCTAGTACTGAATCTGTTTGACTTTTGGTTTACAACTGAATGAGTAAAGTGAAGCCATAATGGCTGTCTGCCCTGAAAGATACTCCCCTTTCTCTTTCTTCTGTTTTATAAAATACCTTTACTGTTACAGATGGGAAAACAAGCTCAGATATTTAAGAGGACTTTGATACAGATCCTCTTGATATTTAATTAACAGAGCTGAGCGAAACTATTCTGCATGGAGATGGGATATTATTTTATCTTCTTCTCAAAAACAATAATAAAAAAAGAGTAGAGCCCTGAGGAGGAAAACAGACTCTGCAGATTGCTTCCAGATGTGGATATAACACTGTATTCAGTGGGTGGACAGTGAAAGAACTAAGTGAAAACCGGATCACAGTCCCACTGACACTATCCCACATGGCCATAATTGATGCACAGGAGCCCCTTTCTGCAGTGTTTCCCTGAAGGCAAAGTAAGGAGCAGGCAGCTTCCCTAACCCAGCAGTGCAGAGGAAAGCCCAGGCACACATCCATCAGCAAGCAGGCCCAAAGCACTTGTCAATTTCCACCCTTTCTGAAGGCCAGGAAGGATTTTCCTGAGCTCCTGCTACCATTCCACATTACCTAGTTTAATAATTGTAATTGATGCGAGTCACAAGATCAGCCTCAACCATTGTATTATATTTTGTTTCAGCTGCAACATTTAAGGCAGCCACACTGCCAATTTAATGACTTCTGAAAGGAACACTTTCGGGTAAATTGCAGTGTATTTCAGATTTGTATCTTCTTTATTGAAGAGCTCTGAGTCTTACAATGTAAATTCTTATTTTACAAACTACAAACTTTGCTGCCTTCTTGTTACTGAGGGAGAAGGACTGACATGGGTTTTTGTTCCTTGCACAGATCAGTCTTGCTTTCCGTCATCAAAAACACTGTGGCTGTAAAACACCTTTTCTCATGACATGCAACAACACACACAGCCCAATCTTACATTGTAATGGTAACTTGTGGCACTGAGCCATGACCTCAAGTTCTTTCTTACATATGGAACAAATCTTGTCAGAAAGTCACATACAACCACCGCTGAGATTTCACAGACGTGTTTTCAGAACAGTACTTACTTGAAGTGATAACCTCACATTTTGAACAAATACAACAAAAAGCTCACATCTGTGAATAAACTACTGAAGACATAATCATAGATGGGAGTGGAACAAGGTGTGGTTCTGCCCCTGAAGTGAAAAGCACACACAAGACAACAGCAACTGCACACTACTGCCAAATATACTGGTCTTCATTCCTAACACTTCTGAGCCATAATACAGATTCCTCAGCTATGGGACTGAAAAATGTTGTGCTTTAAGGAAGAAGAATGTTCCTCACACTCACTGTGTGCAAATTAAGATAGGTACATACCTGTATTCTGTTTTCATGCATTTTATTATGTTTCAACATTTTGAAGTATATATAGCAGGTATTCTGCTCACATATAAACATGACTTCTGTATCTGTTATAGTCCCTTGCAACCACTGTTTACTTTATCAAAGTGAACAGTTGTAGTTATCCCCAAGCAAATATTTTCACATGTATTGTTTACTTGTGTTATATATTACTGAAAAAGTTTTGCAAGCAAAAGGTAACCATGAACACCTAAGTGTCCTCATATCAACTTTTCACAACAAGTGCAAGCAATTGCCAATAAATTGTTCCAAGTTTATAAGCAGTTACTTTCCTTTGTGTTAGTTATGGACAGCTATCAAACGGCATTACCTCCAAATTATAGGAAGAGTGCTAATTCTAGTAAGCAGGAGAACATGCTGCAACCAGAATACATCTATATGCACAAAAATCAAACCAGCCATTATAGCAGAGAATAACAGTAGGAGATTATATGACTTTAGGTACATGTAGAAATCTGAGACTTTTTTTGATAATTAACCTCCAGTGAAAGTGTCCCACATTCAGTGATATACATGGAAGCAACATTTCACAGCTTGCACTTACTGCACAATGTAAAAACAGAAAACTGCTAAACTTAACAGGCAACTTTTGAATGGCAAATGGTCTTGTATATTCTCAATACTGGATATATTCTAAAGTATTAACTGGGATTCCTCTGGTCTTAAAAAAAAGAAATAGAATCAAACATTTCCTAACACACACAGTCAAACAACTTTTCCTGGGCTATGAGAATTTCTCAGGTTTGACTGGTACACAGCCCATCAGATAGTTACTAGCTTGTCCTGCAGTACTATCCAGTCTGTGACCTGTGGTATTTGGCATAGCAGCTGCCAGTTCAGAGAGGGAACTGCCAGAAATGGAGAGTATAGCAGTTTTTGCTCAGTCAAGATTGAAAAGAACCAAGCTGTAGGAGCAACAGAAATATACACACTCAAGCAGGATGGAAGAACTCATAACAGTATAAGACAGAGGGCTGGCAAGATGAATGGAGAGTGCATTTCTTCTCATTCATCTGACTACTTTGCTGTCCACACTAGTCAAAATTAATATGGCAAACAGTTTGTTTTCTATCAAAAGCATAGACTATTTGTTATGAAATAAACCCAGTTGCCTGAGTTCAGTCTGGCAAAATTTCACAGCAGTACAAATAGTTACCTAATGGTTGCCTAGGGTCTCAGCCTCATTTATGGTAAATAAACTTTACATGTCAAAAGACTATCATAAAAATTAGCAACCACTAGCTGTCTCTGCTAGCAGAGATGCTATCACTAAAGCAGTCAGAGTGATCAGTCATGGTACAGAAGACCAGGAAAGTTTATTACATGTGTATCAGTTTAACAAAAGTAGACCTTTTTGTTCTCTAGTTCTATCAGGTATTAAATTCTCATTAGTTACCTTATTAAAATGTTTGTAAATTGCAGAATATTCTGTTTGGTTGGTTGGTTTTGTTTCGTTTTTGTTGTTTGTGTGTTTTTGTGAGCAACCAACTTTTCCTCCTCACTCTTTGGGGTACGGGAGAATCTACATGGAAGATTATTTTTCCTGGTATGTATGCATGTTTTCATGCTTCAAGAAAACATTTAAGAAATTCTGTTCAAAGCAGGAAGTGAGATGCTAACCACAACCTAGCCGTTAGCTGTCTGCTGTGTCACTGAAGAAAAGTGTCCTGGAAAAGACTGCAGTGGTTTTTGCATGCACTGCACTTTCTCTCAGTAGAAATGAGATTAAGAATACACTGCAAAAAAAGCTTTTCTGGACCTTCCGCTGTGTCTACTACTTGCTTCCTCTCATGCTTTCTACAAAGCAGCCAACATGAAAGAGCCTGGGTGATTTACAATCCAGCTCTATGAATGTAGATAAGATCTGGTCAAAGATCTAAAACAAAACAAAGAACTCTGTATTACTCTTGGAATGGATTTCCAAATATTTAAAACTACTGTGACCCAGAAAGCAAACCAATTGATATATTGCCCTCAACCTTGTCATTCTCGGCTAGTCTGTTTTCTCTACTCTGTCTCTGTATTCTATCTTGTATGTATTAATCTGAAATATCTAACCCTTCTTATTTGATAAAGTACACATAATAGGTTATTAAGTGTTCTGCTCAGTTACTTCGCTGTCCATGGGTATATCCCGACTATGCAACAAGGAAGAGACACCATTTTGCTAGTGTCACAATTCAGAAGAAAAATATTATTAGAAAAGCCTATTAAGATGCCACCTAGGGTAAAGAAAGTAATATATAAAACATATTCTAAAAATATTAATTTTCATTTTGTATATTTATTCAATGGAATTATATAGTTTTTGCTTTTTCTCCTACTTGGAAAAAAAAATGGTCAATTACTTTATTAATGAAAAAAGAAAATTCTAGATATATATTTATAAACATATCTATTTTCAATAATGCTAAAAGCTAGTCAAACTGCAGGAACACAACACAAGCTGAATGAGCTTTATTTTCTACTTCCTCACTAGGACAACATCTACTGTTCTTCATGACAGATAGCAGCAGTGGTAAACTTGAACATGCGTACATAATTTGTCAACCTCAATATAATAAATGAACAAAAAAGAATTTTATTGTGCATATAGAAGAAACAAAATAGACTGCATTACTTATGCATATTCCTTCTTCCTGTTTTCTCCTCTCTGCACAAATATAAGTATACAAAAAATTCATGCCGTCCCTGCAAAACTTGTGAAAGAATCTAAACTTCATACCTCATGCAGAAATTGGAAAAAAATTCATAACTGAATACCTCACACTGCAATTCCTGCATGCTTACAACTGCTGATAGGAGTCTGAGAAGGGAATAACAGATGAAGTCTTTAATTGGCATGAGAAACACTTTCCTGGAAAAAGTAAGATTAAATTACAATGATGAAGAACAATGTTCATATACTACAACAGTTACCTTTGAAGAGCACATATCTTTGACATAGGACTGCCACTCAACTTTTATTACTCACAAGAAAGGCTGAATTAATTTACCATAATCCACCTTCCCATCAACCGATTACCATGAGACAAAGGCTACCACAAACTTTCAGGCATTTGGCTTGGCAGAAGTTTGTGAAATTACTTCACATACAAAAGAGGGAACATACATAAAGTATTATGTTACTGTAACAAAGATTTTAAGCAGATTTTAAATGACCTTATTGGCTTGAGTCATAAAACGGTAATTCATGGTAGACTTATAATTTATGGTAAAATTTGGTGTAAGTAAAAGCCCCTTGCTGCTTTAGCTGTAAAAAAGGCTATAGGCATTCTGATTTACTGCATTCTGATTCTTACACTTTTACGTTTTAGAAGAGATTTATGACAATGTTATTAATGGAACTCCAGTTCAACATCAACAAGCAAACTAATAACTGAACCCTTTCGTATGCTTTTTTCTTTCAAATAATGAATCCAGCATTCGACACCAACCTCAAAGTACTAATTCATCACCTACAACCTCTTTATCAGTTAGGTTAGTGTAAGATCCAGTTATGTCAGTTCTCTGCAAGTGTATCTACTGTGGTATATTAAGGTTTCTCACATTCTAGTGACTGAGCATTCAAAAGTAGACACTTAGGTGCAGTAATGCTTAAGAGAGTAATAAAGTAAGGTGAAGCCTTTGTGTTTCAACATTGGCAGAAACAAGAAGAACAGATAATCACAGCCCATTAATACACGACTCTGTGGCTGGCACCAAAATTTTTGCCTACATGGCAACACACATGCTGGTATCAGATGGGATTCACCTCAAAAGAGAATCTTTGTTCAGGAGCTAGCAGGACTTATCAACAGAGCTTTAAACTAGACATGATAGGGGAAGGGGTAACATCATGCTTGCCCTTGGCAAAATGTAGGAGGATGACACACCAAGGCCAGAGGATAGAGTGCCAGAGAGGGCCCCCAGTCAGTGACTTTAAAACATGCTGGCCACACTGGAGCACACTTGAGAAGTCTTCTGTAATTGAGTCAAAAACTTCTGAGATAATAGAAATCAACAGGGAAGTATCAGTGAAATGTCTCCAAGAAATCAAAGGGTGTTCCTCTAAGAAGCTGGCATGGCCAATAGACCAGCTGAAGTGCCTCTACAACAGTGCATGCAGCATGGGCAACAAACAGGATGACTTAGAAGATAATGTGCTGCTAGAAAACTATGACCTATATGCCACCACTGCAACTTGTTGGGATGAATCCCATGTGTGGCTATTGAGTGCAGCAGTCCAGAAGGGACAGGAGGAAGAGGACTGCTAGAGAGGTTGCCCTCAACAACAAGAGGTAGACTGAGTACAAAGAGATGTCTTTGAAGAACAGCCATGAGCAGGTTGAAAACTGATGGGTAAGAATCAGACACTTAGGCAACAAAGAGAGCCTCATGGCTCGTGCCTGCTATAGGCTGCCTGATCCAGGAGAGCCCATTGACAAAATCTTCTTGCTTCTGCTACAATAAGCATTGCACTCACAAACTCTTGTCCTGACAGAGGACTTCCACCACCCTGACATTTGCTGGCAAAGAAGCATGGTGAGCTTTAAGCAATCCAGAAGCCGCCGGGATAACTTCTTAAGCTGTGTAAGACAGCCCTACCAGAGGGGATGCAATACGGGATTTGCTGGTCACCAGCATAAGCAAGGTAATTCCTGGGCATCAAGACTGGAGACGTCCTGGGCTGCTGTGATCATGCACTGATGGAGTTTGCAGACCTTAGAGATATGGCAAAGTTCTGGTAAAGAATAAAGACAGGATCCTGAACTTCAGGAAAGCAAAATTTCATCTTTTCAAGGAGCTATCGTTAGGACACTGGAGAACTGCCCTCAAGGACAAGGGGGTAGAAGAGAGCTGGCAGATATTTATAAATGGCTTCCACAGAGTGCAAGGGCTGTCAAACCCCACATGTAGGAAATCAAGCAAGGAAGGCAAGTGACAAGCATGGCTGAGTAGTGCGGTAGCTGCTGGTCAAACCAGAGAGCAGGAAGTAAATGCACAGGCAGTGAAAAAGTATAGGACATAGTGGAGTTGTATATGGAGGCATAGTATCTTCCATATGCAGATGCATAGGAAGACCAAGGTGAAGCAGGAACTGATCTTGGCAAGGGATGCAAAGAATAACAAGAAGGGTTTCTACAGTTGTATGAGACAGAAAACGAAGGTCAGAGAAAGCATATTTCTCTCACCCCCTACCCCATCCCCTGTAAGCAAGGGTGACAAACTGGTAACAATGGAGGAGGAGAAGGCTGAAGTACTCAACAGCTTTTTTGCCTCAGTCTTCACTGGCAACCTCTCTTCCCACATCTTGTGTCCATGGTCCAAGACAGGGACTGGGGGAATAGAAGTCCCTCCCCCTGTAAGAGAACAATGAGTTTGTAATCACTTGTGACTAGTTTGCTTTAATTCTGTACCTTCACTCAGTAACATAGCACAGCACCTTGACAATTACAACTGCTTTTGTAGTCATTCTCAGAGTAACTCACAGTAAAGGAAGTTGTAACCAGGTGGGGATCAGCCTCTCTTCCCAGGCAAGAAGTGACAAGATGATACAGCCTCAAACTACATCAGGGGAGGTTCAGGTTATACATAAGGAAGAATTTCTTCACTGAAAGTGTTGTCAAGCATTGGAACAGACTGCTCATGGAGGTGGTGGAGTCACCGCCCTTGGAAGAATTAAAGAAATGACTGGACATGGCACTTAGTGCTGCGGTTTAGTTGACAAGGTAGTGATTGGTGAAAGGTTGGACTCAATATTCTCTGTAAATATTCTAGACAACAGCCATACAAAATTCCCAAGAATAAGCATGCATTTCACCTTGGTAGACTCATGGTCAGTCAGCCCGCTCTCTCATTTCATCCATCTTTCCCTCTTTACCTGCTCCCTTTCTCCTCTTCTCTCCAACCTGAGGAAAGCTCTCAGCTTTTCTCATGTTTTCACCCCACCAATTCAAGCCACAGGAATTGCACTAACTTCACCAATTTAAGCCATACAAATTGAATTAAACCTAGTGAAAAAAAAAAAAAATTACAAATTCAGAAAGTTTTGCTCTCATCAAAATTGACCAGATTTCTAAGGTGTGGTTAAGCCATTTTCCACTGTGTTTCCTGAAGTAACAGGTGTGTACATGATTACTTTAGAGGACTGACCTGCTTCCATTTATCTCTCTAGACAGAGTCTTAAAGACTCATATCCAAAGTCTTACATCCCTCAATTCGCAAAGCATAAGAAACAACGCACCTTTTGGCTTATGATCTATTAGGAGCACACTTCTGACTCACCTTAAATTTTAAATCTTAACATATGAAGAAATAAATTTCATGTAATAATTTTTGCTTTCCTATTTTCCTTCCTTTCAGGTTTTTTCCAGGGAAAAGATACTTATGAACAGACTTCTCTAAAATGTTGACTCATTACTCATTATGCACTAGAGCATTGTGCTCTGTTTATAGCACTGCAAAGCTTAAGGCATTTTGTGGATACTTTTCTGCCAGATGTTGCCCAATTCAAAATTTGTACAGAGCGAAAGAAATGTAACAGTCAAGCCCTGCCTTTTGGCAGAATGACAAAATAGACATACATTAAATGTCAGCTTTCTGGGGTTTACATCACTCACACCCCTCAGTCTACAAGGACCTACAAATTACAGCTGTCGAAGTTTTTGCATAACCTAAACTTTCAGCTCTAGAGAACCCTTACTTGTCTACATTTATTTATATTCTTCGTAATGGAGTGGTTCATTATTTATACTAGCTGTTTAAACAGTAACTGGGTTGTTTTAGGAATTGTGCATTTATGCAGAGATGAGCTGTGCATTTTATATATCTGAAGGAAACCAAGATTCACAGACAAGTAAGTTGAATTAAAATGGTACAATCGTAAGACTAAAACATTTTTCCCTAAAATCTTTTGCAATAGTGTTTGCAAGCAAACAATGTAGATTATTACTTCTCATGTCTGTTACTCGTGTTGTTTGACTGCTAGGATTTAACATTGTTAAACAGCTCTGGAGACACTCTTTTCTTACGGAAGAATTATTACCTACACACCAAACAATGTCCTGACTGAACTTAAAACTGAAGCTAGTGCTCTGCAGACCTTCAAAAACAGAGACGGGTGAACCTTTTCAAATAGGGAGCCTTTTGATCTTGCTGATTCCCGAGTCCACAGAAGTAGCAGAAACTCCTGGATTTCTTATCTCTAGCATTTTGAATGCATGTTTTCTTTCAAAATTGACTGCACCAAAAGAATTAATCATTATTGCAGGCAATCTGACACCTGGACAGTGAAGACAAAAGATAGTATGTATTACATTGAAAAGAGAGCATTACCATGGGCAGGAATATGCTCCATGTACACAAATATGCACATGATAAATATTAATTTAGATTTTCCTCTTTGCAGTCCCAGTCCCCAGGCACCTTTTAAGCATGTACCTTTAAGGGATATTCAACAATACAGGAATCTGAGTAATTTTTTAAAAACTGGCTCAAAAAGATAATAAAACAGTATTCTGGATTCCACATTTCAGAACCTATAAGACACTTAAAAAGAAGTTAAGGGTTTCACGCTAAAACACTGGCAGTGACCATGTACCCTGCACAAAAGAGAGTGTTTATGACCTTGGCGAGATGGGATTTCCATTTCCTCTAATGAGCCAAGACATCAGACTCGCACTCTTAACTCACACAAACACAGAACCTGCCCCTGGGACAAGGTGTCTGTTTCTGCAGAAGCATAGCAAAGTCGGTGTGGAGCAGGCAGGAAAGGTTGGGGAGGTGCAGAATGGGGATGGGGATCTTCATAATCAGACTAAGACAATGGCTCTGTAGTTTGACTGATATTCAGACCAGAAAGATGAGGAAGAAAGCATGAGTCTGGAGTTTTCCTATGGGAGTTGACAGTGGCACCCCTGTTCCCCAGCACTGCAAGCCCTTTTTTTTTGGAATCTCATATCATCAATAGCCCTGATCACTGTAAAATACTGGTTTCCAATTTGCTGCATCTGGAACAATGGCTCTTGTTCACCACATACAATGCAGAGAGACTCAACAAATTAGAGAACTGGGCCAATCACCAGCCATACAAAGTTTAAGGAGGGCAGGTGTCAGATTCTGTACCTGAGACAGGGCAACCCTGGATATACATACAGACAGACTGATAGACGCATGTTACCCCAGCCAGTTTCCCTGTCATGGTATTTGATACTGGCAGAGACAGTAAAACCAACGTGGCAACTATACCAGAAATGATATGTGGTATTTAAAGGCATCTTGTTTACTCCTCTCACTTGGTTCTTCATTAAGTCAGCAGACACATCTCAGACACACAGCATGTGTGACCAGTTAAAACGCTGCCTTACCACACTGAGAGGCAAGCTTTTGTATTTAAACGAAGGCTCACAAAGCATGCAAGTCTCCTGACTGGAGAGCTCTTGGCTAGTGAGCAAGGAAGAGCATATGTGCCAGCTGGAAGGCCCACATCTGGCTGATCAGCCGCACTGTGTAGCAGCATGTACTGCAACTTCACTCTGGCAAACCAAACAACAAAGGGGAGAACTTCCATATGGAGATAAAAAAAAGACAAGCAAGATTGAGTGACTCTAGAAAAAAAGGTTAGATGTAGTGGTATATGTTATATGTGTCATAGAGAGAAAAGTCCCAGTGGGGCAAAACAGGAAGCCAGCTGGTAAATGAGGCTGGTAAATGAAGCAGAACAACTACTCACATGCCTAGTATAACCATAACCTCCTTTAACCGTATCACCTAATCCTCCAGTTCTCACATATCTGATCTCTACTTGAAGGTCAAAAGTAAGCCAAATCTTGGAAGGCTTTTTAGAAAATCTATGAAAACAAAGGGTTAAAGGGGAAAATAAACTATGGCATTTGAAATATAATTTGGAGTCTGAAATAGAAAGACCTTGGCAAATAAGGTATAGAACATTAAGTGCACAACTTCTTTGCACAAGGATATTCATAATTTAAAGTGTACATTGTTTAATTTTTAATCCCAGGCCAAAAAGACCGAATCTGTGTGAACACTTGAGTTTGTTTCAAGAATAATATAATAGACTAATCTATAGAAAAGAATATGAAATATTCAGGTAAAATACTTTCTAACCACAAAAATAATTAAATATTCAATGTCTACTCCTCTTCCAGGAGCTTTTCAATTTCTTAGTATCTGTGAAAAACTATTAACTGAAACTCATTTGTTGCAGCTGTAAAGTGCTGTTAAGTCCCAGACTGAGTCATTTCATTAACTGTTTTTGAAAGAACAGTTTGCTAATTCCAAAAAGTCATTCAAGCTGCTGGTATCACATGTGAGGAAACATAAGCTAACCCAAAGCTTCTCCACCCACTGTTTCTGAGAACAGACTGTCAGTCTGGCAACAGACTGACAGAACCAAAATCAGGGAATGGGAAAACTGCACATGGTTTTTATCTGATCTCTTAGCTTTTGTCATAAGAAAATGTAATCTGCACACAAAACAAATTACACCTTAGTCAAAATGATTGCTTATGTACCTGCCTCAATTTTAAGCAGAGTTTTAGCTGTAATCTACAAGTTCGTGAGGCCTACACAAAGCAGTTGTTCCACAATCAGACTATTGGAGCTTCTGCTGTTATATAAAAACATGGTAAAAAACCGATTGTCTTGCTTACACCATATAACCAAAGTGCCAGCAGAGAGCACAGAGAGCTAAAAAGATTTTAAGGAAGGAGAAGTTTTAAATGGCTTGGAGTCTTAGCAGCCTATACCCACCACTTCATGTGCTGAGGTATTATGCAGAGGCAAGAATTGTGACTGATGTTAAGAAACAGGACATTAAATACAGGTACTTATTCTTCTTAAATCAACCAGTCCAGATCTCTAAAGCTACAAATGCTAGTTTATGTGTGAAAAAGTACTACAAACCTTCATCGTGCATTATAATAGCCTTGCAATCCAGTTATTTTCTTTTGAAAAATGACTTTATTACAAGTAAATAGTATTAAACTCATAGTAGCATGCCTCAAAGCATCTTCTTTCATTAATACAGTTTGTCATTTAAATATATACTAAGAATGCTTGTATTCTACACAAAGCTAGAATGTAGGACTTGAAACATTTAAGACAAAATATGTACATTTCAATTCCAATTGAGGCACTGAATTGGTCAAAACTTGTTTCTGACAGACTAGTGATAAATTATAGGATTTTCAGTAATCCTCCAATAAACAAAGTGAACACTGTTCTTCATGTAGAAACTCCTAGTTAAATCACACATGACATAGATCTCTATTCTTGCTGGAAAATATGACATTACCTTGATTGTCAGACAACCTTCTAGAAACACTCAATTTTCCAGCTTGCCTCTGTGTAAGCACACAGTTTAAAAGAAAAATTATGTGATAGAAGTCATAAACATAATAAAGGCCCTACCTAGCAGTGTAGCTCTTGAAAGAGTCCCTATGCTAGGGATCAAGGGAGAAAAATCCTTTCAAAAACATACACTGAAGGAAGAAGGATTACACGAAGCTGGAATTATTATGCAAAACAAAATGAAGCCTGTCATCCTACTCCGACTAGCTGTAAAGATGCCTAATGTTAAAACCAGTTTCTCACCTGCAAAAGGTAAAGTTCTTTATGGTATTTGAAATAAGAACTACTCAGCAATTGTAAGCTCCTTAAGTGTTTGGCAGAAAATAGTACCACAAGCAGTATATGGCAAAGCTTGTTTATTTGTGTACAAGGCCAAGCTCATATACTCCTTGATGAAATATGTCTGTTTCAAACATGTTTATGGAGCAAAAACATGGTGCATTTGCTGCTCTTTTCTGTAAAGTGAAAGTTTGCCATGGCTGAAGTCATTCACAAAATACTTTCAACTAAAACATCTATTCTAGCTCTCAAACAAAACAATTAACTTGTATAAACATCAGATTAACAGAATGAAACTACATCCCCCCCTCCATGTCATATGCCTCCTTTGATATTAAACAATGTTAAGAAAGACGCTGAGGATCATTTAATGCAAAATAAAGACATAAACTAATGTTTGGGGGTTTTTTTTCCATTTGAACATCTAACAATCTGCTACAGCTGTGTTTACCAGCAGACGCAGAACCAGATTAGCCAGCTTTGTAATTACCCAAAAAGTTGTGCCACTGGCTCAATTAGTTTGATGCATCTCTGATCCCAGTCTGAAGGTCTATATTTTAACCAAACTGTCATATGACCTAAGCACAGTATAGGTTGCTTAAGAATGGAAATGGCAGGTTGATACAGTTAAGATGCTTCGGAGCAAAACCACAGTGCTAAGACTAACGTACTAATTTTTTCCCTGTCACTTAGCCAATTTAATCAAGCTTTCTTCCTCAAGACTGATTTCTGTGTTAATATTGATTTGCATAAAATTTGAAATATTTTCCTGTAGTACTGTTTACTGACATATATTTAGTAAGATTTTTTCCTCACAGTTATTATCTTAGTACTGCAAATAGTTTATGATATTTATAGTCTATTTAAAATTTCATCAGTTCCACTGAAAATTTTCATTATCTGTTTAAGACACAGTTATTTCTCTTTAAATGAAGAAAGTCCATTCTGAAAGTTAACTGGTAAGGCAGAAGAAAAACACTATAGCTTTTACTGCAGATGTGCCATATAGATACATTGTTTTGCCATACATATAGGTATATATCATATAGAATTGCTTATGACAGTCAAATATGAATAAATTTAACAACTCTTATTTATCAGGGAAAAGCAACAACTGAGAAATCTTTATTTACTCACAAACCAGAATAAGTGACCTGAAAAGTATGGAACGGATCCTGTTTAGTTAAGCTGATATAATTAACTTCAGTTGCCTGATCTCTGATACCAAATTAGATAACAAAAATGCCACAAAATGAGTAAGACTGTATTGTTATAGAGACTTTTATATTCGTAACCTCTTCAGGTATCAGTGGTCTCATAGATACTCTAATGTCAGTGGGCAGCCACATCTGTCTACCAGGTATTTGCTCATGGAAAATAAAAAAAGGAAACTGAGAACACAGAAAACTGTAGAACTGGTAGAACTTGCATTTGGGGCACAGGATGAAGGAAAGAAAGAACATGGCAAATTTCTTGGTGATGTGCTCTGAGGACTTTGCCTCTTTGCTTTCTCCCCCTGAGCTTACTTTCCATTCAGAGCCATTTTTCCTTCATCTTTCTTTACAGGGACCCTATGCATTGGCCCATTAAAGGCTGAAAGCTGAGCAGATCCAACATCTGAGTCAGAAACCTCTGGCTTACTAGAGTTCAGATAGCAATAGCTAGCCAATCTAAGAGCCTCACTCTCCCATTCATTCACCTTTTGTGCTGTGTAAGGTGGCTACCCAAACCATGGGGTTTCAGAAGTTGACAGGTGTGTGCTGCAATGGCTTGGAAACCTAGCAGCTTGTTAGGGAAGAGGTTTGTCCATTCTTTCCTGGGAATTCCTCAGTGGTAACAGCCCTGAGAAGTTAATGGTAGGTGATATGATATCCAACCTAAAACTATGTGTGACTGAGCATGGCTACAACTGGTTGGAGTACTATCAGGTGAAAGGTAATAGAACAGAACCTTTCTTTCCTGGTATCCAGAGACATATTCATTTTCTCCAGCATAGAGCAGAGAACAATAGAAATGGTTTCCAGTTCGACCATAAAAAGGAGATAAGGAGCAGAATTATCTGGGAACATGGATCCTGCAACATCTGAAAGCAATGAGAAAGATAAAGTCATCTACATCTGGGTACAAATGAAATGAGCCCTACACACAGTTTACATGGTTTAACATGTGAATAGTGTCCACAACTGATGTCATGCATGTCATAACAGTCAGTGAACCATGACGCTCCAATATTCAACCTTTTGCCGAGCGTGTAAATTCTAAGCATATAAACCCTGTATCATTGTAATTACACAGTAGGATCAACATAATTATAATTTTACTGACCAAACAGGAGCATTTCTGGCAAAGAAAAAGAATGGCAAAGAAGCATCACTGTGTAACAAAATAGTAAATACAAGATTCAGCTACATAAGTGCAACACAAAGTATCTACCTACTGTAATCCAAGCAAAGTATGATGTAGCAATCCAGAAGATCTCACTAGAACTGTTTTTAAATACACTCAGTTCAACAGACGTAATATGTACTTCAGAATATCTGGTTAAGCAGATTTATTTTTTCTTTCTCTATGTAAAAAGGATCCATTTAAGACACAAAAGTTAAAACTTTTTTACCTTTGGTAAAAACTGTGAAAGTTAATGTCTGGATTTTCAAAAGAAGACAGCACTGCTAAATTCCATTTCACAGAGAGTTCTTTTCACAGCTGCTGAGTTTTGAGAACATGGAAATCTTACATAAAACTTTTATTTCCAATTGTAAAATTATGCACTGCATCTGCTTCTACATTAATATATAAGAACTAGAGGATCTAATGATGCTGTGTGTCCTAGGTTGAAGTATATTCTATTACCATCTCCGTGAGCTGTTGAAACCAGGTGAGGCAGTGTTCCTTGCCTCCTCCCTCTGTACTATCTTCTGTTAATGGGCCATCAATGCCTCGCCCCATGACTCAGAGATAACTCCCTCCTGGACTATCTGCTGTTAATGAGCCCATCAGGCCTTATCACATGACTCACCATCCCATTGTGAGATGTTTTGCCCAGAGGGAGGAGCCAACTATTCCATCCTGGATATAAGCTGAGACTCTGAACACCACAGGAGCGCTTACCTACTGGACTCCCAGAGGACAAGAGCTACCGTTGGAATTTCTCACCCTTTTCTTTCTACAGGATCACCGCTTCAATGGAACTGCTTTGCTTGGACTGCTACCACCATAGAGTGTCAGGGTGTATTCTGACTTTGTCAGTGTTCTTGTACTACTGCATTTATTTATTTATTTTAATTTTCTTCTTTCTATTAAATTGTAATTCTGACTTGCGATCTCCCACTGGTTTGATTTCAAACTGGTACACTGTGCAATATGGATTTATCAGCTCAAACTGATGCTAGACCAAGTTTCTTAAAGTTTTTGTGGTCAGTAGTGTTCCTAGTTTCTCATTTTTATGTTGGATTTATGCTTTAATATTTTGTCCAAATTCTTCAACTCTCTCTTCAGCAGATAACTGCTAGTTACAAGCTTTGAAATCTCTAACACTTGGCATCTCAAGAAATCTCCAGATGCAGAGAAAAGTCTTGGTGTTTGAAATGTGCTTTAACTGATATTCAACAACTTTAGGAAATTTATTTGAGATTTTTCTTAAAAGAAATTACACAAATATATTCTTAAAAGAATCAATCTGGCTAAACAGCAACATCATTATTTACAGTTTATTCTATTATTTCATATTTTTAGTGAGAGTTTTAAGCACATTTTTGCTTGTGTGTTTTCTAACAACTTAAAAAACATTATGAATCTCATGATACACTACCTCTGTGAGCTGAAAGCAAACAAATCAGCTAACTCTTATGCTCCTAAACAAACAATTCCAGAGAACCTTTCTCAAACATATGTTAGAAATGTTTTTCAGAACCCAAAGGCAGGTCCCTAGAATAACACAAGGAAACACAGAGTTGTCATGCCTCTTATCCAGCTCTTTTCCCTTACCTCATTAGTTATGTCTCAGAAAGAGTAATTTAATTAAATCTGCAATGTCTATCAGTAGTTATGGACTCGGATGGAAAAGAAACCTTGAATTAAAGAAAACAGAATGGAAAGCATATATCTTCATATTGAAGAAATTTGGATCTCTTCCATGACCCCATTAGCAGAATTACCTAAAGCAAACAAAACTCTGAGTGCTACACAGCAAGTGGGTGAGGATTTCAGCTGTTTCAAGTGAATAAAAAGATAGTGTTTTAAGAAAAGCCTTCTGGGAAAGAGACGTTTTTAGTGAGTTGGGCACCTCACAGACACCTTTATTCCCCTGCATTCAGGTGGAGGATATTCGATGAGAGGAGCTCAGTACCTGCAGTGGCGAGAGCAGCAGCATCCAGTTGCCAGCATTTGGAGGGACTACCCTTGTAGATGAACCAGGTAAGGCCATGGATAGCTCAGGCTTAACCTCCTTCTGAGCAACAGCAGGACACACAGTGTGGACTCCAAACAAAAGGTAGTCAGGTCCCAGGTGTCAAAAACAAAGAGGTACTGGAGGCAGTTCCTGAATAGAGAATTCTAGCTACTAAAGGCAATCGTGTATCTGTAAGTACGGAAGGGCTGTGAAGACACTTGGTTTAGGAAAACAGAAATAGAGGCTGCAGATACAGATTGCCCTTTTTATTTATGAAACCAACTAGTGGGTTACAGAGTTGCCTTTTGCTTATCCACTGGATATTATCTGCTCTTAAAATGTGTCTGTGAAGTCACAGTCTCATTTTTCGTTTCTCTGTTAAGTGTCTCTTGTCCTTACACACTTATTGATATCCAGAATATGTTTGTAATGGAAGCATGAGGCACCTCTTCAAATGTCATTTGAAGATGCAGAAAAGTTCTTTTAGACCTTTAGATCCAAAATCAAGAGAGTAAGGGGCAGGAGAGTTATCCAATGTCCCTACTTCTCACTAGCTTTATATCTGTTCTGTTTTCCCTCAAGCAGACAAAAACTGCACAATGTTTGCTTTTCTGATCTGATTTGTCTTGTTTCCTGTATTAAACAAAAGCAAACAACAAACAAGGTGGTGAGAGAAAGGCAGAAAAAACTAGACATAGCAAAAAATACCCAAAACATAGTAGTCTCCTAAGAAAATAATCATCTCATAATAAACCTGGACATCTGTGAGCTGAAGGGTCTAACAAATTTGTTTCTAACCTTACTTTTCCCAAACAGATGTTCTACACAACAGTAAATAGGCGCTAGAAAGAGGGGGAAGGCAGACAATGAACTTCATTGCAATATGGACTTTCTAAAGGCATTTTTTTCTCCCTAAAAGCCAAAAGCTATGATCAGTTAAATCTTTGCTTTTTTAAATGCATATTTATTTAGTAGCTTTTGCCAAACTAAATTAATCCAGTCTTTTAAAACATTTTATTATTAAAAAAATCAAAAATCATAATTTCCTCAGTCATGCTTGAAGTCTGAGTTTTTTCCAAGAATGTCAACAAAAATATATATGAATTTCTCTCTAC
This sequence comes from Serilophus lunatus, assembly GCA_013399895.1. NCBI lineage: Eukaryota > Metazoa > Chordata > Aves > Passeriformes > Eurylaimidae > Serilophus > Serilophus lunatus. The sequence continues at coordinate 206,098 of VXBA01002043.1, forward strand.
AATGAATTCTTCTTACCTGCTCGGATGTATGCCACTAGACTAACTTAGTGTTACAGATCTTAAAACATTCAGATCTAAATAAATTCATTATATTCAATAATTAGGAAAGCATTAATTTCTTCTGCAGTGGGCTTTCTCTGGTTTTTATTATTTTGAGGTGTTGTTTTGGTTTTAGTTTTTGTTTGTTTTCTTGGCTGGCTGGGGTTTTTACTGGATTGGGTTTTGGTTGTGTTGGTTGGTTTTTTTAATTTGCTAAAGATAATATCAAGCAATAATAATAGAACTGTCCACTCTGAAATTCAAGTGTTACGAAGGTGTATAGAATAATACTAACAAAACTTTATAAAACTGCATTTGGGAATATTTTTCTTAATAACTTAAAGTTGACCACATTTCCAAATCTTGATCAAGTTTTCTAATCACACAGATGTTTAATACACCCTACTCTTCCATTATGTGAAGTCCTGAATGAAGAATAAATGATTCAGGAAAGCGGACTCCCAAATTTAATATTTCTTTCACTCCAGAAGAGGTGTAAAATATTTTAAAAAGGCAGAACATGTTAAAAATGTTTTTTAAAACTCAAATATGCTAAAAATGTTTAAAAATCATAGTACTGTTACTTCCCAAGGAACTGTGTACCTCTTAAGACATCGTTATAAGAAAGGGAGACATATCTCATTCATTATAATAGGGTGATACATTTGCTGAACTGAATGAACAACAAACGTTAAAAGGATGAATAATTCACAGTAAATGTGAAGGCTGTATGTACATTCTATGTTGATAGCATTTTTTATGCTCTGCTTTCTCTCTTCCAACTTCATGCCTTTTACATTTAAGGAAAACAATCTTGACAGATATTAGCCAATTTTAACATGCATAACAGAAGGCAGAGTGGAGATGAAAACAACAGAAAAACACTGATAAATTATGGATGATGTAATAAAAAATTCTTGCTAGCTACGGCCTCATATTTATGTGCATATTGACAGTATTCACTGTAAAAACAACCTTTAGTAAACCATCAATAGGAGTCAACTGGACTGCACTATGGAAAAAAACCCAGCTAAACCAGTTAAATACTCTAAAAAAGAGGAAAAAGTTAGACATTGGAAAGAACCACATTTGAAGTAGTATTAGATTATTCCCATTCAGTATTGATAAGGATCCTCAGTTAAGTGAGGATTCCCAATACAGATGCCACTTATGTGAAGAGCAGGAAATTATCACAACACCTTGTCATTCTAATACAGGAAAAGTATCCATCCTGGAGAACAAATTTCTCGGTTGCAGCATATAATGTAATGCTCAGTCCTTTTCAGACAGATGTTTTTTGAATTAATTCAATTCCAAAACATCCATGGAATGAAATTTATTGGGTTTTATTCTTATTCGTCTAGAAAAAATGCTTTCATATGTTTTAATCAATGCTTACTGTGTGTTGAGAATTCAGATGTCGAGCTCTGTCAGATCTCAAGCTTCTGTTCCAACAAATGCAACATTTTGTCTCTTTCAAGGTTTAATAGTACAAAGCACTTGTTTCTCTTTCTCTGCCTATATGCTTGATTTGTTTAGCCACTGTATACCCAATAACAAAAGTCAAAATAAACAGAAAAAGCTCCTATCAGAATCAGTAAATTGCAAGTAAGTTGTGTCTCTTTGAAGGCTACATAGTCCAGCACACCAATAAAAGTTCTGAGGTTCTGTTATGCTGCAACATCCTCCAGATTTCTTTTAATGTAAACTTTTATCAGAAACCAAGCCACTGAAGTCAGTCACAACTCACAGATTTGGTATATAGTAAACAAATTAAGTTCTCAATATCAGATATGCATGAAAATTTTGTACTTTCTAGAAATATAACTAGCAATTCAGATCACATCCTGAAAACGGAAGCTATTTGACTACAGAGTACCAAGCCTGAAGTCAAAACTTGACCCATATGCACAACAGGGAGATTAACATCCAGTTCTTAGGAAAGCAGGCAGTACAAAGCAAGAATTACTGGGAGTTAACATGACAGCTACAGAGACAGTCATGCTCTCTTCTTTTCACGATCTTACATGCTGTTTTTCTGTCAGTACCTCAGAATTGCAGGAGATTTGGCTTTTGCTGCTTCATGTGTGTGATGAAACACACATGATAAAAAATAACAGCAAGAAAAGAAGGAATACACAAAACACAAGCGAATTCATGGCCGACTCATATTTCTAATTGAAAGCATATGCTCACATCTTTAGTAAAAACAGGAGACATACCACTTGCCTTTTGACTGTAGGGAAATTCGGCCCAAATAGTCAAGATTTTTCAGCAGGGATGAAATAAAATAGCCCTCACTAGAGCAACAGCTTGGATCTCTCTCTCAAAACCCTTCTTGCTATTCTGTGTGTCTAAGTTGCTTTGTAATTTCTGTTGATGAGAGAGGTAGCTGAACAAATGCCAAAAACCATTAAGAGCCGTTTCAAAATCTCTAATCCGCCTCAGATTTCAGAACTGGTTCTGTAGACACCAGAAGACTATATGGAGCTGGAGCGCTTGGTTAAAAAATCACTGGTAATAATCAATGCTATTTTCCCAAAAACAAATTGAAATAATTCCCAGAACATATTGAAACATCACTAAAAATGGAAATTCTATTCACTTTTCAATGGCACTGTGGCAAAGAAAGAGTACGTCTATACATCTATATTGCACTTACCATTTCACATGGAAAAAAAAAATACAAAAAATCCCAACAGGCCATTAACAAAAACCCCAGTCCCTGAACAGTGAATCAATTGCTATTTACGTGACAATTACCAGAAACTTGACAGTCTTTTTTTTATTTTTATTTTCCCATGTTCTGTTTATACAAACATGACACTTTTGGAGGAGAACAGTTCACAAATGAAGAGAAAATGAACTATGTGATCAATGTTTTAGAGCTGTGATGTCAGGGTCCCATTGTGCAGAGGCTAACGTTTGTATTACAGCCATTACTTATTCTTGGTAAGAGCCAATTAACACTGGAAAGACAAGAGAAATAACAGAAATACAGATTTTCGAATTAATCTCAAATTTCTAAACAGAGAAAATGTGCTGATAAAAGACAGAAAGCAAAAGTAAACTGTCCTTTTTAATTCTTACCAAGGAAACTGCGTTTTCAAAATTTTTCTCCTTAGCATAAGCTATTTTCACTGAAATATTTTGGGGTGCCCACTGCTTGCAGAGCAGCTGTACTTTGTCATAGTGTGATAAAGCAGACCTGATTTGACACAGAACAGGGTTATTAAGGGCTGTCATTCATATATGCTGAACCAGAGCAGGAGATCAGTCACTTTTTGAGTCCATGCTCTGCTCTTGATAAATATTTCCATGTGTTTTCAATTAGTTTGTGGGCTATTCTGGCAATGAAGGTTATTGAAGGCTGTTCTCCAGACATGGATTGTTTTTTTCTTTTCCCTCCTCTGGACAACTAAAACTCAATATTACCATGTTTGATAACAACACAGCAAAACAATAGGTTCCTACACATATATAGCAAAAAACCACCTTAAATGGAATACTTCATCTGCCTTCCCTTGCAAAAACTGGATGTGCTTTGGATCCAGAGGGATGCAGAATGCATCTGTATTGCTTTTAGCAACCTATGACAAAGAACAGAAGCCTCTCATAGCACAGAAGAAACTTGGTTTTAGCTGCCATAGTGTTTAGAGGGCACTAGATGGGGGGAAGGATTCGACCCCTGATGATCTGAAATTTCATTGCACTAATTGTTAAATTAAGAAATTAAGTTACTTAAGTATTCCTCTCCAAGATATGCAAGCATTTGTCCAATTAAGGATGCACTGTAAGTTACATATCAAGAAATACATTAATTCGTGCATGATAAAAATACAACTTTCTGGAGTAAATCAACACAGCCTCCAGGAACATGTGGCATGCCATAACATATATACATCAAAATACGGTTTGTTGCTTTATATTTGACATTAATTTATCTATCAACCTAACTGCCTAGATCTCATAAGTAGTTTCTTTTATGAAAAATAGTGGAATAATCACATATAGCAAATATCCTCAACCAGACACAGTATTTTTGTTCACAATATGCCATTAAAACACTATGAAATATCTTGGTTTCAGGACAAGTACTGAATAAAGAAATATAAGATTATACATATATATAAGATTAGGTACCTCTGTAAAAAATATTTGTATTTCAGTAGGCTGTCTTCATTGCTCAGTGAAATTAAAACCATAGTGCTTACTTTACTAAAGGTAAAAATAAACCCATTGCAGAGTAAATGGCTACAATCTAAGAGAAAGGTTTTATAGGATTATTAATTTACTAACCAAAGCACCCTTTGTGGTCTATGTGGCTTGTGAATTCAGTACAGTAAGCATTGAAGATACAGCATAAAATATGGATTTCTCAGTCTAACCTAATGATGTAACTGCTCTCCTCACGGTACTGTCCTGCAATGGCCGAGAGGATCCAAAGAGAGAATAAATCTAACTTCTACTGCTAATATAAATCACTCTTTCTTGTTCAAATCATCCTATTATTGTAGTCTGCCTCTTTCTTTACTGCATAACAGAGAAAGGCAAGTGGATCAATACTGAACATCAGATATATAGTGAGTAGTAGCACCACTTAACGTATATGATTTTCTTTGTTACAAGAACTGTTTAAATACACAATGAAAAATGTCATTTTCATTTGTTATGGAAATTGGGGGTAATTTAAAATATGAGAATAGGAAAACCTCTGTTGATGGAGCTATCAAAGTCAAGACAAGTCCAACCATTCTTCCACCTTTCAGTCTTGTAACACACAGAATAACACACACAGAATTAACAAGGTTGGAAAAGACCAGAGAGATCATCAAGTCCAACCTACATTCAAGTACATACAAGCTAGACCAGAAACAAGTTAATCACAAAGAGAATAAAAAAGATTGATCTTCTACAGCACCATGGATATACATGCACTTTAAAGAAGAAGATAATGAGAGAACAGAGTCAAAAGAGTTGACTCTGAAAAGGTCTTTCACATTCAGTTACAGTCAGTAGAATTATGCACATGATTGCATACAACTCATGTTATGAATTAGATTTCAAATTAAGAAAATATCAGAATTAGCTAACACACAAAAAGAATGAGAAATAGTCTGGATAAAAGGGAGGAATTTGAAATGGTGCCGTTTTCAAGCATATCACATTGGTACTTAAAAAATCTGTTCATAGGGAAGATTATTAGATGAATCTCAAATTCCATAGCTACACAACAACCATAACCAATTACATTCAAACCGTATTTCCATATTATATCCATATTTAATCCAGATGTGTTAAAAAGCAAGCCTACCATCTAGTCATCTTCAGTGCCTGGAAGACAGCAAGAGTTTGTTCCAGAACCCATGTGCAACCTCATTTTTCCAGTACCAAGTCAAATAAAGACAAAACCTTAAAAGATATTCTGATTTCAAGATTTTTTTACCACTTGAGAGTGAAATGGCCTGATAGCAGATTCCAGGAATTCAGCATAGTTAAAGCCAGGCACAAACAGAAACAGGATTTGGGCATGAAACCAGATTATAGGTGAAATTTCTTTCCAATTGAGCCTTCAAGTTCATCTCCAATCTTTGTAATATTGAGTACATGAGAGGAACAGATCTGAACAGAAATATATAGACACTAACAGTATTTACTGCTGCAAGGGTGAAGAACTAAATGAATGTTTTGATTACATAATGAAGGAATACAAGTAAGTCCCTCATGCATAGTGAAAAGATCAGTCAGTAACTATCAGACATTTACAGTCCTAGACTGCCAAGACTGAAAATACTCTGGAGAGGAGTGAAAATCTGTATTGCTGATTCAGTGTAGGATTATACTTTGCAGTGTCCACTCTTTTATGAAAAGCTACAAATCATTGCCCAGGAAAGTAGCTCAAAATTCCTTTCTCAAAATATTCCAATCACCAGCTTCTCTGCTTACACAAAGAGTTTTATTTTATAAACAGATCATGTAGCTTAGCTATATTATAGCACTGTGATCTTTGAAGTCAATTTAAGCCTCACTGGAATCCAACCCAGTATCTCTTTCATAGCTGACTGTTGCGAAGGAATACTTGCATTATGAAGGAGCAAGGAAGCAGATAAAATAGTAGGCATGGCCAATAACAGGATTGCACAACATACTCTGAATTAATTTGGGGTTTCCCATCTGAAATCCAGCTGTGGTCTTCAACAGCATTTGCCCCCTATGAAAGAGATCACAGTCACTCATCTTTCTGCCAATGGAGAATTGCTGCATACAGTATGTTTTCTGGTATTTATCCAGCCAAGTTTTATGAGTTCCAGGAAGATGACCCTCCCTTGAGAAACTACTCCTGACAGCAACAGAAACTTTCTAATGACGCAATGCATTGCAATGACAGTAAAACAAAAAAAAAATCCCAACCAAACCTAAACTAAATTTAGTTATTCTTCAGTATTTTACCATGTCTTATTATCAGTGACACATCATCTAAGTATTTCTGCACTTGCATCTTCCTATGCCAGTGTCACTTCTTCAAAATGACATTTGACCAATCCTCTTAATGCATTTGTGCACAAATACACAGGGTCTGATTATTTTTGCTGCTTTACTCCAAATTCTTTTCATTAATATCTCTCTGTTAATTACAAATTCACATCCACAATGACCTAGCAACATATTTTGCAACTTCACAGAAAAGACTATTCACATGACAGTGTCTCTGTGAGGTCTGCCTGCCAGGTCAGCCCTTCTCCAGCGTGTCCAGAGACCTCTCCCTCCAAAGCCATGATGTCTTAAACAGCCTTTATCTCCCCTGTCTTGACCCCTATGACAGCAGTGTATCAGCTTATCCAGCCATGCTGTAACTTAGGCAAAGCAACCAATCAGGCTAATAATAACACAGCAAAAGATAAAAAGATTATTTTTAATGCAAATCAGTTTTCTAATGCAGCTCACTACGTGGGTACACATCCTGTTGTCCAGTTGAGACAATATCTAATGATTGGAATAAGCAGCAGAAAGCGGTGGCTGAAGTGCAGAATAGCACTGCCAGAAAAGGATATTGTCATGAAACTACATAGTCTTCCCATGAAGAACATCCTGCCAGGAAGTGCCTGGAATTGCACTTCATTGCCTGCCCAGTGAGCCCTGTGCTATGATGAAGTGCAAAGAAACACTCGCTGGCATAAGTGAGATAGAGGCAAAATCAGGTGACAAGGTCTATTTTTAGTCTGTATTCCAAATAAAGCAATGTATATCTTTATAAGTAGAATAAGGCAGTGTATTTTCACAAGTGTCATTAGTGTAAGAATTTCTACCCTTCCTGTCCACAGAATATTTTCCTGTCATTTCAGCTATGCTCATGCAAGCAGAACCACTAATACAATGGTTTAGAACTGTCCCAGCTTTGAGAAAAGAGGTTCTTAATTTAAAATATCATCTTGTAATAAGTATGATCTTCAAGACAAAATCCTTCAGAAAAGTACAAAAAAAGAAACCATAATTTCCCATGGATTCATTAACATAGCTATGTATTTATGTAATAAATAAAATCCAGGTGTCGATGTATTCTGTTGGATACAGCAAACCTCTGGCTGAGATTATCTTTTCCAGTGACAGGACACCTACACTGTAATAAATCACATTGGCTTAATTAATTTCTGTAAAGAAAATAGAACCTGAACTGAGAAAGACCTTAGAACCTAGAGCTCTTTGCTTTTCGCTCATTGCTTTAAGATTAAAAATGTACAAGACATAAAATGCAAATTTACTGTCAGAAGGAAATGTCACTTACATACCTTCTCCTTTAAGAAGTAACTAGTGGTCACTGCCATTTCTGCCTCCTGTCCCCCTCTGAAAGGAAGGCAGTTACCCCACTCACACTGCCCACTGTGGCCTCATCCCTTACATTGGACTACTCGCTTTCAGAGCTCTCTAGTCACTATATTCTCCATTTATGTCATCATTTTTAAATTTTAGTTTGCTTTCACTTTTACAATATATTGTTCTGGATTCTCATGAACTCTTAGCTACAGTGCTCTAATTACAATTCCTTCTCATCATCTATGGTCCTTTCTTTATAGCCTTCCAAAAAAAGGTCAATGCTCAGAAGCTACTTAACCATCCTAGTTCACAAGGTAATTGAACGCATTGACTGGAGCAGGAGCAGGGAGGTTATTCTGCCTCTGTACTCGGCACTGGTGAGACCGCACCTTGAGTACTGTGTCCAGTTCTGGGCCCCTCAGTTTAGGAAGAACGTGGAGATGATTGAGCGTGTCCAGAGGAGAGCAACGAGGTTGGTGGAGGGGATGGAGCACAAGCCCTATGAGGAGCGATTGAGGGAGTTAGAGTTGTTTAGCCTGGAGAAAAGGAGGCTCAGAGGTGACCTTATCGCTCTCTACAACTTCCTGAAAGGAGGTTGTAGTCAGGTGGGGGTTGGTCTCTTTCACCGGGCAGCAACTGACAGAACAAGAGGACACAGTCTCAAGCTGTGTCAAGGGAGGTATAGGTTAGATATTAGGAAGAAGTTTTTCTCAGAAAGAGTAATAAAGTTTTGGAATGGACTGCCCAGGGAGGTGGTGGAGTCACCATCCCTGGATGTGTTTAAAAAAAGGCTGGA
>VXBA01002043.1:214799-230709 GCA_013399895.1 Serilophus lunatus
TAGCAATTTTATTGGTAAGAGAATTTTACTGAGAAACATTCTTTCATTTTGACAGGGACAATTTCCTCTCTCCAAAAGGTAGCTAGTGATTTTTACTTTTGCTACCATAAGTATTTATATTCATTTCATTACTGAGATAGCTCACTTCACTTTCTGCAGAAGAGAACTACCGAAGTTCCACTGCGATGTAAGGAACTTTATTACACACTCATACGAGACCTACTCCTTGACAGGATCTTTGAAAATATATATTACTCAGGAAGAGAATTAATTTAAAGCAAACTAAAAGTAGAAAGTTTTAAGTAAATTAGAACAAATACTGATTTTAAATCTTGCAGTGGGATCAAACCCCTCATTTCAGTCAGACCTCCAATCCAGTGATATCCAAAAGTGTGATACAATAAATGGTCGAAGTTAAATGACAACATTATGTGAACTGGCAGCCTGTACAAAAGAAAACAGATTATCAACTTGATTAAATATATATGAAGATTGATGAGAAGTCCATGAACTAAAGAACTCTATTTTGCACCTGCTGAAGTGACCTTTAGTTTGGATCCAAGCTCTGCACAGAGCCAAACCTTATCTGCCAGGCAGTAAAGTCATGAAATATATCCTCACTCACTCAAAAATGAGAGAATATTATGGAAAGAGCTTCATGATTACTTAGTGTAGAGTAGACTACATCACAAAAATATGCCTGTGCTTGTTGCAAAACCTTTTCCATATTATGTAGAAGACAAACAGTATGAACCTAATGATGTGCAGATGAATCATCTAGTAACGATCTATTATATCATGCTGCTGACAAATCTGGATTAAAAAAATACTGCAAGGGCTTCATTGCTGGTCCTGCAGAGGTAAATTCTTCACTTTCTTTTCTGCTCTTTTTATCATGTTATGACAACACTCTTAGGAATAACCCAAGGTTCTCATTTTATGTGACTCTTTAATTGTGCACTACATTTCTGTCTCCTGTATCATATATGCCTTAACACAGTAAATGAAAATCAACTCAGTAGTTTTGGCACTGTTACCTACATTTCAGGCACCTTCCTTCTCTTTTCTGAAGGAAAAGGGGAAAGGAAAATAGCAATTCAAGAAATAGCAGATGAGTCTTTGAAGCACTATCTCAAAAGAAAAAAAAAAGACAGTGTAAGAGTACATCAAACGCCTTACTATGATCAAATTTTGGCAATCGTTACTCCTCCCCTTCTTTTTCTGAACAGCATAAATGGCAGAGAAGTCTTGCAATTACCCTTACTATACAGACTTGGATAGTATAAGAAAGGAAGGTGCATTTCTTCTATGATTTGGATTACCTTTGTCTTTACAGGAAGCCATATATGGAAAGATAAGCACAATGTAAATATAAGCAGAACAAGGGGCTGATCTCCACTTCAGCATCTGGGAATACAGTCCTCTCTAAGTAAGGTTGGCATGACTGACAGGAGAAGCCTTACACTGAGCAGAGGGAAAAAAGTTGAGATGCATCTATAATTTCTATACCTAATACACAAGTAAAGGTAAATAAGTTAGATAAAAGTACAGCAATAATAAATAAAACACAGTAAGTAGAGAAAGAAAAGCAAGGGGAAAATCCTAGCATGAACAAGAAAAGCAACCAGGTATGTATAAGAAGCAATTCATAGGACTGTGTCCTATATAGCAATCAAAATGTGATCAAGGAATTTCCAGGCCACAACTTCATCAATAGGCAAGGCTTCAGAACAGATTTTTTAGGAAAGAATAATCAATATGCAGATCAATTGCAAACAAAACAAATTAGAACAGGATCTGTAAAAATTTTACCAGTTTTACCAGATAGCCTTTTCTAATAAAAGCACTTTATTTTATAGACAATCTTCAAGCTTATCTTATGTAAAACATCTGATATATGGAAATTTATATGCAATGTCAGATGAATGAAGAGGTACCACAAGAACAAGATGAAAAAGAGATGGCAATAAGTAATTGACAACGTGACTTGCAGGAGATCATCAGAGAGGTTCAACCTTGCTCAATATTTTTAGTGATAAAGCTGGAACAAATATAAATTTGATGCCAAAATCGCTTATTCAAAGTGCACAGCAATGGCATCCTAAAACACCTAAGAAGGAGTCCTGGATCAGAAAAAAGGAATAAATCAATATCAAAATCATGAGATAAATTATAAATTTCATATTATACTGGGAGCTCATCATTTAATCAAGCTAAGGTTGGGTCCAAATTCCCTACTAAAACACGGATATAAACCAGAAAAACAAAATTCTAAACACATCAGGTGAGACAGTGCAGAACAACTAGCACTGTTGTACACAGCATAGAATTTGTCAGATACATTAAGAAATGAAACAGCAAAACAGAATAGATGCAGAAAAAGGAATTGAGAGGAAGTACTTACAGAATACATGGAAACAAGGTTTGTCTGTTTCCCACAGCAAAACAAAACCAGAGAACTCATGGCTAGTCTCCATGGAAAGTTCTAGGAAAATAAGCGCAGGATGAAAGATAACTGCATGCACAAAAATAAAGAGATGAGCAGTGGATAAACTTACACTCAAAAATGAAGATTCCTGACTGTTAAAACAATCAAGTCCAGAGACAACCTTTCCAATGAGAGTAGCAGAGGCAAGAAAATTCTAGCTGGTTTTCATACAAACTTGGGTAAGTTTAGGAAAGGGACCATAAGGCACGATGCCTTCAACGGCAGAAAACTCCTGCTCAGTGATGCAGGACGTTCCTTTTAGTACTAGGAAACTTGCTATTTTTCCCCTTGGGTTAAACAGCTCATAAAGAATTTGGACTTCCACTCTTTCCCTTCTAGCTGATCGCTGTTACAACTTATTGGCTGTGAAAAAGGAGTCTCTGAAACAGTACAGAATATAGCCACCAAGAGCCATAGTGATTAATGCCAGAATGAGGGGGAAATAAAAAGCCAACAATGTGCTTCACTCTTCATCCTGCAGATGTGGACTGACCCAAGAAGTATATTCCCCAGATAGATCTTGCTTGACTGAGAAGGTGTCAGGTGTCACCACAGGGTCCTGCTTCACATGAGACTCTAGAAAAATGCTGCTCCAAAAACAGCACTAGAGTAAAACACATGGGGACAAAGGAGAATGTGGTTGCCCCTTCTAGCTGCAGCAATATTACATCAGCTTCACTGTAACAACAAATCTAAATGTATTGAATGTAGGCTAATTCAGGGAAGACCAACTTGGGTGGCTCTGCTCGGTGCTTATAGCATTGGCGCTCTTGGGAATGCTATCTGGAGACATCCAAACGCTTCTCTAAAAAGTCACAGCTCAGTTTGGCTGAGTTTATTAGCAGATTCCAGCTCTTCCGGTGGAGATGTAGCTGCAGCAAAGACACATACAAGGATAAAAATCCTTGACTGGCTGTGATGACTTTTGGGCAGGGAGGTGAAAAGACTGCAGATAAAGAGCTAGAGTGTGTGAATCTCAAGCATCACTGTTTTTCTCAGTGAGGCCACAGCAACACAAAACTATTGCTCTAGATAACATGTATCATAGGGTTTAGTGTTGTTATAAAATCTGTACCCATCCCCTTTCTCTTTTAAAAAGCACGCAGCTTACCTTTCAGAGAAATGTACCATGCAATTCTTAAACCTATCTGTCAAAGGACAAGTGGGCTTCTGAAATGGATTTACTCTTCCTTTTTTTTTACTTTTTTAACACATTTTTTAACACATTTTGGCAAGAGGAAATTTCTGAATCAAAAAGAAAATAATTTCAAAATTAAATGAAACATTTCTCCTCAGTCATGTATTTCATAAAGGCAAAACCTTTAGATGCAGCACAAGAGTTTGCCTAAAATTTTCATTTCTCTTTACTCCCACAAGGCCCAAGATAAACAGTACACTAATAAAAGTTGATAGCATGGGCTCTGTTTGAGTGAAACCACTTTATAACTTGACCAAGTTTGTTCTCTGTCAGGAAATGATTGCTTTTCCAGTTCAACTCAAGAATGTTGCTCTGCCTTATGTCTGCTGGCAACAACTTCTCTGTTTATGGGTGGGCTAAAAAAAGGAGGATTCAAAGGCTAAGTTTAGGGCTCAGATAAACCTAACATACTCTTTGTGAGGATGAGCAGACAAATAAGAAAGTTACTCTAGTATATTACATAGTTTTCTAACCTTCTGTTCTTATAGTTACTCAGTACATCTCCATACAAATCAAAATCGAGTTGACAATAAGAATGAAATCGCTGGCAAGTTTGATTTTCCTATACTATGTTAACACTAGCACATACTCTTCTATCAAAGTCACCATAACCTCAGAGATTTCTGGTAAGCAATATCCTTGGACCTTACTGCAGATCTTTCCTGATCAGTGCAATGACAAAACCGGAGTTGTAACTGGCAAATGTAACTATTGCAATGTACCACAGACCTTTAATGAAGAAAAGGAAATTGTTTCCTCCCAAAAGTGAAAGTTACTTAAGAAATACTACTGCAGTGCATCACACAGTGCTCTTGCTAGACAAACATGTTGGAACATCCTGCCAGTATTCCCTGTATCTCTAACAAAGAGAGTGAATGTTAAAATTAAACTATGCCTTTATCATGCACCCAAAAGCAAAGCACATCAGTATTTAGCTACATACTTTAAATGGATTCCTAGGAATTGCCCTGGCTTGATGGATTATGAAGAAAATCTAATACAAGACATAGTGTTAAATTTACGCACCTCTGCTGGAAACTTCCTGTAATCAGCAGTCTAGAATAGAAAGTGAATTGTACTACATAGTTACGCACCATTTATTGTTCTACCTGTACATTGACTTCTTCATTTAGGAAAAAAAATGCTTTTTTATTTCAGAATAAAATTCTGTTGCAAGCAAAAACCGCCTGCAGTTGGACAATTGTACTTTAGTTAATTTATTGCCATGCAATACAAATCTCTTATCACTGACTTGAACACAGAAAAAGGACATGAAATATTACATTTACATAAAGAAATAACTTATTTCTTTTCCAGTCTCAATTTATCTCATTTTCACCACAGAAGATTACCTGCATCCCATCCACATGTCTCTAGTAAGGTGAAAGGCAGTAAAAGGTTGAAGGGGTGTGTACATGACAGATTTTGTCTGCTACTCTGTGCTTAGGGTTTCTGATCCCATATGGGGAGTAGTTTGTTGCAACTTCCTATGATTCTTTCCACCCTTCTGTTTGTCGGTGCCCCTGCCTCAGCATGGGATGTTCCTGGTCTGGCTGGGGTTTTTTGGGGGTGTTCTGCTCCATGTGGTCCATTGTGGAGTGACTTTGCACCACTGCTGCCCCCTTGTACTTACAGCCCGTAACATTTTTGTTCAATCTACCACCCTCATCCCCTGCCAAGTACAACCTTAAGCTTAGGTTAAAGGAGATATCATCCTGAAGTCTGGACATATTTTTGTCCAAGACCTTTTGAAGCAGAATTATTTCAGGTCGATATGGCAGAAGAGTCACAAAAACAGTGATGGGTGAAAGAAATAGCAATGAACAATCCAGCTTTGCAAATATGCATAGTATATCTAGCCAAAAACAGCAGAGGAGGGGGACACAGCTTAAATTAACTTATACAAAGAAAAGCAAAATATGGGCATACAAATTTGAATGTCCCTATAATTACTCAGAAAACTCCGTAACCCCATCAGAAAAAAAATTATCACTGAGCCCATTATATATAAGAATCAATTGTTGAAATAATTCCATGGTAGCAAGGCTTACTTTCACAGAAAAAACCTCAGGTATAACTACAAACCTTTCAACAATAATTTCCAATTTCCAATAGCTTCAGTGAGGAAAGTACGACAGAGTGAGTTTTACAGCATCACAGCTCTTCAGTTCTCTACTTTTGAAAACTCACAGAAAAAGCAGATGTGCTGGTCTAACACTGGAAAAAAATGCTTCTTACAATTTAATATAGCTTCAGAAAAACATGAGAAACTATGCCTCATTAGCAATTTATCCAGAAAGGATAACACTATTAGAAGTAGTCCAGAGTTGTATTAAATCAAAAAGGAACAGAATACCATTATGCTGAATCTGTATCAAATTATGGAATTGACCTGATTTATAGGAACTGTGTTTACAATGACATAGCACCAGTGGAAAAAACCCCAGATTCTTAAGTAATACAAAGAACATTACAGACATTTGGGAAATGAATGTCTAACACGCAATTCAAGTGAACACCAGCCTTTTTAAATTGATACTTTTAGGCCTTTATTTACACTAAACAATTTAATTCCAAACCTTTCTGGATTATTCAACTTGGTAATGCAGGCAATGCCTGGGAAGCCACTCTTATACAGAAGAAGGCCTTTCTTTAAATCAAGCTCTCATTGGACGCACATTTACCAATACCTTGCCTCAGTTGTCACTAGAATTTTTTAAGGTTTGACACATAAAGTTTTATATTGCAAATAAAGAACAGGGTAAAAATAACTTTGGGTTAAAGTCTATTTGGGGAATGAAGAAATTACAGTCTTAACCTAAGGAACTTAGCATTTAAGATGAGACAACAGACAGCCTACACAAACATCTTCAGAGAAAGAAAGATGTAGAGACCTAAAAGAGGAATGAATACATTAACTAAATTTTGCTAGAGGGCTTTACATAAAAAATAATGAGACAAAATGAAATGAGATTCTCTCAAGCACAAAAATATGACAGAAAGTATACTTGTGAGGGAAAGAAAACCGGCACAATACTAATATAATACACTTCAGAGACATGATGATACAGACAGAAGCAATATACTTTCTGATGTGTGAAGAGGTTTCAAAGTAAAGAGAATATTCAATCTATTATTTTTTTTTTCAAAAAAGACATTTAATGGACTCAGAAAAAAGTTGAATCTCTCTAATCTTAAAATTCAACATCTTGTAAAGAGATAACAGAAATATATCCGGAATATGATGCTGAGGTGGATCAGGAAGGCTTCAAGACAAAACTGAAGAGAAAGGGAGGAGGAAGAGGGCTGTGAAGAGAAATTACAAGGATTTAAGAAGGAAAAATGAGACCATATTTTAGACCATTGAAAAGGGCAGCAGGTTAGTCATAAGAGATGTCAGAAACTCCATTCAGGAAACATTGGCTATCTGATCTGATGACCCTACTAACAATACTGGAAAATAGAAATATTTAGAAAATAACTGGAAAAATAACCAAATGTTTCAAGAGTATTTGAACAGAGCCTGGGAAATAGGAGGATTTTTACTTTATTTTTTTTTAGAAGCTGTTAACATTTATGTGATTAAAGTTGTTGTTGAAAAAATTAAGCGCTATTGCTCCAGATCTACTCATACTTGGATCACAAGTAACTTCAGTAAAGTCAGTCAGTACACAAACCTGTGGTTTAGACATCATACATTTTTAATCTCAACTTCTTATTAATATATTGTCAAAGCCCTCTGGTTGTCATCAAGCAGTCAAGCACCTGCATGCCCATCAACAGAGCTCTGATTTCTGCAGCAAGTAACTGTAGAAGTATATTGCTGTCTCTATCACTAAAAGACCTCCCAAGAGTGGATGAAATAATAATTTCTGTAAAAAAATTAACTTCCACCACAACATACATATCTTATATCATATATAATACATATAATAATATAGTAATATTATAATGTAATACATATAATATATAATGCCTATATAACACATGAGAGTCACCACGTTCATAAATTCCTTTCAGATGAAGGTTGCTCACCTTCCTCAGGTGTATCATTTTAGGAAAGGAGTTTATCATTTCTGTGGTTAATAAATGTAGAAATATCCTTAAGGTGAGAATTTGTGCTCAGCATGAGGAACACTCAGATTATGCTTAGATCTGTATTTCAGTCACTAACGCAATGTCTACTATTAAAAAAACACTCTGTCATGGTGTTCACAAACATTAGCCTACAAGCAGCTACTCAAAGCCAAGAAAGGAAAGTAGAAAAAAACTACCTGAAAGAAGAAAAAACTGTTTGAAACTAAAAACATCCAATTAATTTGCTATGGTACATTTTGTCTATTTGAGAGGTGCTTGAGGATGTTCAAGGAAAATCATAAAGTGTTTGGAGCCCAAATTGTATGAGGAGCATCTGAGGGAAGTGATGGGGTTTAGCTTGGAGAAAAGGAGGCTCAGGGGAGACCCTATCACTCTCTACAACCACCTGAAAGGAGATTGTAGATAGGAGGGGGCCGGTCTTTCCTCCTGGGTATCAAGTTACAGGACAGGAGATAACAGCCTCAAGTTGCACCAGGGAGGTTTAGTTTGGACATTAGGAAAAATTTCTTCTTGTCATCCACCGGAACAGGCTCCCCAGGAAGTGGTGGAGTCATCATCCCTGGAGGTATTTAAAAGACACACAGAAGATGTAGCACATAGTGGCGTGGTGGATTTTCAGTGTTAGGTTTATGGTTGTACTCAATGATCTTTTAGGGGCTTTTCCAATATAAATCAGTCTGTGATTCTATGATTAAGTTGCTATTAAGTCTTGCTATACAACACACAAGGAATTTACAAAAAAAAAAAAAAATACATTTTCTATTCCTTTTCTTCCAAGAAAAAAAAATACCTAAAATTAATATATTTTTAACTTCTGTTGTATATTACTTAATTCTATTCAGCTCAGGACACATGCCAGGTCCACCAGCGATCTGAATCTCATGAACTACATACATGACCCAACAAGGTTGCCTATGAACCCATGAAACCAAAGCAACTTGAGCGTCAGTTGATTATTCATTTTAGGATGAATTTAAGGTTCTAATTGACACCACTCTCAAAAGATATTTCAACACATAACAAAAAAAATCACCAGTTCAGTTGTCAAAAATTAAATACTATCTCTAAACCTCTGTTTCACAGGAAATCATGAAGTTATATTCACATCTAAATACTTTTTGACAAAACCTTCTCTTTTAATGGTATTTAAAAAAAAAAAAGTTAAGAGAAAACAGTAGAAAGGAAGGAGACAGCAAAGAGATATGAAGGATCAATACACACCACATGACACAATTCATATTAATTTTACCTGTAGGACTATGGTAAGACACAAAGACGCAGTGCACCTCTTAGGCATCTAAAACATTGACAATGCCAGCTCTTTTGTAGGCTGAAGTGCATTTGTATCAGTGAACATACTTGGGAAGCATAAGATACAGAGGTGCATTTCATGTTTCCCAGTTAAGTGTATATTGACACTTGACTATTGACTTCTGCAAGCCTTATGCAAAACTCATGCAACCTGACCCTCCTCAATCATCTCTCCAGTCAGAACCTCACTGTTAAACTGTGACACCGGGAGATGTCCAAGACAAGTCCCCAGCAAATGGAATCACAAATACGCCTCCGAATACACTATAAAGCAGTACTTGAAGAAAAGATGACTTCTGCTTTTCCTACAGAACCAGATGTAGCCATTTGAAAAACAAGGCTTTTGAAGGGGGGTGTTAAGAGAGCAAACCACCTACCTGATTTAAAATTCAGTTTTCCTCAAAAACTGTTTCGGGAAGGGGGGTTGCCGTCGGCCGGGACGGAGCGGGGACGGGATCGGGGGCGGGGCTGGGCGGCGGCTCATCGCCCTGGGCTTCCTGAGAGCACAGGGGCCTGCTCTCCCTGTACCCGGGGGCTGGGACGGAGCGGGGCCTGCACCAGTTCCGGTGCCGCTGAGCTCGGAGCCGGGGCCGGGTGGCGGCTCCGCGCCCTCCAGGNTGGCGCTGTGGCATCTCTGAGGTGCTGCCGCCATGAGAACAAGATGGTGCCTAACAGCTGAAACTCATGAGTTCTTCGACGAGAAAACACTGGAACTGAGGCGGGACCCGACTGGCTGGACAAATGGGAAGCCGGCTTGGCCAGGAAGAAGGCGACGATATTCACGCAAGACAGAGAAGGCTTAAAAGTCGAGGCACGGCCCCGCCCCGCTCTCTTTTTCAGCTGCCACTGGGAGGAGAAGGGTCACAGCCCCAGTGTCCAGCACCTGCAAGCTCCCTCACGTCGGGATTCCACCCATTTCTCTCAACCCAGGAGCCATTTCCAGCTTGCTAGCAAGTATCCTTTTTCACCTCTGTGTTTTTCAGAGAGGCTGAAGGGCCAGAAGTGCTTCCAGAGAAAGAGAGAGAAAAGGGAGAGACACCTTTTCCTACCCTTCCTCCCTGTTCCTTTCAACTAGTCATCTGGCTGAAAGGAACAGTTCCCTTTTTTTGTTTTTCCCTTTTTGTGTGTTTTTTTTTTCTTGCGTGTTGGGGGTCCCTCAATGTAATTCTGGGGTCCCCTGTGGGTTATTCCTTCCTCCAATTTAATTGCCCTGGAATAAATTGTTCACCTGCTGAAAAATTCTATTCAGTTTTCCATCACTTTTATTGAACCTGCCCCCTGAACGCTAAAAGGTGGATTAAACCACCACACCAGATTTCTTAAATCCTGGGTAACATAACAGATAAGCAACTTCATGTAAAGAGTTGGGTCAAAACTAGACAAGCCCTCTCCATTTAATCCTTGTACACAAAACTATTGTTTGTACTATAGTGGCTGAATTCTTTCTGCAGAATTCTGCAGTGCTGACATCTAGAAAAGGAAAAGTAAAATGCTCTATGTATAGGATATTGTTTCCTAAATTTAAAATGAGAACCAGCTCAAGACTGGTTCATAATAAGAGCAAATCATTTGAACAATGGTGAATTTGTATGTCTTTAAACAGCATTTTAACTATTTTAAGATACATGAACTCACAGGAAGAATATAGTACAGAAACGTCTTTTTTTTTTTTTTTTTTCATTTGAATTATTTAGCTTTCCCCCAGTATCATCTGTTCTGCAGTCTTTCCTGAGCTAGATATTTCATATATAATTAGTGATTGGTCATTGTACTGGGCTGCCCAGGGAGGTGGTAGAGTCACAATCCCTGGAAGTGTTTAAGAAGAGACTGGATGTGGCACTTAGTGCCATGGATTAGTTAACATGGTGGTGTTAGGTCAAAGGCTGGACAAAGATGTCTTTTCCAATCTAGTTGATTCTGTGACCAGGTCTCTAAAACAAAACAAACACAAAAATTTAGCAAGTCCCTCTAAATTCATATCTATAATTTCAAACAAATTAGAGTGGAAAAGAATACAACTACCTTTTAAAAATATCACTTATTTGTTTCTTTCTTTGCAAGTCATCAAAAACATCATAATTTGGGACCAGGAAAATCATTTTTTGAAAGAAAAGCATGGGACTTCAACAAAAACTTCAGTCACACTATGGCTTCAGAAGTAGAAACTCACATTCCTAATCATTTTTCTTCTTATTGTGGTGACACAACAGGACAGGAAATAAGGTGAGAATAATCTTTAAATCTGGGCCTACATGCTTCTTTAAAACTATAAATTGCTTATTGTAATGTTCAATGCATCCTCCATAATGATGTCTCTCCTGCAATATCTGTTCACAAGCTAAATTTAATTAAAGCAATTCTTGCAGAATTGGGACCTAAATTCTTCCAGTAAATTTACTGGATTAGTACTTTTAGTAACATTCATGCTTACATCATGATATAAAGATGTTCAGAACCTAGTAGCAAAAAAACACAAACAAAACAAAACAAAGACAAAACAACCAAAAAACAACACAGAAGTAATAGAGAAAGAATGGACATAAGATGGTTATTTACATCTATAACAATAGATGCTAAATCTAACTGTATATAACTTCCACCTATCCCAGTAAAAATTCAAAACATAAGCAACACAGAATGAAGCAATTGTGTCTCTAGCAAAAGTGTTCAAGCCACCTATAGCTGAGCAGAAAGTATTCCAGAATGGTTGCTTTTTGAGTTACATTTGTTTTATAAAAAACAATCCTTTGCTTGAAGAAAAATGTAAGGTTCTTAATAAAAAATTCCTTTCATCCTCCTTCGTGCAGATACTTATTAGGTGAGCACACTTCAGGTATTTTAAATGAGTCTCTTCATTCTAGATCTTCTCACTAACTTAACTTGGCAAACACGATGCCTAAAACTAAGAGGAAAGCTGCTACCTGATTTCTGTCATTCTCTTGTCATCACTTTACAACTCTGATTTTGCACAGGTTCAGCAATGCTGCAGAGCTGTACCATGCGAACAAGAGACACATCTATGTTTCTGTGTCCAGCTAGGGGTGTGTAGTGCAGAACATAGGAAATATGTGTGCATGTATAGATGTGGGGTGTCACAGGGACTTGCAAAGATACGTGTGCAGATGTGCAGGTACAATGGGGGCTGTACTGTTGTGTATGCAGTTAAGAGGATGACAAGGGGTGTGGTGGGCGAGAGTGGGTGTGCATATGCACACAGAATATAATGCAAGCACTCATAGCATTAACAGAATATACATTTGCAATACACAAGTCCATTTTCAAATAAACATTTTTGACAGAACTTAATAGTATCTTATATTGACTGATACTTCCAGCTAATTTAGAGTTCACTGCAATTTCCTTGGATTTTACTTTACCACAAGCTGAAGAATTAAATATGCATTTGGAGAAGCAGTGAGTGCACATGACTGGGTATTCAGAGATTATCCCATGACATTGATGTATTTATTTTCAGAAGGAAACTATAAGCAGTCAATTTCTTTGGGAGAATTCATAGCTCCAGTGTCTCTAGTTTAGTGTCTTGCATTAGCCTTGATTTATCTAGAATGGAGATTCTCTACATTATTCAGCACTAATGTCATTTTTATAACTCAGCATTTTATAATACACTGACACATTGAAGTGAGAACTATCTTCTGAAAAGCTGTAAGTTTGTGCTTTCTAGTGCAGACTATCACCTCCCATTTAACTGAGACCTTACCATAAATAAGCTGAAATTTTCATAAATATTCGCTGTAATATGCACTAAGCTGAAAGAAAGGAGGTTTAGACTGTATATTGGGAAAAAAAAATCTCTACTATGAGCATGGTGAAGCACTGAAACAAGCTACCCAGAGAACCTGTGGATGCCTTATCCCTAGCAGTGTTCAAGGTCAGGCTGGGTGGGGCTTCAAGCCACCTGCTCTAGTGGAAAGTATCCTGCCATTGACGATCCTCAAGGTCCCTTCCAACTCAAACCACTCTATGATTCTATGAGAAGAAGTATCTGGATTTGAATTCACTTGATGCTATACTTAAACTTCATTTCTAGACTTTAAACATTGCATATTTAAAACCCCAGAATCACCCATCCAAAGCCTCCTCTGTTAAGAAAGAAACTACAGTATTTCAGCACAGAAGGGAAACGAAAAGAGGTTATCCGTGTACTCAGAAAAGAGACATAGATAATGTTGAAGGCAGCACTTCTTTCAAAGCCAATATTTTTCAAGGAGAAAAAAAATCAGAGCATCTAAAACTGGAAATGAGTTTCTCAAAATATGGCTTATAGTCCGTAACTATGGTATGAGAGATGAGCATTGGAACTATACTATTCAGCAGCTAGTTCTACTTGTATTGCTTTGGGAGCTACAAAAACACACACATCTTGACTTAAAAGTGCAAGAAATTATTGACCTGAGACACAAGGCAGAAAATTCACCCTATCCTAGTTTCAGTTCTCAGGCAGTTCTTGTTAAATACTAAGGAGCAGGACAGGATGTTTATTGCAGAACACGTGTAGCCACTTCAATTAAGGTTGCTTTATATCGTTACCTGAAGTAGCTCCAGGTGCAAAAAGTTCTACTCTGCCAAAAGTGCAATGCTGTGAAACTGCCACACTATACAAGCTCCAACAGCTCTCTAATAAAGACGGGGGAACAGGACACTGTTTTATACACATTCCCTGTATAAAGAAAAGGTATGAGCTATTCTTCTGTTCCAGTGTTGCCGATTTTCTCACTAGTGAGCAGTGGCAGTATTGAAAAGTGAATATTGTTCACTCACTATATTTTGCCTTATATTGAGGGTCATACATCTGATATCCTGAGTTTTAGCAAAGATTAATGCTGCTGTTCTTAGTTGACACCCATCATTCACAAGGGTTTATTTGATGATGAACAATGAAATGAAGCAATGAAACAGCCATAAAGCAATTTTGTTGATGGGGGGGGAAAAAAACCCCCACACTCAAAAACACCCATCAATACCAAAACAAAAAAAACACCAAACCAATCAACCAACCAAAACAAACCAGAGATTGATAGGAAGGTAAGAACTTTCCAGACCTTCTTAATCAATAATAAAGAAGAAAAGGGCAGAAAAATATCACTTCTCTCTTTATCAAATGCTGTTTCCCTAGACAACATTTGTTTGTGAGGTCCCTGATTCCCTAAGTTCAGGGGAAAGAAGTATTATCTCACCAGGAATACAAAGAAACACTCTTTCTTCTTGAAAGAATGCTCTTCTCCATCAGCCCATATACGAGCATTTATGATTAGTGTTAATAGATGAATTATTTACAGTGGAGAGTAACAGATTTACCACTACAAAAAGAATTCTGCAGCTTCTTTCACATGGAAGGCAGTTAGTAACTGCATACCCACAGAATTTTTTCATCAGAAAGTGAAATTAATGATCAAGTTAGACATGAATTTTTAAACTACAATATAAATTGCTCTCTTTCCAAAAGCAATTACCTTGTCAAATTTTAGATCCAAACATGGTTGAGAAAAATTCTTTTTTTTTTTCTTCATCATTCCAGTATATACCACGCAGCTTTTGACACAATCTTATGTTTGTGGTGAAAGAATCTAAAACATATCAGATGCTCTTCAGTCACAAAGGAAAATTACTAGTTATTGTACCAAGGACTATAAATAAGACTTATTTCTGAACCCACCTGAAACTCATGCAATTATCACTACTGAGACTTGTGTAGACTCTGATAGAAAAGGCCAAGCTGTGTCAAAGCAAGGATCCACCTCTTAGAATACCCTTTCTCCCATGAGAGGAATGAACAATTCTATTTCTTTAAAAAGTGATATGTAGACCAAAAATAATCTTTCAGACAGAAAAAAAAATTAAAAAATTAAAAAGCAGATATGTGGCCCATACCATTTTGATATTATAATTGCAGAAACCACACCTTTAAGTTGCTTTTGCAAATTAAATATTCATGGATTTCATGTTCTCCAACAAAAGAGGTATGTATAAAGAATAATATGACATCTTTTTTGCTACGTCATTTACAACAGCACTTGACTAAAACTAGAGAGAACCTGAGGAGTCTGTGTGATCTAAAGTGAAAACCAGATCAACTTCTCTTTCAGCAGGGCTGAAAACCTAAGAACTAAACGCTGGGCAGAGAGTCAAGGAATACATTAAAATACAGATACAGAAAACAGACTGTACAGGATCCTGATGATATCCATACTTCTCAAGAGCAAGGTATACCCCAAAGCCCATAATGATTTAAATATGGAACAACAGCACTGAAAGCACGAATGTAATAAAGTATCAAATAATTTTTAGTGGGGGAAAAAACAAAACAAAACAAATATATCTCCACGCCCCCTTCCTCCCTTGGTCTGATTCCTGTCGCCACTGGTTGAGAAAGGAACCACAAGCCTAACATGTTTACAGCAAGCTTTCCAAATTGCATTTCAAGAGCCAAGAACCTTTTCTGTAAATTCAGGCTACAATGCATCCCATACACTTCACATTGGAGCTATGTGAATTTAATAAAACTTCACATCCACATTTTTAATTTTCTCATTGTATTGTTTATATTACTCTGGATTAATTTCCTCTTTGTAAAATCCCCTAAACTGCCCATAAAACTGACAAAAAAAGAAGTAAAATGATCCAGCTTGGAGATAAGGAAGTAATTTTTCACTAGAAAAGAAGGGAAGGGAAGGTTTGGGAAGGGAAGGTTTGGAAAGGTTTGGGAAGGTTTGGGAAGGTTTGGGAAGGGAAGGGAAGGGAAGGTTTGGGAAGGGAAGGGAAGGTTTGGGAAGGTTTGGGAAGGGAAGGTTTGG
>VXBA01002043.1:230851-270401 GCA_013399895.1 Serilophus lunatus
GGGTTGGTGAGGGGAAGGGAAGGGAAGGGAAGGGAAGGGAGAAGAGAACCAATGTATCACTGATTGCTGTACAAGTCCTGTAAGCAGATAAAATTCTG
Organism: Serilophus lunatus; assembly: GCA_013399895.1. Lineage (NCBI taxonomy): Eukaryota > Metazoa > Chordata > Aves > Passeriformes > Eurylaimidae > Serilophus > Serilophus lunatus. The sequence continues at coordinate 230,950 of VXBA01002043.1, forward strand.
GACTCTTCCATCTCAGGATTTGTCCATTTGTTCTAAAATGGTGCGAGATGGTGTTTGAGAGAAGACAACTATAATTATATCTTAAAAACTATTTCTCCACATAGAAATAAAGGGATGCATGATTCTTATGAAAGTTTAGCAGGAGCAAGAAAATCATATATAACCAAATTTTGTTAAGTGTCACAGGTTTGAAAATCAAGTCAGGCATACTGAATTATCCTTACAGCTATATAGATGTATCTCTATGCAACCTGATATTAAGACAGAATCACTCACATGAAAAATGGCTTAAGATGTAAATAAATATGTTGAAGAATAACTGCCACAATCAAAAAAATCAAAAGGAAAAATCTTAAAACTTAGATTTATTATATGGACTGGGCATGGCACTTATTGCCATAGTCTAGTTGGGGTGTTAGGGTATGGGTTGTACTTGATGATCTTTGAAGTCTTTGCCAACCTAGCTATTCTGTGTGATATACAGGCCACTGAGACAACTGTGTTCAAACAGCTGTTCTGTATAGACATTTATCCTTAAATCCCTATTTTAAGGGAGTTTAAAACAAAACAAAACACCCACAAACAAACACACAAGTTAAAAAAAAAAAAACACAAAAAAAGCTTAAAAGCTTAGGCTGATGACAAGACCACTTGGCTTGAGCTACTATAAATATTGCAAAGTTTCCATTTCTTTCTCTTTAAAAAAAGCACAAATATAGCCCTTTCATGTTCTCAGTTAAGTAATCACTTCCAGCTTTCATACAGATCCATGTGCATGAATAAGACTTGAAGTCTGCTGTTATGAACAGAAAGGATAAAAATTCCCTTTGGCAGAAGTATTATTTTCATGTAGTTAAGACTTTTTTATTTCTATCACTTCCCTTTTTGACCTCTATTCTTCCACCCATCCCTACTTGCATACTGAGCCCTTAACTTGTACTGCAAAACAACCTCCCTCAGAAAAGTGCATCAGGAGAGAGGAAAAAAGTACTAAAAAAAAAACAAAACCCCACCAGTTCTGCTTTTCAATGTTGTATAACAGATGAGCCACAAAAGGACTTTGAGTCAGCAGAAGACAGAAGGCAAATTACTGTTTATCCCCTGAAAAGGTTCTGTCTTCCACCCAGAATGGAAGCTAGAACCACCACTGGATTTCTACCTATGTTGCTCTGGCTTATTTGATTCTCCTTAGTTGGTAAGTTACCATATACATTTCATGGGAACATTTGAAATCATACACCAGAAAACTGTTTATCATAATATAGTAACTGAAAACTCGTCATAGAACATAAATAATAAAATCTGAAACACAGCAAATATTCAAGAGCCAATAATCATCGAAATAAATTGCTAACAAAGCTCCAGCTTCTTTGTCCATGCTGACTCACACCAAATTATGCTGTTGGATTCTTAAAGTGTAACTGGTTTGCATTCTTAAAGTGTAACTGTTTAGCAGAAAACAAAGCTAACATTAATTGACTAGAACTCACTCCAGATTTGTAGCTGATAATTTCAAAGATAGTGATATTGTACAACCCTACTTTTGAATAGTGAGTGGGACATTTTCTAAGGAGGCCTTAGTTTTGGCAAAGCAACTTCATGAAGCTGGGCTCCTTTGAAGTGCCCTTATCTGAGTACCAAAACTAAGTAGATTTTTCAGACAAAAAACTTTCTGAGGGTCATAGGAGATACAACTGAGAGCATAACAGGGCAACATTCTGACCACTTGAGATGTTTATACAAAAACACCAGAAGTAAAGAGAATAAACAAGACAAACTTTCAAGTCTTTAGAATCAACAGCAATTGCCACTGAATCCAGCGCTCAAAGATCAGGGATAAATCATAGACCTGAACCTTGTGTGGAGGTGTGCAATATACTCACTGACAAAATGGTGCAGGGTGGGGAAAAAAAACTCAAGGTGGACTTATACTGTAAATCAAGAACACATACACTTGCTCTGAAGACTGGGAAGAGTTAAGAAGCAGAGTTTTAAATATCTTGGAGCAAATATGAAACATAAAATCTGTGAGCAAATATAAGAAGAGTGAGGACAATCACACCTTCTTGAAGACCTGCTATAGATCACAGAATTACACACACAGAATTAACAAGGTTGGAGAAGACCGTAGAGATCATCAAGTCCAACCTTTACCTAGCTTAACAACCTATCCAAAACCAATCTAACATCTAAACCACCTAAACCATGTCACTAAGTTCATCAGCCAACCACACTTGATCAGAGAGGGAAATGCATTATGCTTATCCCTTAAGCAACTAGTAGCAGCATCCAGAATGAAAGGGTTGACAATATTGGGCCTTCACTGAGAAATCCATGGGTGAGGAGGAAAAAAGGTAAGAATATATGGATAGTATGACATGATTTTTGGGAAGATTTCTTAGGTGAGGTTCACATAAATCTAAGGAGAGATGAGTCAATAAACAGACGCCAAACCAGTGGTTACAAAATGACAAGTTCTTTATTCTCTGCCCACAAAGAAACAAGATTGACAGATAGATACATTAAAAAAAAAAAAAAAAACAAAAAAAAACAAAACCAACAACAATCAAAGCCAAAACTGAAAAACAAACCTCAGTCAATGAGGAAAGTTTTATTCAAAAAGGCATACAATAAGATACAAAGGATACTGGTAAAGGCTTGGAGTTGAAAATCCTGAACAAAAAGAAGGCAGAATTTGTCCCAGCGTGGAAAAAACAAGGAGCACAGTATAGGACCAGTGCAGCTGTGCTAGGGATTCTTTATAATCAGGAAATAAAAAAGCAATTTTTATAAAAGTCTAGAAATAAAGGCCTGTGATGAACGATTAGTCATAGTACAGAGGAATTACATAAACACATATGGGTAAAATAAAAAAGGCCAAGCATGCAAGTTATAGTCAGCATGCATACAAAAGACAGTAAAAATATGTTCTCTGTAAACTATACGTTTAAAGAAAATATAAAAATTAAGGTCCTTAGTTAAGTAGGAAAGAAAACAAACTAAAAAATAGATGGATGCTGTTTTCTCAAGCAGTACTTTTCTTGATCAGTTTTTAAAAACTGATTGTGACCTGTACTTTTAACAAAGGAATTTGATAAAAAGCTGGAATAGAGGTAGAATAAGCAAATGTTATATATATCGGAGTTATTTTAGGTCATCATCTGGATCTGTCATCCTGTGTTCCACTAGACTCTTTCTTTAGGGTCCATCAGATGCAGGCAGTGTCCCCAAGTTCCCATCTCATACAATGGGTATGTCATCATTAGGCAGGACCACAGGTGTGCATACAAGTTTAGATGACCAACAGCTGAGTGTCTACAGGTTTATGCAACTGTATGAATATAGAGGGCATGTCTGAATGCCAGCCACATGATATATCTTGACTAGCACAGCTTTTGACCTTCTCTTCAAAGTAGACAACTGGAACATAAGCAACAAGCTAATTTAGGTGGACTCACAGCTAACTAAAAAACTGCCTGCAAACAACAAAACAGTAGACTGTAGATGCTTAAGATTTAAAACCCAATGAAATTTTCCTGAGCTGTCATACTGGCATATCTGAGTGGATTATTTTGCTCTACTAGATGTTGATGAGGGCTGGAAATAATTATTCTGCTGATTCACTACCAAAGTCCTTTTCCAACTTGGGCCATCACTGAAAAAGCTATGATCAACTGACAGACAGTTCCAAAAGCAACAGGAAACATGAGTTACAAAGAAAAATTGCATGACCAGTTTTAAGCATAAAAAAGATATAGGCAAACATTTGTCCAATGTCTAAAACGTTGTTATAAAGAATCCAAGAGAGCATCTGTTTTCATTTCTGCTATATTAAAAAGAAGGTGAAATTAACATAATTTGCACCCTAGAGTATTTGGGTTAGAAGTCAGGACAGCATATGCTATTTTGAGGACAGGTAAGAAAAGGAACACAGACTTTCTTCACTGGAGATTGTCAGAGCTTACTGGAAGTACACACAGCCTGCTTAGAACACGAGAATGTGAGCATCATTTCTTGTTAGTTTTAACCTTTCATTTTCCCCTAAACCTTTAATTACTTTATTGTGTGTTTTATCCTACAATTTAAATATCTGCAAAAAACTGGCACTTTTTAGAATTTTATTTTTAAAAAGGTATTTTAGTTCCTACTATTTTAAAAGGTTCTGCCTCAAAAATTTCTAGGTAATTATGCCAACCTCCTTTTCCCAGGTAGTAGACTGAGTAAGGTTGAGATATGGCTAATTTGAGGGAACTGTAGTACTGACACATCTGAAATATGATGTCCCAGGTTCTGGAGAAAAGCAGTCACATGGATCATGCTTTCATTCAAAGGACATAGGCAAAGCAATAAGTAAAAACTTCTTTGTACTCCCTAAGAATACAAGAAGTACTTTAAAAAAATAACAACAAAATAATAACCTGGAATTTCTCCTTTTTATGTTTGAAGCCATATATCTTCTCCTATAGACCTTCCTGATTTAGTGTTTCAATTTGGTTTTAATAGCTGTCAAAGAGGTGCTGTCAAATTTTCCAATAAGCAATACTCTAGTCTCTTCCATTCCCTCTCACTACCCAAAAGAGCAAATCTAATACGCATTTGTCGCCTCTAAACACCAATTCAGCCTAGATTAGGCCTGAAGTCACACTGGCAGGAGATGAAAGTAAATTCTGATCACAATCCAGAAGCTGATTTAATCTGGGAGAAGAGAGTAGAGGTAAATGAGCATGCTAATTCCTGAACTCAGTTTGTTCATTTTTGCAGTGGAAAAGAGGTGAAGATGGAAAAAGATGGGTGAATATGCTTCAAAACAAGTTTAAAAGTATTAGTCTTACAGGCTTGCACACAATGGAAAAAAGTGAAAACACCACTAAGCTTCATCAGAAAATCTAAAGGTGCAATATTAGTGTCTCTAAGATTTTGCAGAACAATGTCTCCACAAAGAAATATAAATGATTGACCAAGATAATGCAAGTAACAGTAGTACAACAGAAATTGAATATGCATGATTTTCTTCTACAGAAGTGGTTATAGATTTGCAACATTAAATGGTTTATATAATCAAATGGCAAAATATTAGTATCTAATGATACTTAACCTGCACCTATATTAATAAGCATCACCCTAGTGTTTTGGTTCCTTCCCCAAAAATGTTGAATTACTTGTAAAAATTAACCGTCGTTACTGTGGGAAAAAATCTACGGATATTTCAGAGGCACTAACCTCAAAGGAAAAAACATTAAACCTGAGTCTGTTTTAACTCCATCCTATCACCCTGTTAACAGAAATTCTGTTTTGTCAGCACTAGTCTATCAAAACCAACTGGTTTGTACGTAAGATTCCTTCACAACCTAGTAAATACTTTCATATTTACTATAATAACAACAAAATACATCACCAGTGACAGAAACAAGCAAGCAAACAAAAGCAAACCAAAAAAAAGCAAACCAAAAAGGCAAATCAGTTTTTGGTACATTGCTATTTAACCCTAGGAAGACTCTTCTAAGTGATCCAAACATAAAGAAATCCTTACACTCTTTGTACTCCCAGAGCATGTTTTTTTGCATATCTAATTGATCACTGGGTGGTCCAGCTACATGATAGCACATTCCATAACTGTCTGGTGGACAGATAGAAAAGGAAGGATGTGACCTGACACCTACCATTCACTGTTTTTCATACAATTTCTCTCAGTTGCTGTCATACCTTTTGTAAGGTTTTCCAGTAGTTTTCTTTGAAAACCACTGAGATTTTTAAAAGGACCATGGAGTCTGAAAACACTTAATAGAAACATGTCTGTTTCTAAGAAATGCATATTGAAATACCAACTTTCCATGAATCTGATAGGAAACTTTTCCCCCAAAAAAACCCTTATTATTCTTCTATGATGAGCAGCCCATAATTCATCAACTTGGATGTTAATGTCATTAGAAGAATTTCAGTACAGATCTCATTTATCATGAAGAAAATGTTCAGTAGGAAAATTATACTATTCACTCAGGAGAGAGTGGTGTTCATAAATGCACAGGTGTGAGTGTTCCATGGAAATAACCATTATGCTTTGCTTTATTTCAAGTTACTGGCTTTTAGACGAAATTTTCTCCTTATCTAATTTGTCAAAGTGGCCAAATATCTCACTGTCATGAGCACTTAATAAACTCTAAAATAATTACTTTCTGCAGTGTGGTAACTCTGTAATGATGACATACTTTTTTTCCTCCCCCAAGATGAATCCATTATTTTTCATTTTGTCTCTTTATGTCTGATAGCATCATGCAGTAGCATTTCCAAAATGAAGAGTCAGAGTCCATGCTTGACAACATGTAAGTGTGATTCTCATCTTAATCAAGAAATTAACGCTGCCAACTGGCTTTGCATTGGAGAAAAAAAAAAAAAAAAAAAAGCAAAATTGGTTTTTTTTAAAGTTGTCTTTACATTTGCTACTCATACATTTTTAGCCTTCTCCTCTTCCAATATTGTGAAGATGAAGGTTACTAAGCTACTACACCACTACAGGTATGCTACAGGTAGAAAAGAATGATGCCAATAGAAGAACATAAACAAGAAATCCAGTCTTACATCCCCACACTTTTCAGAAAAACTCTAGTTCTACAACTGTGTACCACCACATTATTGCTGTTATTAGACCGCGATGCTGCTGCACATGGTCAAGTTGTGCCTCACCTCTACTATTCAGGCTTGGCTTGGCTTGCCTTCTGTAGCCTCTCAGAGATGGACAGGGGCTGAAATCAAGTGTGTCCCACCAGAAACAATTCCCCTCTCTGCAGCAAAGAGCCAGTGAAACAAATAAGACACAGACCAGTTTTTCTGATCCTGGCAATGAACAGCTGAGACTGAGACTCCCATGCTGAATTGCGAGATATCACATCCCAAAAGTCACTAGCAAAACATCTTGGGGAGCAAGACAATTTTATTCCCTTTCTTTACAAGAGAGTCAGTCTACTTGAGACTGGGAGCCAGTGAACAAGGAATACAGGATGAGGAAAAGAGGGAATAAGACGTATTTTTCAATCCACTTCATTCCAGAAATTCATTCACCTCTTGGGGAAAGTTTTAATAGGAAAATATTTTTTAAGCATTTTCTGACAAGTCCAACTGATATTTCCAATTACTAATTTTGTTCTTATTTCTATGTCAAATAGTCCTGTACTGTACGGGATAGAGGGCAGTTATCTTCCTACCCACCCCAGAACAGAATCAAGTTACCTCTTTTTTTTTTTTTTAGAGGTTTTCTATGTTTATGCAGATGAACCAAAAGTAAGCCAGAAGAGGTTTCTTCTCCCAAAACTCACCTATTTTATTGCATTGGATCATAGTGGTGATGGAGAAAACACAGTCAAAAAGCCAACACATCAAGAGAAATATCACTAGTCAAATAACATCTTTCATTGCTGAACAACTACTACCAGTTATATCCCAATATGATCGCAGTAGACCTCTATAGGTTAAAGTTTCTTTGATGTTGATGGAAACCTGCTTTTCAATTCATTCATACCGAGGAAAGCACACATATTTACATTGTAACTCCCAAGTTAAATCTCATAAATAGTACATAAACTCTCTGTTAAATGCAGAACAGATGAACTTTAAAAGAGTGTTATTGATATCATTGAGTCTTTCTGGCAAACTGAGAACTAATCACATCTCTTCTTTAATTGGCTAATCACATCTCTTCTTTAATGAAAGCTGAATATGAGTATTAAAATACCCTCCATATGATGGAGGGTAAAAAAAGTATTCTTTAATGACGGACTCTATTAAAAATCTAATGACACCCCAGATCTGTTAATCTTTAAAGAGCAAGTTAACAAGAAAACAACAAATCAATTCACCAACTTTTTAAAAAAGTTGGAACTTCAGAATAGGTCTGATTAAGTCTTTGTATTTTTATACTAATTATTGTTCCATTCCGAGAAACTTTGTAAGATATTTCACTGCACTCCAGGATTGTTACCTTAATGATTTCAAAAGCAATCTGCTCAGTTTACTTTCCAGTCCTGTATATTTGACTTGAAACCCAATCATCAATTTGAAGTACCTCCTCCTTGTATTAAAATCAAGAATAAAGACTAGCAAAATGCTGCCATAGTGACAGAAAATCTATCATCCTCATCAGCAGAGCAGGTATTGCATTTGCCGCCTTGCCAGGATGCCAAGTGGAAGATGAACCATAAGAAAGGAAGATAAAATGAGCTTCAGTGGATGACAGAATTGCATGTATTTCTTGAGGAAGATAAAACCATCTCTGATGTTAAATTTCCAAGAGATGAGATGCTAGATGGGCAACAGCAGTTAAATCCTTGCATGAACAGCCTTATCAGTCCATCTTACATCCAAATTAGACTCAGCCATGTAAACTCTCAGCAACAATCTGAATATAAACCATTAAAAATTTGCTACTATTGCTACAGGAAGAAATGACCGGATGTACAAAGAGTCTCTGAAGATAAAGCTTCAAAAATATTGATAAAATATTATCTAATGTGTCTCACTCATGCTTTTTTTGAACAAACTTTTATGATTTGTTAATGAATTATGAACTGGAATGTCCTGCTCCCAGAGGAGCACCAGACACTTATCACAGAGTTCAAAGGGGAATGACCAAGAGAAAAGTATCAAAAGTGGTTCTCACAATTAGCCTTGTACTACTAGTGCTTCAACTTTTCAAAAATGAAAGCCCACATCACAATCCAAGATGGCAGATTCATTAGTAGGAATTTGGCTTATTATTTATTATAGTAATTTTAAGATAATATTTGCAATGTGGTCTTGGACTCAATCCGTAATTTCTAATGTTACATTAGCTTATATTGTGTTGAGAAATACTGTGTAATTTTTGTCACTGCATTAGGAGCTGATAAAGTTCTGATACAGTCTAGCCTGGGCAAGACTGCATCTCTATCAAACACTGAATGTAGATATATATATATATATATATATATAAAGAGAGACAATATGTAACAGATGTATTATTTGTATTTAAATTTCCAGATAGTATAAGTACAAAGAATGCAGCCAAATCTACATACAAAAAGACTTTAGAATCTGTAATTTATTCAGATCTTCTTTGATAAAAATAGTTTTTCAGACTTTTGAAAACAACAGGACACAAGATTTTTTCCAACTTTATGTAGAAAAAAAAGATCAATTACAAAAGTTCTACTATAGTTTGTCAGAAAAAACTAGATAAAGTCGTTTTTCCTTTCCTAGGAAGAGTGAATAATCCATCAGTGACAAGCTTATATTTTCTCTTCACTTTTTAATGTTTTCTTATAAAATTTTGCCTGGTGTATTACTGTCTGAAAGTAACTTCAAATAGGTGAAAGCTGACAGCAACAGTGGAGTTTTCTCTGTCAGGAGTATACATCAAAAAATTAAAAATTGCACAAGCACACTATGCTGTTTAAAATGAGACTCTAAGGCACCACAAGAAGAAACCTTTTATAAATCAAGGGTACACTGTATACAGTAATTCACCTACAGTACTGAAGAGAGACATTGTTAAAATCTGCTAATCCATTTTTGGCATGAACTGCAAACAGGCGAGATAGTTTACAAATACAGGTTATAAGCACTGTTGCTAAAGCTGCCACTCCTGTGATCTCAGGCAAACTCTGAAGCATGTTGCTTCCTTTCTGAAAAGCTTAAACATGTTTCCTCCCCCCTCACACCCTTAGTTCTGGACAGTTGAATCATTCTCACAGCAGATAAATCTTTCTGACTGCTGATTATTCTAACGGGGGGAAAAAAGGCACTTTGTATGACAGGGTCCCTTTTGTTTCATTGCAGGCACAACAATCTGTTTTCCATTGAACAGGATTTTTTTAGTTCTCCCTCCACAACATTTTTCTTTAATTATGATAAAAGACAGTAACTTAATCAGGCATAAATCCTGTTCAAGCAAACACAGGAAAATAAAGGGGTTAACTTTGGAGGCAAAAAGCTAGACGTGTGACCTCTCAATTACAACTCCAGATAAGAAACCACTGAAGAACTGGCAAGTGAAAAATTGTTTTTTCCTCAGCACTATTGTCACTAAAGAAATTAAAGAAACTCGCAACCATGTTTATTTTGTTTAACAAGCTTGACTACAATGTAGCTATTTAGTTCTAAAATTATCTTGACATTTACTCCAATAGCATAGCCATACCAATAGCTGCCCCAAGAGAAAAACATTTTCTTTGTAATACACTACTTCAGAAACTCTAGAGACCATAACTCAATTTGTCAAAAAATTAAGAATTTTGGGCTGATATCAGGAGGGAAAGATACTGCCTTCATAGCTTGGCTAACTGGCACACATATTACACGGGGTATACATGAAGACTAAGATCAGCATCCTCAGAATACCATCAAGATTCCCATTCATTGTCAAGCTGTTGGAAGCAAAACTCTCCAGCACAGCTAAGCTGCAGCAGAACTGGTCTCTTTTGACACAGAAAGAACCATTGGTTACTTTTCAAACTGTGAATATGCTGCCTATATTTCTACCCATTCCATTGAAACAAGTTCAAGCAGGACACCACCTTCACCAACCTTCTCAAGGACCTGAATGTTATCACAGACTATCAAGGAATATTCTGAGTTGGAAGTGACGCCGTATGGATCTTCCCAGCTCTTAAGTGAATGGCATCAAACCATGCATACAGGCATCAAACCCACAACTCTGGTGTAAGTAGCACCATGCTCTAACCATTTGAGCTAATCTCAAGGGTAATAACTCAAATGATTCATGTCTTAGAAATCTGAAAATGGCAGAAGAAGAGGGAGAACTTGTTCTCAGCAGAGCAAAGCACACCAACAGACTTGCACGCAAGTGAGCCTAGAAATAGGGGCAGGTGAATAGGGTGTATGAGGAAGACACGGAGGGATTCCAGTGTGACAACCTAGGGAGTTAAGATAATCTTCAGGACGGAAGCGCAAAATGTTGTTATACACAGAGAGGGGACAGCAAGGCTAAGAAATCTGAGAGCTGAAATTTGGAAGTCACTAGCAACATGAATGGGGTGTGCCCAATATATTCAAACAGGCATTGAATCCTTCTGAGCAGAAAAGGCCAGAGGCAGTTTGTTGGCCCTAAGGACAACTCAAGCAGCCACGGTCATGCCCACTTACCTCCAGCCTCTCCTCTCACCCCCAAAGAGGCTGGCCACATCAAAGTTAACCTTGGGAACACACCTTGCCACATGTTCCTCCTCCACGTTATGCTCATGCAGCACCACAGTTTGACCTAGAGGCTAAAACCATGGCAGAACGCACGCTCCCCAATAAACTGCAGACTGGATTCAAGATTCAACCAGATCCTGTTCCATTTGTAGTAAGATCGTAGTCCAAACTGCTGAAGTTCAAAGGTGATGAATACTAGGGAGAGACAACAGGGACAAAAATTCACCCTTGAAGATAACCTAGGAAAGTCACAGGGAGTTCCCTAAATACAGAGAAATGTGAGGGTCAGACACGAAGGTTTGATGGGCAGAATAAGTGCATTGCATAGGTTTATGCAGACCCTGCAAAATATATAAGTGCCTAATTTGCCCTATAAATAGCCATGACTGCTGCTACCAATGACAAGGTCCACCAATCATCACACTGTGCTTCCACTAAGAGTGTCTTGTGTCTGGTTTGTAGCTATTAGCTTCTTTGCATAACTAGCAGCAAGATAGTTTTTGAGACTTAGATCTCACAATATGAAAGAAATAGGTTTCGTTAATTAGATAAAGAAAAATTTTTGGCTGCTTAAGTTAAAGACATTTCTGAATAAAGTATGTTCAAATTACAGACATCAAATGAAGATAAATCCTTTCGTTTGGTGTGAGTTTTGGGGTGCTTTGGGGTTTTGGTGGATTTGGTTTGGTTTGGGTTTTTTTGTTGGTTGATTTGGGGTTTTTCTTCCTGGCCGGTCTGGAGTGCATTATTTCAGGCAGTGTGGAACTGCCTCTGGCTATAGTTACAGAGTAGACTTTAAATGAAAACTGGTGTTAGTCTGCGTAATATTTTGTGCAGCTGGGGAAAATATTTATCCAAGCAGCGTCCAGATCTGTGGCCACCAAACATGTTGAAGACTCACTTGCATTAGGTTCACTGGAATCTTTGAACACACTAGCACTTTTTTCATTTAAGAAGGCTTCTTATCTTCGAAATTTATGAACAAAATGTAACAAAAGAAATATCATATTAAATTAACAATTGAGGTATTTACACAACATGATCTAATTTACTACACAGCTACTCTCACAGTAGGTATTTTCAACATGACTTTTGCAATTACAATTTAGGTTTACATGCTTCACACTTGTGATTAGCTTTCCCCTATTAGACATATAATAACTTTAAAAATATGAACACAAATTTAGGGTCTTAATATCTTTAATATAAGTCTTCTCTGTTAAAAATTTTTACACAGACTTAGTCAAGCACACCAGTGATTTCTCCTAGAGCAATGATTTGAGATAAACCATACTGACTTTGCAATACTTCAATATACAAATGCTGGACTCTTTGGGGCGTGATGCTGTACAAAATCAAGAACAGAATCACCATGCTTCCTTGTCAGGAAAGAAGACACTTTAAAATGCCAACATTCTTTGTTTTTATGAGAAGCTTAATATAGAAACAAACATACATTCCTATGCTGCCATGCAGTCTAAACTTTTCCCTGTTCAAATGAGTGCATTCCTGTCCCTAACTATTAAATTATTTGAGACACTGGAGAAGTTTCAGTTAATATCAACTAAATCCACATTTCGAGTATAGACCACCACCTATTCTTCTTTCCTGGAATAAAATATGACAACTACTTCAAATACATCTAGAGCTAAATGACACTTTACGTTGTCCTTCCCCCTACATGTTAAAAGAGCTTTATTTGTAAAAGAACTCTACTAAAGAAAGCATTATAGAAGTGCATTTAGTCACTTTCCTAATCCAGAGATAATTACAATTTGCTAAAGTAATAAGGTATTAAGTCTGTAGACAGTCTATTGAAGAAATGCTCTCTGAATTCTGAACAGCATCTACAAAGTTTCCATTGACATGCACAGCTTTTTTTCCTAACCAAGTAAAAGCATTTCTCCTCAACAAGAGCCAAAGTAGAATTGTTGATGGAAACCACAATTTATGCACTGGAGCATAGCTGCCTCAAGCCACATCAAACAGCACATCTTCGGCACATCATCAGTGCTGCCCTGCTCTTCAGCCACACGCTCCTTGCAGTAATTGCAGTCTAAAAGAGCTCAGACTATGAATCACCTCTGACAAATTGACTTTCATTTTGTCTCCTACAGTAGTAAGAACAGAGATGTCACTTAAAATTACATTAGAAAGATTTTTTTTCTTGTCCCCCAGTGACTACATTGCCTGGACTATGTTAAATGCAGTATACAAGCCATATTTTCCTACTTTTTGACTGTTATTTTACATCCACAGATAGCCAAAGCTGAAGCAGAGGAAAATTGCAACAGACACATGGAAAGGTGTGTTAATAACATTTCTGCTGTGAGAAGCATCACAAAAGCCCATTTAATATATGCTAAGCTTTCAGGGGACAAATGCAAACTATAAGTTCTAATGTTTCTGAGGAAACTTGATGCAGCAGCAGGTCTATTCTAAGGTCATCTTAATGGGAATATAATTTTCCAGAACATGTAATGTTAATAATGAAAAAACTTTTCAATTTACTACCTAAAATCTTTATATAAGCTTATACAATGTTAACTGAAACACCTCTTTAGTCCCAGAAATTAGCAGTGCATAGTGAGAATACAAAATTCTAAGCAAGAACATTTCTTGCAGATTTCAGTTCTAATTTACAAAAATTTGTAAGCACTATTAAATTTATGAAAATCCTTTCAGATAAACACATCTCAAAGTCTTTTATCCATTTCTATACCGCCACAGTGGTTTATAGAAGCCTAAAATAAGCCAAGTGAGCACCTTGAATCTTGATTTATGTTTTTAAAGTGACAGTGTTTCACCAATTAATATTTTTCAAGATGAGGAAGGTGCAGGGCTAGACATCACATTGAGAAATAAAACTGGTTTTTTACACTCCTATTCATGAGTTTGCATTGCAGGATCACTGATGAAGATTTCACTGAAGAGCAGAATTCTTTGGGTCTTTTTCTTCATTTATTATGTGATAGAACACAATGTATTCAGGATATACTTGGTCCAAAATGCAAAGCGCCAACTCGTGCTCTTCAATCTCTCTTTAATTTCAGAATCTGTCAGTAGAATAAATATTAATATGTTGGCTACTAAAATTGATAGTACAAGTCTAGATGGTGCAGTTAGAAGAAGTGAGGTGTCAATGAACAATCTTTGATAACTCACTAGGCTAACAAAACACTAGCAGACTAGCACATCAAAGACATGGAAAACTCAGATTTCACCCTTTCTTACCACCACCCATGGAGTAGAAGCTATTGCATACATGTGATATCATTATACATTTTATGGGAATGCTTTAGAAATCCTTTAACAGAAACACTGCAGAACTAACGAGAGCTACGAAGTGAGAGTGACTGAGATCTTCAGTCCTTCACCACCTTACTGTACTTCTCGGTTTTGCTTAAAGGCGAGACACCAGATAGGCAGTTAAGACAGCAGCACAACAGCCAACAAGTTGATTTAGTCACTTTCTGAGACTTATCCATGAGCAGTTTAATCAACAATTAAAAACTGGATTTTTATACATCACCACAACAGAGCCAGATGCATAAAAAGTAGTATCTACAATAGATAAATGAAATACTGGATTTAAAGGAAAAAGGAGCAATGACTAAAACTGGCAAGTCTGACAACCGGTAGTTGCTTAGGATTCATTCTTAAGAATAGTCAGGAAGGAAATGCTGTTGAACATCCCTGATGTTTTTAATTATCCCAACCTACTTCTTACATACTACTGTAACTGTTTCTGGAAGAGCTGTCCAATATCAACAGTCTGTTTTGCTATATCTTCATATAAATTTCTGTCTGTTGCCTTTTCAATTCCTTAGTTAATTAGGGAAGATGTATTACAATGATATTTAAATCTGATATTATTGCCCTTATTTTTCTTCTTTTTCTTTTTTTTCACTGCCTTAACAATTTATTTAGCCAAAGAAGGATGCCTTGATTGTTGGCAGTGAAAAATGCACTTAGAAATCCGTGGTTGGGCCAAAAAGTCACTCCTAGTGCCATAATGGAAAACAAAAACCCATCAGCCAAAAAAGTAAAACCTAACCAACTAAACAACACATACACACACACCCCCAAAAAATAAAATAAAAATAAAAGGCCTTACTTTTTTAAAACAGTGAATCATGTGTATCTTCTGTCCTGGAAATTCTTTACATCAATTAGAAAATGAAGACTAACCAATATCCTATCCAATCCCAGAAAATGTGGTGTGGGCGTTTTGTCATTTTGTGGTAGGATTTTGTTACATATTTATGTATGTTTAAAATTTTGCTAGGAAACCAACATCCAGCAGAAGTGCCTACACTCATGGAATAGAGAGTCATGAGGCTGAGCAAAGATAGAAGGAGGAAGTCACCATCCCTCACAACTAGCCTCCAAAAATGTTTTCTGTACATTGAGACATGTATGGTTAATTCTTCATCAAACTCAACCCATTCAGGTTTTCACAACTGCAGTTCAAGGTTTCTCTCAAACTATATAAAAGGAAAATGGGTTTGAAATATATGCTGTATATTTCACCTCTTTGGAGCTCTTAGCATTTCAAGACTGAACTGCTCTCCTGGGCTGGGGGGAATAAAAGCAAAGAAAACCAAAAAAACAAATAAACAAAAACAATACCAGCACTCACAGACCATACACAAAACTAGCAAAAAACAACCATCAACTCTATGGCAATCAAATCAGATAAGCAAGCTTTTGGTATTTATGGTTCTTAGTACACAGGTATTCGGAAAGAAATGTTCATATAAAAAATAGAGAATGGGTTGGAGGGATGGAGAATGAAAGAAATAGACATCCCAGTGTAAGAACTGGAAGCTAACTTGTCTGATCTAATATTATATCTGGAAAGTTTTTAATTCATATTGAGGTGTAAATTTATTCTCTAATAAGAAAACATCACAAACACACCTTCACACTGGAATATACTTTCAGTTTTGTCCTCTGTTATGAAAGCAAACCCCATGTACCATAAATTTAGCAGGTTTAAACAGGATGTACATCAGGTGAACAAAATTAAAAAAAAGTTCTGTACAAAGCATTTGTTTAAACCTATGCTCATAGTGTTATTTAAAAGTAACAGCATCTCAAGAGCCTCATTGCTCCCTCAACTAACTTCACAGAATTATTCTAAAACATTGTCCCATTGATTTTGTCTGTGCTCCTTCTGCTTGGCTTCCCAATTTAGCCATCAGACTGGCCAACATTCAGTGTGAGTATATGCAAATTCAGAATTAACACTAGTGCTAGAACCTTTATTAACATGCAGAGTTTCTCTGTATGTAGATGTGTCACTGAGTTTAACTTTTCTTATTTTTGAATGGTATCATGTTTTTCTACTATACTCAGGTCTCATGTGATGGAGCTTTTTACCACTAGTCTATATATATATATTCTTTTTCCTGAAAGTGTTTCTATATCTGCCATGTGATATTTTGATCTTGTAATCTTTTAAAATCTTTTTTTTTTTTAGTCTTCCAATCAACCTTTTTATGGTTAGTTCAACATAAGTATTTTATTACATGCTGATTTTATTACATACATGTAATAATGTACATATATTTGCATCATATTGGCAAGTTGGCATGTTTTTCAACATATGAGGTAAAAATGTGCTTATGATCTTCCATGTGTATGTGGAAGAATGTGGTAGGTAGACACAGTTAGAAGGAAGCAGTTTGCTATTTTGAAATAAAGAATCTGCAAAATGAAGGAAAATATTACTATTTCAAAATTTTAAATATTCCCTGCCTACAAAATCTTTTACAATGAGAGAATCTCTAAAAAAAAAAAAAAATTACATCATGAAATAAAGAATTTTCTGTCAAGTAATTGAAACAAACACACCTAACTAATTTTGCACCACCAAAAAATAAAAAGGAACTCTGCAAATGAAAACTGTATTAAAAAAACAAAACACATTGTTTTCAAAAACTGAGTTCAAAGTCAGGTTCGTACTTTTATTTTAGAAAAAATCTTGATATATCCTTATTTATCTAAGTCCACAGGACCTCAGTTTCAATAAAAAATTTCAACACATTTAAAAATAGTGTACACATGGAGGATCACAAATATGTTTTTACCTCCACCTCTGATAGCATTTTTAAAAAAAGCACATAATAGACATTTGTATACTATCAAGTTTCTAGATCAGATTTCAACTCCTATATCCCAAGAATACTGAGTTGATCACTTTGATCACTCACTCACTTACTATCACTTTGATAATGACAACAGCATACAAGCTGCAGGAGGATTATAAATCTTTTTTACCAGTCACAGTTAATTTTCCAAAATAGCTTGCAAACTGTAATAGAGTTTTTCAGGAATGCACCTTCTAACTCCATTTCCTGTTGTATTTAGAATTCTGCCAAAGGAACATTTCAAAGCAGAATGCAGGATGTAAGCGTATGATGGAAATTTTGGTGGAGGTTTACAAAATCAGAGCAGTAGTCACAGAAATTTAAAAAAAGAGATGTGAAATTCTTTATTAAAAAAATATGGACTATGGCATTCAAGTGAGTCTAAGAAGTAATCCTAACAGTGCTGCAGTCCCTGCAGACTTGCTTTTAATTTTACATCAAAGGTTGTTATTGAAATACAGCATGAGTGCTCCTGGAATTATTTTCTACCTATTGCTTCCTATCGTTCTAATATTTGGAGTAAAAGAAGTTTTGAAAGAACCTCCTTTAACACTGCTAAGTGCATGCTTTGGACAGAGCAGTATTTGGCTGATGTTGGACCTCTCAAGTTGTAGCAACAGCACTGCAGTGCATCAGTCTGCCTTATTTGTTTGATCTATTAAACAAGCAGATCAGAGAACTGAAAACTCTGTGTTTCAGTGGCACCACCTGACACATTATCTGAAAAAGATATCTGAGGAGCCTCCAAGTTATTCACAGAGAGAATGTGTTAGCTGTTCTCCTCCAACAGCAGTTTCATTCTTGGAAATGCTGTAATTGCTCTATATGAAAAGAGAATAAAGAACAAGAGCTTTCAGCTGCACATCATCAGTGAGCAGTAACTGCTTGATGCATAGCTGTCAGCAACAGATTCTGAAACTGACAGCATTTTCTCTCAATATGGAAGGTGTAGAACTCAAAATGTTTGACACTGCAACTTCATGACATGCCAGAGGCTCCTTACCTCATAAAATGAATAAGTGTGTGGATTTATACAGCTAGGCAAGTAAAATCCTGTCTAAGACCTTGTATTACCAATACAATTTCCTTCTCAAACATGTGAATTTACAAGGAGAAGGAGAATAAATGAGTTATATTTGGAAAACACTTTCCAAGCAATGAAGAAAGTTGCATTTAGATTCTGGATTCATTAAGACACTTCTGGAAGAAAAACCAGAATATAGCAACTGAGTGAATGCAAGAAGCTATTCTGCTACAAAAGCAGAGACATGGAGCACCTAGTCGTCAAAGTACACAGAAATATAATGAAAAATTACATGGGCTGACATGAACACCTGACTAACTTCTACAAACATTAAACTTGAAAAAAACTGAATACATTGGCTGTCTTACCTACTATATATTCAAAATGCATTTAAGAAATACTGATTTCTTTTCTATTTTGCTGTTTTCCATAGTATTCTTATTTACCCAGAAATACATGCTGTTCCTAGGTTGTCTACTTATGCTTCCCTATTCAGAAAAAAAGGGCTTTAGAAATTTATTTATAAAATTTTAAACTTACATTAGAATTCCTTTGCAACCCTTTGGAACAGCTGGCACTAAATTTGGCCTTTTTAGTAGCAAATAAAAATGTTTTAATTTTTTTATTGTTATTAATATTTATTTTTGCTGTTTTATTTTGCTTTACATTAGCTGCTACCTGTATTTAAGAAAAAAATATTTCAAGAAGGAAAAATTTGCTGGGAAAAAATCCCTGGGATAGTTAAGGAATTGAATGCAGATGTCAAATCAAAGGTAACACCTCTATTGTAATCACAAGTCAGTGCTAGTTCTCCCAAATTTTCCTAAGAAAAATATGTTTTAAATAACACTACTTATGACTTCTTTTGAAGAGAAATTTCTGACAGCTGCCTTCATTTTATGTACAGGAAAACTAAGGTCTGTGCTTATTAACAAAAAATTTAACATTTACTTTCAGATGGTCCCCAGATTTCCTCCGTTCATCCCCAACATCTCCACTAACATGCTTTTTTTGTGCAAGAGGCAAACAAATACTACAACAAATATTTCAAAATATTTTGAGTTTAAATTATACTATCCTGAAAGCATGTCTTTTTTAAAAAAACTGTTATTTTAATTTCTCTCCAATTTGTTTTTTCTTTAGACTTAGAACTGATTAAAACAAAACAATGCTCTGTCCAACCACATTCTTTTCATGATTTTCCAATCCTTCCACTATTTTCCTAAAATACCGTACTCCTACAATATGAATTCTTTAGTCAGTCCTGACATGCATCTACTTTTTACTTGGCCCAGCCCCAGCAAATATAGTTGTCCTCTACTACACAAAGTTTGTCCCCATAGCCTCTTCCCCTTTGGATAATATGCTTCATTTCAAAACATACATTTTGCTACAAAGCAAAACTCCAGGCTTCTCTAAGGGTTAAATTAGAGTTTGCATAACTAATGTAAAAGCAGAATTCTCATTTAGTTCAGAAATATCATACTCATTCCATCTGAATTTTGTCAACACTATCTGCAAAACCAAGCTTTAGTCTGCCTAAATCAATGGCTGTAGCCTGTTACTCAAATCTTCTCTGATTTTTCAAATACCTAAACTTGAGAATATGTTCCAAGGTCAGTTATTTTTCAGGATCATCAACTCTTATGTAGTATGTAATACAACTTATTACAAATAACTAGATAAAAGTCTAAATATTACTTCTAGAACTATCCCCATGACCAGCATAGTGGTAGAAAATAGAAAGGTAATTTTTCAGTACCACAACACTGTAAATCAGAAGATACACATATATTTTTCTAATACTGTTAAAAGAATCGTAAAACCACTGAATCACTAAGGTAGGTAAAGATCTTTAAGATCATTGAGTCCAACTGTTAACTGTTAACCAAGCACTGCCAAGTCCACCACTAAATTATGTATCTTAAGTGCCACATTTACATGTCTTTTAAATACCTCCAGGTAACCCATTTCAGAGAATAAGAATACTTAGAACTAGGTATAACTTTCCTAGACCAATGGGTTCAGTCCAAAATATATTAAAATTACTTCTCTGACTTTAGATGAAGTGCCAGTAGCTTTAGTAAAATATTAAATTATGTGAAAATTTTTGCCTGTTTTTCATCCTCCATGTTGAAAACCTGAAGACAAAATTTTAACTTCATGTTACAGCTGTCTTTTCTGGAGGAGAATCCTAATCATACATCTGTTTTGTATATAGAGTTCTCATAATGAACAGAAATGTCCTTTTCAGCAAAGTCCTCCTCTCTTTCTGGAAAGCTGTTCCACTGCAGAAGAGAGAGCATCCACTAGTCCTAATTTAGCCGTATTTTGCTATTTCATTCTCAGTTTAGACATTGTTCTGTCGGTAAGCATACATTACAATAGGAAGAGATTTTGAAATTACCTGATCAGAGTCAGAACAACCTAAGACAACTGCCTTAGGGCAGTTGAACAACTTAGAACTGGGGGTGGGAGGGGGTGGGAGGGAACCAACTAACCAACAAAACCCAATACCAAACCAAAACACAAGAAACAAAGTACAACGGAATTAAGCTTATCACTTCTGTATGAATTTTATAGAAACATGCTATGATGTGATTCTAAGCATTATTCCACAAAAGCACTCAAGTCTGGAGCACAAAAACCACTGATACCTTCGGGCAAGTCACATGCTGGCAGCTCAAGGAGAAAGAAATTGGTTGCAGGGTTGGTTAGGAAGGAGGCATTTTACAGAGCTCTGCAAAATGCAATGGACGCTCCAAGACATGATTAAACATTGTGTTATTAAACAGTTTTTTTCTCTACACCATAATGCTTTTATGGTTATACTGGGCATCAAATTTACACAAGAGTTCTGATTTTTACAAAGAATACATCCATAATTCTATTTCTGCATAACAATAATTTTAAAATATAGATTTTAAATATTCATAAGATCTTAATCTATCTTTGAAGCAAGGTGCATGAAGTAGTTTTGTGTTTAGAAAAAAGTGGCTTTGAAGAATCTACTCATATTAACACTTACATAACACTTTTGTCCTGTGACACTGAGCCAGGGGAATAAATTCAATAAATCCTCTAAGAATTTGTACAAATCAATAAATCAAATGTCTCTTATAAAATAAGACATGTACTTTGAGTTGTGTTTTTCCAACAAAAAACACATTATATATTTCTCTTGAGAAAACGAAATACTTTTTCCGATGCTCCAGAGCCTCAAGTCCTTAAAGCATATGCCTAATGTGCCTAGGGCTGCATGTTGCTACTGAAGTAAAAGATGAAGTGCATTAGCCAAAGGAAAAAGTATACATGTTTTGTGAATAATGCAACAGGCAGGTAAAACTGACACTACATACACTTGACAGGTGAGTGAGAAATCCCCTCCAGACAATGGGGACTGACATGAGAAGCTCCTGCTTTTAAGTTGCATGTGTCCTTTCTACAGGTCTTCTTCCTCCTAGAGACAAGGTGGCAAGCCACATGCTGTCTCAAAAAGTTGGTATTTCATTTGCACTTTAGACACAGCAGGTCACTGAACAAACAAAGCAGCACTGGGTCAGCATGTCAGACAGTGTGGTCAGACTAGGATACATTCATTTCTTCAGGAAGTTTTTCTGTCCAAGATTTGCACAGGAATAGAAGATGGCTTACCATTGTTTAACATATTGTTTACATGCAGCATTACTTGCAAAGTTTTCCAAGGTAAAGTAACTCCGATATTTCGCAAGCCAAACTTTAGTCTGGTGCCCAATGGAAATCTCTTTTTATCACTGACTTTCCATCAGTAACTGACACATTATGGGTTCTCCTTAAGAAAACAAAATGAATGTAAGTCCTTTTTACCTTGAGAAGTCAATTAAAACAATCCTACTTTCAAAACTGTTAAGCAACTGTAAATACTTAGTAACCTAAGGAAAAAGGGGGTATTTTTTTTTATTCAACTACATCAACAGATCAAGGCACGCTTCAATTCTTTTGTCTAGGACAATCTTTAATACTTCATTTGCTTTACTGTCAAAGATAACATTTTTCCACTCAGGTTAAAAATAAACCTATGGCTCTTGTTCAGATAAATTGTCAATATTCCAAGCCTAATGTTCGACCTTAATCAGTAGGACCAGCCAAGAGGCTTAGATGTATAATTTTCTTGAGGCAATATATGTTAACTTTTGCTACAGGATTTATATGAATGCAAGGGTCAATAAAGGCAAGAATAAAAGCTCCACTGTATTTGCTCTGAACTAAATGAAATTTGCTGAAAAATTCTGATTAAAACACATTCAAAGCAGAACAAGAAAACTTCATCAAAATGTTAGGTATAAAAAAAAATAGAGATTACATACAGTAGATACTGATAATGGTTAATAAAAATCAGAAAAATCTACCTACATTAATGTATTTGTTGTTGCTGCCTGATAAACACCTTCTGTACTACAGTAAGGAATGCAATAAGCCGGTTATGACCCTAAAAATGTTATTTAATTATTTAAATCACAGGAGAGTCTGGCCTCTGGCAGTCAACATGAATCATCATCCTACTCATCCTTGCAGATAAAACTTTGCTTCCATATTTTGACAGCAAGCTTTCCCTTGTTTTGTAGCAAGGTGAAAGCAAGGTGATGCTCACCATCTGAATGTTTAGGCAGATCTTCAGAACATTACAGAGGAATCCTATGACACAACCATGCCTTAAGTTTACTTGGCAAATGGCCATCTACATTCTTTTTCCATTTTCAAGTGAACCTCAGGAAAAAAACTCAATTATATTCATTTAGATCTAATCTTAGAGAAGCATTAATCTGTTTCGTTCCCTCATGAGCGTATCAACCTCATCAATAGTGCTCCTAGAAACGATGAAAGAATTATGTGCTTTAAAATAATCTAGCTCAGCATGCGTACTACTCAACCCAAAATAGTAATTATGACAAGAGTAAAAGAAAAGTCTTAGAAAATTCTGGTAGCTGAGCTCTCAGGAGGCAACCAGTGCTAAATGTTTTCCTCTGAGGATTTCTTTAGAAGATAAGGTAGTAAGCATCTACACATGAACACTTTCATGTTCCAAAAAACTTCAGCAACAAAAGTAGTAACTGGTAAGTAACAATTTAAAAAAAAAAAAAAAGTGTAAAGACCACAGGTAATCTCCCAGCAAAGCGAGCAGTAAAAATGGTTCAACCCAAGTAAAACTCAGCCTGAAAAACCAATCACATTGTGTCACAGTAATCTGAGAACCTGAGGAAATGCCAAAGTTGTCAGGCCACCACCTTCTTAATAACATCTCTCCCAAATTAGAAACTGGATACACTAGATCACTACCTGGCAAAACTCCCAGTCTCAAATGACGGCCTGTCAAACAAGAGAGAAGGGCACTCTTCCACCTCCTGCACTAACAGGAGATCCTGACAGTCTCTAAGAAGCAGAATCAGCACTTGACCACAGAAATACCACAGGGACACATTTTGTTTTCAGTAGAGTACTGCATACCCCAGCAAACCAGGTTTTCAAGAATTCACAAAACAAATTCCTCTTCAAAATGCCTCACTATTAAAGTGATGGGCAACTTCATCTATTGCTACGTAATGTACTTCAATGAAATATAAATTGCAACTGGAAGATGATAAAAACATGACAGCAACTCTGTTGCTAAATATCTTTTAGGTATTGATCCCTTCGTAATAATTACGGTGGCACAGGTGGTGGAAAATGGAGCATTAATAAACGGTTAGTAAAGCTTTTTGTAATGGAGTTATGGAACATGAAAAACATCTGGGTTTAAAATCAGAGTATGATGCCAAGGGCTCCTTTGCTCACTTACTTCTTTTTCCTTCCTAACTTTGAGGATGGGCAACTGCTACAAGAGCTCCCTTAACAAATACCACGATAAAAATAGCACCACAGTCACACATGCATATCCTACATGTCTTTATTTTAGCCAGGTACTAAAATGTATGTGGAACATAAATATTCCAGCCCCCATAATTCAGGGGGTGGAGATGTGATCTCTCCTCTGCATTGTGGGTAACTAATGCTCTGCAAAACACCTTATGGCTGTGAGCACTCTGAGTCACCAGAGCACAAAATTTTACATACATCTTCATTTCTTCCCCGCCAGAGAATCTTTCCAAAAGAAAAAAAAATGCAAAGGACCAATGCACATGCAGTTTCATACTGACACTGAATAAAATACTCTGCAAGGCACATCAGGAGACTAGAATGAACATGGATATCCTGAAGTGTGTTTGTCTGCAATGTACAACAGGTCATCATTGAAGAAAGTAACGCAAAAGAAAAAAGCATCAAACTAATTTGCACTGTTTAAAATTCAGATAACCTTAAGAGGCTATGGTCCATTTTTACTTAGGGAAAATGGGAGGATGTCAAATTGAAATTGAGACTACAAACCACTTTGGAACAGAGATTCTCCTGAAATGCCATTTTTCAGGAACACACTGTGCCCATACATTTACTACATACTTGAGAGAAACAAAACACTGATAGAACCAGGGAAAAAGAATCTCTAAGATTTTTTCGCAAAGTCACATATATGGGCTAAATTTTAGTCAATAAACTGTTGTTCTGAAAAGCAGAAGTGTAAAAAATCACCAGAAAAGCAAGATCCTACCTCACTCTTCAAAATGAAAAGAAAGAAAAACCCAAACCAAATGCAAACTAAACCAAAATAAACACACTCCTTTTCTTAAAGATGGTGCTGAAATCTATCAGAACAAATCAACTTGTAAACCTTTTTGGAAATATTTACTAGGAATCTTTTCCAAATCAAGCTGAAATTATCATTCTCAGTACAGCGGAAAACTGTAGGAAATAATGTGTAGTACAAACACACTTTTGAAAATGTCATTGCTTATGTTGGGTTTGGTTATCTCTTTTGGATAAAAGCGTGGTATCTACTAGAGATTGCACAAAAACAGAATTGATAAAATTACAGGACAGACATATGTGACAGCTTGCATAGTTAATTCTTTTTGATATCAGTAAGATGCCAAAAGCTCATGAACTGTACAAAAGGAAAATTAATACTTAACTTATTCAAATGGCAAAATTTGTACTAACTCTTGGTAAAATTACAGGAGTGGCACATGCTCAGGTGGAGATTTTGGCATCTGCAAATCTGTGTTTTAGGATAAATTGACTTCACCAAAGCAGAAGTGGAAGACAAGCCTTTCTCTTGCTCAGGGGAATTGAAGAGACAGTAGCAGTAGTCTAGCAAACCTAAAAGCTGACTTTTGATGAGGGAAACCAGGCTGCTAGACTAAAAGTGGTGAGGAATTTCTATGAAGACAGCAACATAAACCCAGCCAAAACTAAGGTAGACACCCTCAGCTCTGCCTTCTCTATTCACATCACAGCTGGCCAGTGCAGGGCCAGCCAGCACCACAGTGGGTGCAATTCACCGGCTGCTTCCCCAGTAGGTAATCCCAGGCACCACCCACGACGAGACAGAACAAAACCATCTCACGAAACACCCTTCAAACTTTCCAGTTTATACAACACAAACATCAGATCAGCAAAAAGCAGGCAAAAATCAGAATTAACATGAACACTAGCTATTAACTAGCTATTTAACTTATTTAAAACATAGAGAAAGGCTAAAGAACAAGCATCCAGGTTACACAGGCAAATGATCCTCCATAATTTGAAACATGAAGAATTTGCACCATCACACAACATGAACAAATCCTTTACCCTGTGTTTTCCAAACATCATGACAAACAGAGCTAAACTCAAGTGCACGACTCTAGGTTATTTTTACTAAATCAAGCATAAATAAGGTCAGTTAATAGACTACAAGTTTCATCACAGCACTTTCATCTCAGGTATGACTGAGTAATTTTGTATTTCTGACATCTTTTGCCACTCTCCAATAATTGAATGTGTTACGGAGGCCAGTAGAGAAATACAGAGAGGCATCCAGGAGACCTCAGAGTCATGAAAAACTCTTACTTTTGAAATGTGTTTCAATAATATTTCAGTGTGAAGAAACAGACATCTTTACTGTGCACTACATTCTTGCCATTCCAACCTGTCCACAGGTTCCTGTTCACATTCTTTTCCCTCTATATACAGAAAGCCTTCTTTCTGGAAAGACACACTGCACAGGGAAATTGCCGAGCAAGTTACATTTTCAGATGACACATTTAAAAGCTTGAATTATTGAAGAAATTCTTCCTTTCTTTCTAAAAGGATAGTAAGAAGGGGAAAGAGAGAGAGAAAAAGAAAGAGAGAAAGAGAAAGAGAGAGAGAAAAAGAAAGAGAGAAAGAGAAAGAGAGAGAGAAAAAGAAAGAGAGAAAGAGAAAGAGAGAGAGAAAAAGAAAGAGAGAAAGAGAAAGAGAGAGAGAAAAAGAAAGAGAGAAAGAGAAAGAGAGAGAGAAAAAGAAAGAGAGAAAGAGAAAGAGAGAGAGAAAAAGAAAGAGAGAAAGAGAAAGAGAGAGAGAAAAAGAAAGAGAGAAAGAGAAAGAGAGAGAGAAAAAGAAAGAGAGAAAGAGAAAGAGAGAGAGAAAAAGAAAGAGAGAAAGAGAAAGAGAGAGAGAAAAAGAAAGAGAGAAAGAGAAAGAGAGAGAGAAAAAGAAAGAGAGAAAGAGAAAGAGAGAGAGAAAAAGAAAGAGAGAAAGAGAAAGAGAGAGAGAAAAAGAAAGAGAGAAAGAGAAAGAGAGAGAGAAAAAGAAAGAGAGAAAGAGAAAGAGAGAGAGAAAAAGAAAGAGAGAAAGAGAAAGAGAGAGAGAAAAAGAAAGAGAGAAAGAGAAAGAGAGAGAGAAAAAGAAAGAGAGAAAGAGAAAGAGAGAGAGAAAAAGAAAGAGAGAAAGAGAAAGAGAGAGAGAAAAAGAAAGAGAGAAAGAGAAAGAGAGAGAGAAAAAGAAAGAGAGAAAGAGAAAGAGAGAGAGAAAAAGAAAGAGAGAAAGAGAAAGAGAGAGAGAAAAAGAAAGAGAGAAAGAGAAAGAGAGAGAGAAAAAGAAAGAGAGAAAGAGAAAGAGAGAGAGAAAAAGAAAGAGAGAAAGAGAAAGAGAGAGAGAAAAAGAAAGAGAGAAAGAGAAAGAGAGAGAGAAAAAGAAAGAGAGAAAGAGAAAGAGAGAGAGAAAAAGAAAGAGAGAAAGAGAAAGAGAGAGAGAAAAAGAAAGAGAGAAAGAGAAAGAGAGAGAGAAAAAGAAAGAGAGAAAGAGAAAGAGAGAGAGAAAAAGAAAGAGAGAAAGAGAAAGAGAGAGAGAAAAAGAAAGAGAGAAAGAGAAAGAGAGAGAGAAAAAGAAAGAGAGAAAGAGAAAGAGAGAGAGAAAAAGAAAGAGAGAAAGAGAAAGAGAGAGAGAAAAAGAAAGAGAGAAAGAGAAAGAGAGAGAGAAAAAGAAAGAGAGAAAGAGAAAGAGAGAGAGAAAAAGAAAGAGAAAAAGAAAGAGAAAGAAAGAGAAAGGAAAAAGGAGAGAAAAAGGGAAAAAAAGGTTTGGGAAGTGGAGAGAAAGAGAAAGGGAGAGGCAGAGGCAGGGAGAGGAGAGATAAAGAAAAAGAAACTAGGAGAAAGACCAGGTGTCAGATGCAAATCAAAACAGGACAAGGGTTATTAAATTGCATCCAGTTGGAACTATTAACTGGCCAAGAATCAGCAACACACATTTCCAACTGAGCCTGAATATTCAAGGCTAAAATACTGGGCCTAAAACTAACTGCAAAATCATTATCAAAAGAGTGACAGTGTAAATACAGAAGAAAAAATATTTTATGTTTAATTTATGTGCTTGTTACAGTACAAAGTCAGTGTGGTTTCAGAGTCAATAGGAGTACCATAGACATAGTATTCATTCTCAGACAACTGCAAGAGAAGTGTAGGGAACAGAACAAAGCACTCTATGTAACTTTCATTGATCTCACTGATTTGACACTGTGAGCAGAAAAGGCCTGTGGCAGATCTTGGAACGATTGGGTTGTCCTCCCAAATTCCTCAAAATTATTATCCTGTTACATGAGAATCAGCGTGGCCAAGTCAGATATGACGATGCACTCTCTGAGCCCTTTTCAATAGCTAATGATGTGAAACAAGGTTGCATTCTTGTACCAGCTCTGTTCACAATCTTCTTCAGCATGATGCTCCAGAGGGCCACAGCACACCTCAACAAAGATAATGGCATTTACATCCGATATTGTACCAATGGGAGCCTCTTCAACCTAAGGTGACTGAAGGCCCACACCAAGACCCCAAATCACCTTGTCCACGAGCTGCTTTTTGCTGACAACGTTGCTCACACAGAAGCAACTCTGCAGTGCTTAACATCCTGCTTTGCAGAAGCTGCTGAGGTCTTTGGGCTGAAGTCACCTTGAAAAAGACAGAAGTTCTTTACCAACCTGCACCTCGGGAAGTCTTCCATCATTCCCACATCACCACAGGCAAATCTGAGCTTAAGTCAGTCCAGCAATTTGAGTATCTGGGAAGTACCATTTCCTCAGATGGTAAGATTGACAAAGAGTTAGGCAACAGGTTAGCAAAGGCATACAGAGCCTTTGGAAAACTCCACAAAAAGGTCTGGGGCAATGAACACCTGAAGAAAAGTACAAAGATTAGTGTCTACAGAGCCATTGTACTGTCTACTCTTCTATATGGATCTGAATCATGGGTCATATACCACCACCACCTGCATCTCCTTGAACGCTTCCGTCAGCACTGCCTTCATACAATCCTAAACATCCACTGGACTGACTGTGTGACTAATGTCCCTGTCCTTGAACAGGCAGGGGTCACCAGTATTGAGGCCACGCCGCTGAGGACGCAGATGCGATGGGCATGGCACGTCTCCAGGATGAAGGATCACCACCTCCCTAAGATTGTGCTCTATGGTGAATTCATCACTGGCTGCCGCAACAGAGGGGCTCCAAAGAGGAGATACAAGGACTCCCTGAAACAATACCTCAATGTTGGTCATAGTGACTGCCATCAGTGGTCCACTCTGGCCTCCAATCGAGAGACATGGAGACACACATAATGCTGCTGCCTCCTTTGGGAATGCATGTAGAATCAGTCTCGAGGAGAAAAGACAACGCAGAAAGAACCACGCCTCATCACCACATCTCTCCACCTAGGGAGACTTTCCATTGTGCCTTTTGCAACATGACTTGCCTGTCCCCCATCAGCCATCAGCACGCTTGCATTCAGCGTGGGAAGAGTCCTTCCCCTATCTTTGTTTGCGAAGCCTAGCCATGATGACAGTGCAACAGTATATTGGGATAGAGCCGTCTTTCTGATGGGAGAATATGAGTACTGACTTCGATGCAAAGAAGATTCCTCTACCAAAAATATTCTTCTTGTACATGGTGTGTCATGGTGAGAGTAAAAGCCATAAAAAATACTTTGACATGTAAAACACATATGCTTTTCCCAACAAAAGCTGCAGATACTCCATAATTCTCAAGTCAAGTTTTACAAACAAATTCAAATATCCAAGTTAGAAAATTTGGCCACTGCATACATGCATATATGTTTTCCAAATTTGCAAAAAGCAACCCAAGTTACAACAGCTCATATTTAATGGAATGCAAAAAACACATTATTGCTTTTTGTTCTTACTCTCAACTCACAACTTCACACACTGGCTGTTAATAATAGCAAAAGGGTGAAGAAAACTCTTCTGAAAGGCTGAGGAGTAATAAACTGAAAACATTTTAAAATTTGTCAACCTTTCAAAGAAACAGAGGGGCTAGGAGAACATTCACCTAAATTATTTTAGGGAAATAAAATGGCAGCTTAGATCATACAGGTAATTAAGATCCTGCAGGCAATTAAGAAGAGCAGTGGTTTAAAGAGAACAAGTGTTCTTGAGGCTAGATAACTCTTCAACAACTCTTTCTCAAATGTAGTTAAAGTATACAATGCAAACAAAAGAAGTCACAATATGATTAATTGCTTGTTAAAAGAAAGAGCTTAGGTCAGGTATTATAAGTAATTGCAGCTATATAACCTCACCTTCAAAGCATTAAATAAGGATGATCAACTCCCTACTGACTCAGACTCATTCCTGTATAGAGAGAAATTAAAGTGTTGATGGCAACCTTAGGCTGTCAAGTCAGTCTACATATAATCAAGCATTACAGGCAAAAATTTTGCTCATATTTTTTTAATTCAATGTCTGACTCTTGCAGAGTCAGAAAAAAAGGAAATATGAAAGACGCTGTAAAGCACGACTGTCAAAGAAATGACAAATGTTTCAGTGTAATCCGTTTATTCTTTGAGGGTTTAACTTAAAAGGCAGAGTCATAGCAATGTCATCCCCTCTTTAAGTGGAGCCTGAATACCATGAGGAACTCTGGTCCCTTCCAATCATAATTATGGTGCATACTTCCACCTCCTATTTCTGTTCAGTGTGTAGCCTAACTGTTTTTTTGATTTTTTGTCATTCCTTTCCCTATTAGATTTGGTCATCAGCTCATCCTGCAACTGAACATAAGTCTCTTCGGGTTAACCACGATTGTAAATCCAGTCTGTCAAGAATAACTCTACACACGACCATTGGCTGGACTTTGTATTTGACAGCTCCAGCAGTTTCAGAAAGCCTTCCCTCAGTAAAAACAGGAAGATAAATCTGAAGAGAATCAAACTGCTGTAAACTAGAGCAGATTAAAATAGAAATCTCCAGTGATACTTGCTTCAGTAAGATAAAAAGCAAAATCAAGACCATAAGCCAGAAAAAAAAACACCTAGGCAAGTGAAAATTATCAAACCTCAGAGCAGACTGCACTTCACTCTACATAGATGAAAGTATACACATCCATTAACATATCTACCAAAATAGCACAGATCAGAGATACAAAGCAAAATTTTTGAATTTTCTTTCATTTTAATCAGTTTGCCTTGTCAAAAAGCATCTCTGGCCTATTACTAATAACTACTCCACTTTACAAATTTACCCTTAGGGTAAAAAGAACCCAAAACAAAGCAAATAATCAATGGCTATAAACTGTAATCAAGTAATCCAAACAATAACATTCAGCCTTCTGTCAACTAAATGTTANATCAACCGAAACAAAACAAACAAATATCTTGAAATCCAATAGGAAGACACTACACAGACATGGTGAAGTCCAAGATTAAATAATCTCCTGTATCTTGATAGTTGCAAGACGAATTTTCTTTACAACACCCACATCGCTTCAAGGGGAGGCCATTTTGTTTGAACACAGACTTTCTAATCTAAAACATCTTCAAGAACTAGGAACATCATCTTTTGAATCTAAGAGATGCTAAATTTAGTCATTGTTTAATAACATACTCACTGTGACTTCACTAACTACAATGCAATTGTGCTGTTTTACAACACCTGAAGATCGGCACTACATTTTTTGTAGGACAAATTTGCAGCCAACATCAGTAAAAGAGATTTCCTGGTAGTATATTGCACTCCTTCTGTCATGCAGTATGCAAAACCCCACCTTTGAGAAAAGAAACTGTCCTACTACTTCCATTAAAGATGTGCAGTTTTCCTAAAAATTAAAATAATAATAAAAAAACATACATGCAGTTATTGTGAGCAAGGTCTTTCTTCAAGGCAAGCCAGTATCTTTACAGCCACTCTACCTATGAAAGCTACTACTCCAAACTCCTGCATTCTTTCTGTAACAGCAGGTTGAGTATCTGGATGATATTTTGAATTTCTGGTCTCAAAAACACTCTCCATTGCTCATTTTCTTTTTTCAGACCAAATAGCTGCTCCTGTGTCTACAAAAACTTCAATGTCTTCCCAAGCCTGAAAGTCTGTCCTCCACAAAAACACTTTAAAATCTTGCTGTCTACTAAGTGAATGATGGGATATGGAGTAACAATCAACGGAGATCTAGTAGGTCAAGTACTTTAACTTCATCTTTATGAAGATGGAAATTGGAATTGCCATTAAAATAAAAATGCCTTGCCAAATTCTCTTTTTTCCCCCTCCCAAAATGATTTCAAGCAACTATCACAGGAATTTTCTATATTCTATTTAGTGTTATCAATTTAAAAAATTGTTTTCTCCAAACATACAACTGTAAGTCAAAATGATTCCATGATTCAATTATTCTCTAACTGTATATGTACATTTTCCTTTTTTCTTATAAATTCCTCGTAACAAGAGTAGATGTTAGACTCCATTTTTTTTTTGAACAGTTGTTAGGTTCTCTTCCAGTTATGGCATGCACATTTTTCTCCTATACTTTCTGTTTTAACCCAAAAACATTCTTTTATATGCTTCTTTAAAATTTTGGTTGATATTAACTTCTCATGACACTCTTCAAGAAATGCTGTTATGTTTTTGCCATTTAAGCTGTGTTGTCTCTTCCTTTCTTTTAACCAGTAATCATTAAGAATGAACCACAGCATTAACCAAGGTGACTCAAATGCAGTAGGGTACATACATGCCAACACATGTACATGCCCTAAGAACTTCAATTTTATATTCCCTTGTACCAAAACTGTAAGCAAGCTAGTTACTTGACTTCTTGAATACAAATCAACAACAGGAATTCTCTGACATAGGGCTTACATTTTAGTTGGGTTTTTTTTCTTCTCATATTTTTACCAAGTTCTCCATTAAACATCACATTATGTGTGTCATTATGCCCAGTGCCACATGTTTAAAGACACAATGTACAGCAGCTCTTGATCACACAAAAACAACTCTACTCTCAGCAGACTTCACATACATTCCTTCTGTCAAGGTTTCCACTTCCTTGTGCAATTTAAAAATTATATAGTTTTCACTCATTTCTTTGCCCTTGCCACAATAGCTTTGGAACGTCTTACTGACTTGACAAAACAAGATATTACCAACATTTATGACTGTCAGTGAAATTAGACTCCCTGCTTTTTTTTAGATGTTGAACTCTAATGGTTGCAGAAGTAACACAAAAATGCCTATCTGGCAAATAAAATACTTTCCAGTTCCAATTTTATAAAGATGTACTAAAATGATGTAGGTCTAACCTTTTTATTTTTTCACACGTCTTATTCAACTAAAAAAAAAAAAGTACTATTGTATGTTCCCTGAAAGAATATGGTTTCTCAGAGTGTTAAGAACTCATTGTCACCTTCATCAAAGAGGTATAAATGATACTTAAATTAATAAACTTTGTTTGTCTTATACGAAAGATGGATCCTGCCTCCAGAACAGCACTGCTCCTCACACAAATCAGGATGAGAAAAATTTATGTCTGTCCACTCCAGTTCCAGTCTTACACAGCACTGCTTGATTCATTTAATTGCTAGACTCCCATACAGACCTAGAATTTTTATCTGTCATACAATCTGCATGCATGCACAAGCTTTGAAAGCTACTGGCAAAACTTTTTCTTTTTTTTTTTTTTTTTTAATTTGTTGCTCTAATTAAGAGAGAGAGATTTAGGCAAGTATTAACCTTGTATGATAACTGGTTGACAATTAAATAAAATGTAAAATGTGCTCATGAAATCAGATCTTTTAAAGTTCATCCCAGCAGACAGCTGCTTGGGGAGGAAATGACAGAATAGTCTCTAGATTTTTACACAAATAGTTTTGTAAGATCTCAGACATGAACAAACTCATGGTTCACATACATTCACCATTGTGCAGTTTTGTAAAGACATGAAGGCAATGTTGTCTTTAGATAGTTCTGGTTCACTCATATTGTTTTCTATATAAACAAAACCCTACAGGAAACTACAAACCATCTTAATGCAAAAATATATGAATCAGAAAATCAAATCATCCTGAAGATTTATTTTCAGTCAGAGCCAAAATCATACAAGTGAAAACATAAAATAAGAATGGAAACCAAAGCAGCTATTCTACACTAAACAAAGGTCTGCCTGCCTATACCAAGCCAGAAACAGGGACGCCACAAAAATGGCTGTTCATGTAACTGAAGTTCAAGTAAAATGAAGCTTCTGAGAATCCAACCAAAACTACTTCTGTGGAGCTGAGACGGCACTCTAGAGCTTATTAAATATGGTCAATGAATAAGTGATGTAATTCACTAAATACTTCTCGTATAAGTGCTGGTCTGTATTTCATGCAAAATTCAATACATCACAAATCATGCCTAATATAAAGTGTGCTGATACATAGCTGAAGAAAGGGCTCACATACTGCTTTTGTTTAGCACATGAGAGACACAGAGACAAACCACTACTTTTTCAGTAAGACAGAACTGAAATCTCAAACAATGTTGTTTTCAAAAGTTTTTATGGTGAAGTAGTCATTCATACAGAATTCCTTTTAAAATAACTACATTTACATTGCATGTCTGAGGAATATCTAGAACATTAATATTTCTACTGCTTGTGTTTTCACCACTATGCCAGTAATCATGTCAAACACCAACAAAAACTGTGCAAAAATGAGGGAAACATCTGCTGATAACAGATGTTATCAACAACACAACACACTCCCAAGCAAATATCACAAAAGCCAGCTTCAAATACTTAAAAGGATTTAGCGCACTATTTGATAAGCCAGTCAAAGGAGACTCGAGTATTGGAAAACTGAGCTCAGGAGCTGATTCTTCCTCTTTAGCTGTATTTTACAGTCTACACGTAGAATAAAGGCATTAACTTTGTTTCTAAATCAAAAAATTCCCTTCCTTGGATTGCTACTTACAGTATTAATGTATCTGAAATGCTTTTCCTGTAGTAGAGGTCAAATTATGTGTTTTGAGCAGTTCCAGATACTCTAAGCATTTAGGGGGTTACTAGAAGATTAAAATTGTTGCAGTCAACTTTGACATAATTTGAAGCTGAAGTGCTTTATTTCCTAGTTAAATATCATTCTGCCCCACTCTAGAGACTAAATTCACCACAGGGCAGAGAATTCCTACCACTTCATAAATACCTTGTTAGCTGCTAAACTATGACCTAGATGACACACTTCATCACAAAACAGAACATTAAATCAACAAATTTTTGTTAAAGCAGCAAAACAAACTGTAGCGTTTTCAGAAGGAAGGGGAACCCTAATGGCAGAGGGAATGGTGAATAATAGTAAAAATTAAAGTATTGGCTTTCTTCTCTTGGGACTCAGAAAGGATCATTTCGAAATTATAGTTTTAATCTAAAGATATTTGGAGGTGTCTCAAATCTTGTCCCTTTTGGACATATACCCAAATCCCTAAGCCACCATATATTTTTCTGAAAAATTGGCAGTCTGCACAGAAGAGCCTAAGGCTGAACAGAACTATTCAGAATTACCAAAGAGAGTGGTATCATTGTTCAAAGGGGGGGAGGGGACAGGAAGGGAGGGAAGAGGAGGGGCAACACCCACACCCCCACCCCCCCACCCCCCCCAAGGAAAAACAGCACAGAGAAATAAATAAATACATACATAAACCCCACAAAGAGGTTGCATAAATTAGACACATGCAACAATGAAGTAGGTAATAATTTTTAGTGTTTCATAACTATGATTTTGACATGCAGAAAAAAGCAAGTTTATTTCCCTGAAGAAGCAGAGTCCACTAATTTTTCTAACCTATTAAGTCTTTCAAAGTGACAGGACCTCTAGATGGCAAAACCGACAATTGCTTCCTTCAAATCTCTATCAACTTCTAGTGCTTCAAATTCGGCATTGTATTTGCAGAAGACACCACTTCCCTTTCTTTCCTAAGCAAAACTTGCTACAACCATGATGAAAGACATGCCCATTGCCTACATTTTATGTCCTGAAGAAGAAAAAAGTAACCACAGCACAAAGACTTTCCCAAGTACAGCATGGTGCTGTGTTCAGTATCCATACCAACAGCCACGGTGGTAGGGCAGCAGAAGTTGTTTCCATTCTCGTCCAGTCCACGCTTATGGGGACATTAAATTCCCCTATATTTGCTATAACACATTCTCACAACTTGTTTCCACACCCCACAGATATTTATTTTCTTCACAGACTGGATCACAGTCCAGATCATCTGCTCACGTCCATTAACCCAGTTTGCTTCCACCTTGACAGAGCTGTGCTCCTCATTTAATCTTTTCCTGGCTTTAGTCTTCCATTTATATAAAAAAAAGTACAACTGCTGGTTTCTCAAACATCAGTTATGAAGGAACATGATAATGGCTCAGTTAGTCATAGAAAACCATCTGTTTGGAGGCATTTTTCCTACCTGATACCCAGGGACTTTTTTTCCAGATGGCTAGAAACAAGCAACTGTGCATCAATTAAGTACTTTCTATCACTAGTAGGCAACAAGAGTATGTCAGTGAATTCCTGAGATCTAAAGTGCTACTTAATCAACAAAGAATTAGTCAGAAAGAAAACAAACTAAAAACAACAAAAGACCCTACTGTCAGAAGAAAACTCACTGTAGGGAAAAGGACTAAATCACAGGAACAGAAAAATAAAATTAAGTAAGAGGATGGGATGATGTGAATTACAGAAACTGAGGAGAATGCTTTAGAGAAAATGACAACTACATATATTTTTCCTCACATTTTTTCTATAATTTTAAGACCATAACTTATTTCAGAGGAGTGTTAATTCTTAAAAATGAAATTATATCATATAGTCCCAAATATACAGTGGTTTCAGTTAATTGCTTTGGTCTTGCAACACGCAACTAGTCACACAATACAGGACTTCAAAGAGCTAGAGAAGTAGGAATATATGAATCAGTGTGAGATTAAAGCCTACTTTTTTAATCCATGAAATTGACAGAGACATGATATTAAGAGAGAGAAACTGTCATTTGAAAAGTTTTTTGTGTAAAAAAAAAAATCAGCCTTTGAAAATAGGAAGGTCTGAACTCTGCCTTTCAAACTGATGAATCTCTTATCTCTAGTAAAGTATGAAAATGTATCTTACCAGACCTACAGAAATGAAAGTTGAAGAAAGGCAAGTTATTTAAGAAGAAACCACAGAAGTAGAAACTTAGGCAGGTCACAAGACTTTCTACTGGGGAAAGTGTAGCTCCTAAGGACCATAATATGGCATCTACTATCATGTACTGAATGATAAAGTTGCTGTGCCAGCAGGAAATGAAGCTGCTAATTAGCTGGGAGGGAACTGACCCACATGACATTCTTGTGAGACATGAAAAAAATTATATAGAGGAAAATTCCAGCTCATTAGAAAACCATGAGAGTTAACTCTTGGTGGTTAACTGAAAACGATGGAATTTCACAAGTTTCAGAGATAGGGAGACCTCCCTTACTGAATTACATAGGCAACACTAAGGTGTTAGGTGTTCCCAACATTCTGATCTTGGTAGCTTAAATCAATGCCAGCAAAAAGTGCTTTGGAGTGGGTTGGAATAGAGATGTGCAATTGAGTGAAGACAGACAGGGAGTTTTCTGCATAAACCACTGCACTGGTACCAAACAGGGATTTGGCAATAACTCCGTGTGAAAGACCTGGAGTAGATCAGAACTTGAGCAATGCTATCCTGCCACAAAACAGCCAGACTTCAATCTGAGAAATAAAAACATCATCTGGTAAATATAGGAAAGAATCATCTTCCTTCAGCCTGTGCTGGTACAGCCTGGGCTACAACACGCCAGATTTGGTTAGCACGTCTCCAGAAAGATGTTTTGGAGCAAGTCCAGAAGGGAAGAATGAGCACAACCATCAGATTCAGAAAATAGGATGTAAGAGGAAAGGCTGAGAAAAAAATAGGGATAAAGGGGTGTTGAGAGATCTACAAGAAGACAACATAATTTTTGAAAAGTATTTAAGTTTAACGAACTGTTTCAGAAGTCACAAAAATCAAGTACAGCTACAAGAGATAGAGAAATAAACTATAAGAGAAAGTAAGGCACTTAGATTACAATCAAGTGTAAACACTAAGCCTGTATGCCTGCCTGCAGAAATCATTGAACCACCTCTTGAGAATAAGCTGTGCCAACTAAAGTTGATTCTGCCCTGAAGAACAAATAGTCTGACCTGTCAAGGTCCTTTTAGATCCTTTTCCCCCCAATAATACTGTGGTTACAGAAGATCTTGAGCTTCCTAGAAATTTAACAGACACAAAGGCACTTAAAAGAATTTCTACAGAGCCTAACATCACAGCACTGAGGTTTCAGTTTTCTCTCTTTATTTCTAGAAATGATAAATCACGTGCCAATGTGATTTAGTACAAGCAAAGATGATATTAAAAGCATTTCACTGGTCACTAAGGATTTGTCTGCAGGCAGAAGGTACTGCATCTAGTTTACTTTTTGATCACACTAAACTAATATTCTGTAATAACTACCTCTGTGTACACAGTAATTGCTCAGTAAATTTGAGGTAATGTTGTCCATGTTTTGTAATTTTGAAAATGAGCTATAAACACTTTTCTTTTTTGAAGCCCTTTCCTCTGAAAAGACATCCTACTTGAGTTTCAGAATCAAAGCTGCTCCTAACTTTAAAATTGGCCTTTGGATTACAAACAAGTATAACTTCTGAGACCTTCCTTTCCTCACTCTGCATGATCTTGTCTAGCATGATCCTCTTCAAAGCATGTTCTACACATTCTACATGTGATACGTTCCTAAATAACATACTGGCAAATATATTTTTCTCAAAAGCAACATTATCCAAAAGTTCTCTAGTGTGGTGGTTTAATCCACCTTTTAGCGTTCAGGGGGCAGGTTCAATAAAGGTGACGGAAAACTGAATAGAGTTGCAGCAGGTGAACAAGGGGTTTAAATTAGGGAAGTAGGGATAACCCACAGGGACCCCAGAATTGCACAGAGGGACACCCGACACCCAAGGGAAAAAAAAACACACAAAAAGTGGAAAAAAAACCCAAAACAACAATCAAAAAAAAAGAAAAGGAAAGGGAACTGTGCTTTTCAGCCAGATGACTAGCTGAAAAAAGCAGTGGGGAAGGGTAGGAAAAGCTGTGTCTTTTCTCTTCCCTCTCTCCTGGAAGCACTTCGGCCCCTTCAAGCTCTCTGAAAAACACAAACAGAAGTAAAAACGACTCCCTCTCACCACCTCCCCGAGGGTTACTTGCTTGCAAACTGAAAATGGCTCTCGGACTGAGAGAAAAATGGGTGGAACTCGCGCCGCGAGGCCTGCAACTGAGGAGGAGAGCAGCTGAGACCTTCGCCTCCCAGCAGCAGCTGAAGAAGAAAACACGGGGCGGGACCGTGCCTCGACTTTTATGCCTTCTTGTTCTCGTGT
>VXBA01002043.1:270839-337005 GCA_013399895.1 Serilophus lunatus
GGGGGAGGGTGAAGAAGCAGGACCGGGGCCATCCTGGCTGGGCCGGCAACGGGGCTGCCGCCCGTGCCCTCGCAGCATCCCTTTGTCTGCAAGATGACAGCTGCTGGGACCGCACCCACCGCCCCAGGGCTGTGCGTGCTGATGGCCCGTGCTCTTCGGGGGAATCGAGAAGCCACTGCTGCAGGCCCCGCTCTGGCCCCCCCCCGCTGCCGGGAGCCCAGAGGGCGGTCCCGTCCCCACTCCACCTTGAGATGGCCCCAGGGAAACGAGAAGGCGTCCCCCGCTCAGCCCAGGGACCAGCGGGCACAGGGAGCGCCGCCCCCTCCTCCCCNAGCGGGCACAGGGAGCGCAGCCCCCTCCTCCCCAAGTCCCGGGAGAGCAGCCGGAGCAAGGGCCCCCTCCCCCCGCAGCCCACCACCCCGGTCCCGGCCAGGGGGCAACGCCCCTTCCCAAAACGGCTTTGAGGAAAACTGAATTTTATAACCAGGTAAGTGGGTTACTCTCTTCCACCCCCTTTCAAAAGCCCTTTTCAAACGGCTGCCACATCTAGACATAAAATTCAAAAGCAACATTGTTGGTTTGGGTTTTGTGTTGTGTTTTGTTTTGTTTTTCCTTTGCTTTGAAAATTATAGTAGCCTGAACTTTATAACATATTCTCTGCTACTTCTGCTAGGGAACAAATATTTGAGTCTTATTTCGACACTGACACAGAGAGTAAAAGTCAAATACAAGATCAGCTTTAAAAAACAGGTTGAATTACTAATTGCAATTTCAGATATAAATATCCAAATTCACTGTGTTTGTAAAAACAAATATAAAGAACACACTCACCCTCTTAAGAAATTTATTAACTACTGCTTCTGGTCTGGCTGGAAACACTTAAAAAAAATCAATTTGTTATATTAAATTGCTTCCAGGCAGAGCTATGAAGCACAGTTATTTTTAAAATTAAAACAACAGCAGATATATTTTCCTCATGTAGGTTTGGTTCAGATCCTTTGGTTCAAGCTTGTAATTTTATCTACATACTACTGCTTTCCCCTTTTCAAGGGACTCTGGTCTACCATGAAAAAGTCATAGTTAACCACCACTAAAATGACAATTTTGTAAATATTTTTTTATGTTTAAGCTCATCCTTCAGTTAATGCGTTCCTAGGGTACGATAAACAATTTTTATTTCCTATTCCCCAGTAAAGGTGATTCTTATATGAAAGCAAACCTCTGGTCTCTCTGTCATAGACTTATCACTGTTTTTTTTTCTTTTCAACTTGACAAAAGAAATGTTTCATGTTTGCTCTGAAGAAGCATGATTTGTATTTCTTAGGAGAAACTTGTAAGATATAAATCAGGAATTACAGATAGGTGCCACAAGATCCTTGTTACTTTCAACACAGAATATTCAGAAATCTTTGACAGATCTTCAGAGCCTCCACAAAATTCCCTTTTTTGTGTTGTATTAAAAAAACAAAAAACATACACTCAAAAAAAAAAACACCACCAAAAAAAACTCAAACCACAAATCTCATTTTTATTAATCCAGTTAATTTCAAAGATCATAACATCATTCATTCTTACCTGGAACTCAATGAAAAACTCAGCAGAATTCTGAAATGCAACTTAAGCAAAACATGCTGGAGATTCAACAGTTCTTACACAAAGAAAAATGACAAAGACTATTTGTGGTGAGAATAACTACATGAGAATTAGTCAGATACCTGTTTTCAGACTAGACTTTTGAGTCAGGTGAGAATTTTCCTATTTAACCTGCACAAATTCAGCTCCACTCTGCAGAGACCAGATCTTAGACAACCATCAATTGTAATAATATTGTGAAACTGTCTCTAAAATTTCTAGCCTATGCAATTATGTTAATATTTTTGCATATCAAATTTTCTACCTCTAGGAGTATAGTCCCATGGCAATTTAAGCTAGACTTTGCTAGAGCTGCCATGTGTTCCCCTCCCTGCCCTCCAGCCTTCCAGTCTGGTCTTTTCCCCACAATTGGTGTTCCTGAAGACTGGAGGTAAGACAATTCAGGTAGCATAGATAGCATTGGGTTGGTTTTGGCAGGGTTAATTTTTATCCAGTCAGCTCTCTGAGATATACAGTAGTTTTGCATTACTGGACTATTATACACCAGGGAGCACAGCTAAAGGGGATACTATACTTAAAAAAAAAGTTAATAAAGGTTCTTTACTATGTCAGCAAAATGTGAAAACAAATACATATTTAGAATTAGAAGAGAATTGCTTTTGCCTGGAAAGAAAAAAAGAGATAATACAATTTTATATTTGGGTTATTTAAAAGCTGTTGGTATAGCCTTGACTTGACTTTTTATGCTTTTGGGTTTTTAAGAAGAGGAAAATTTTACATCATTGCAACATTAGTAGTTCTAGTATTGTTTGTTCTTTTTTCTATTAACAAAACTGTGTCACTGTCTGCTGTGTCGCTTTTCTAAACTAGAAACAACCACAGTAAAACCACTTGTTAAATTATCTCCCAGAATACTCACCCCTCTCATCTTAAACACAGAGTCTTGGCATTTTCTTTACATTCTGTAACTACTTGCTAAAACTTTATTATGGTGAATGATGCAGAAAATTTCATACATTGTTGAGGCCTCTTAAGCTTTCATGTAGTTTTGTTTATTATTGGTTTGTACAAGAGATTCACAGAATCTACTTTTAAGTTACTCAGCTGTTAGTAGTTCTGGATTGTCAAGAAACAGCATTCTTCCCTTTTTTTTTAATTTTCTCATTTTCTGATCTTGCTTTATTCAGCAAAATTTTTGACACATCCCTAGGAGTAATTTCTCATGCAAATCCAGAAAAATCAAATTAATGTCTCTCAAACAGTTCTTTTTGGCTTTTTTCTTTCACAGAATCACAGAATCAGTGGAGTTGGAAGACACCTAAGGATCATCGAAGCCCTGCACTGGGCCATCCACAAGAGTTACACCACGTACATGAGAGCATTGTCCAAACATTTCTTGAACTCTGTCAGGCTTGGTGCTGTGACCACTTCCCTGGGGAGCTTGTTCCAGTGACCAAGCCTCTGGAGGAACAACTTTTTTTCTAATATCCAACCTAAACCTCCCCTGCCACAACTTCAGGCCGTTTCCTTGGGTCCTCTTGCTAGGCACCACAGAGAAGAGATCAGTGCCTGCCCAATCTCATGCCTCTTCCCCTCATGAGGAAATTGTAGATTGCAATGAGGTCTCCTCCAGGTTGAACAGACCAAATTACTTCAGTTATTCCTCATATGTCTTCCCCTCAAGGCCCTTCACCATCTTCATTGCCATCCTTTGGACACTCTAGTAGCCTAGTATCTTTCTTACATTGTGGTGCACCAATGCAGAGATGTCTTCTTGTACTACCAGATCTCTGTATTTTCTCCTTCCTAAAGAAGATCCCAAGCCAGCAAAATCCCATACCACCTTCATCTAATCTAAAGTGGCACTGCTGTGACTCAGACCTCCTTACTCAACATGTGCAGTCCACTCGGCCAGCACTGGTGATCCCACAGGCAGCGAGATTTATTGTACTTCTTTCACAGGGACTTACTGTACCAGTATCAGGTAATCTTTATATAGCTGTATCTTACTGGAAACGCTGGCACTGACCAGAGTTAGTTAATGACGCATTAAACATCTTGCAATGTGAGACAAATTTAAAACAATGTGTATGGAGAAATGGACAATAGCAACCAGCATGACAGCATGCAATTAGCCTAAATGACAGATTTATAAAGACATCACAAAGAAGGATAACAAATAGTTTTGTAAGAATTTATGTGAAGCTCCTATAAATCATGAAGGAAGAAACTAGGAAAGTATGCAACAGAGAATACTTTGAGTGAAATGAAGATTCCTGAATTTTCTTGTTGGAAGATGCTACTACTGGTGCAATCCCATTCTCCTCCTCCCTGCTCAGCAAAACTCTCTTGCCAAAAGCTACCAGCTCTAAGTGATCTAGTGAAATAAGAGGCTTCCCTACCAATCCTCAGCATGGTAACTGCTCTGGAGAAATTACAGCCCCTGGCCTAGTGACAGAGCTGCCCACATGAGATCACTGATCCAACAAAACTAGTATCAACTAGGTTAGCTTAGAAAAAGTGAAGGATTTTGTTGACACTGCCTGTAACATGTTGCTGAATGGCCACCCAGCAAATCAGGTTGTTGAATATCCTGTTCTGACAGGAAAATTTGAAGGTAGTAACATCTGCAGGACAGAGAGCTAGGGAGGAGGAAGGAGGTAACTACTTTAATAATGCCTCGCCATGTGCAAAAGAAAAAGTAAAATTCCAGCTTCTTAAAGCCCTTAGAACTGAATGATTAATGTATTAATGTCTTACAAATAAAAAACATGCATGAGGAACAATGCTAAAGACTGCTATGAAGCACAACTCAAAAGCCTGAGGTGTCTATTTGAACGATTTTTCTGTGCTGGTTATCTCTGCCTCTGAACTTTGTTCTTCAAAAAATCTTGTGTCTCCTTTAAAATCAAGCTGGAGATAAAACATCTACCTGCCTTTTGTAGAGCCCTGTGACTTCTCATAGAGTTCACATTACTTAGAAGAGGAGAATGTTTTTGGCTAGCAGAAATCAATTTTATTTTTTGCAACTATAAAATTTGTCCTGTCTTTTGTGGTACATTATCTGTCCTCCATCTATTTAGTAATTGGAAATGTGAACGCACTATTTGATAAGAAATTAGTCCATTGATATATTATTTGTGATGTGACTAGACAGTTGTGTGTGTCATTTTGAAAAGACTTCAAAATTTTAGAACTCTTACAATATTTACCCTTTCTTTATATACCCAGTCAAGTTGTTCTTTTTACATAAATAATACCATGGGGAAAAATAATGCTAGGACATTAAACTACCAAAAGCAAGGAAAATCATTTCTAGAAACCACTTCACCTTGAAATACTACTTAACAGATGTTAAAGGAACAACCTAGAGCAGCACTGAACAGGACAAGTGGCAATAACCTAGAGTTACAGAATTAAAAGTTTATGCTGTTCATACAAAAGGAAGCATCAAAACAAAGCAATTAGAAAACAGAAATCTAAGTTTAGTAGAGACTTCATATGTATGGAAATATACACATGGGTATGTTTTGTTCAGAGACTATCGAACTTGTGTTTGTGGTTGTCTTAAGTTCACATCTTAACAGAAATTTCAAATCTCAAAAGTACTTAGACACTTATCTCCTATAGGAAATCAACTGATTGCTCAGGGGCAAAATATCTATGGGAATCCAATCTAATTTCCTGATTGAACTGCTCACACTTTAAAACCGAACTC
Source organism: Serilophus lunatus (assembly GCA_013399895.1). Classification (NCBI taxonomy): domain Eukaryota; kingdom Metazoa; phylum Chordata; class Aves; order Passeriformes; family Eurylaimidae; genus Serilophus; species Serilophus lunatus. The sequence goes on from VXBA01002043.1 coordinate 276,151, forward strand.
TGGCAAATTGGGACCCCCAATAGATCCTTCTTAATTTCACTTCACTGTTTCTGCAAACTGTACGCTGACAAAGCCTATTCCTGTTACTTCAGCAAAATCATTATAGCCGAAGAAAACACCTTATCTCTTTTCATTGTGCTAATTCTCTGTTCAACCCTGCCCATGAAGTTTTTCATTTTTACAGAATCTTTTTTCCCTATGACTACATTCCAGCAGAGCCACCTTACTGATTTAACTAGATAAACAATGAGATTCTGGTGTTCATGAAACTGCACCCTCACAACCATACAGCCTTTAGGGGATGTCATCCACATGAGACCACATTCATTCTCCAAATACTTTCTACTGAACAAGCAATACTCTCCTCTGTGTATCACACTTCTTTGCCACCATTGATAGGTATGCATTTTAGCAGGACCAGAAAGTACCAAAGTATATGAAGGTTAATTCAATCAGCAGAGACAAGTATATCCCCTTTGCTTTAAGAAGCAGTGCACACTATTGATACATGTGCACAATGGACCATACAGATACACACAAACAGATTTAAAACCAGCCCACAAGCAGGAACTCTCTATAAGATACCCACACTGTGACTTCAACGGGCTTTGCAAATTGCTATGAGACAGCTAATCGTAAGGTAGGTGGAATGTATCTACTTATGCCCATCACAGTAACAGGACATCACTAGTGAAATGTATTTCTATTGTGGTTCCTTGTTTTAACTGATATACAATGCAGATTTGTTTTCTTAAATGAAATCTTTTGTCAACTGCCATTTAAAAGACAAAATCATACTTTACAGCTAAAGGATCCCCTTTTGAATTTTTGAAAGGCATCTTTTATTACTTGGAAAGTCATGTTTTAGTTTCAAAAGGGATCACCAGCTGGCATCGCTTGGAAGAGAAAGTGGAAGTCCTTTTCCAAGTTAGTCGAGGAGGATGAACAGATGTCAAGAGAAAAAGGTTGGTCGTGAGTCAAGTCCGTGAAGAACATCAGAAAAATTGTGTAGCGGGATGTTTGCAAGTGAATAGTGATGCATGGCAAATGCTCAGAAGAGGTAAATGCCAAAAGCATTTCACTATTTACAGTTTAGACAAAACCAAGAGGAAAGACAGTAATTTCAGTAAAATCGTTGCTTGTCCCAAATAGTCACTAGCAGTGCTGTAGCAGTCTGTCTGCAGTACGAGTAACAATTAAAAGCAGAATTAGCAAACAATGCATCTTCTTTCAGTGCAACAAAATCCTGTCGTTACTTTTCTTTGAAGCGCTAACTACTTTGTAGTCACTGGATTAGAAGACTCTCGTACTTGCACGCTTTCCAGACATGCCGAGCCTAATGACAACTTCCTTTGCAAAGCAACAGCTTCACAATGAATAAACAAACAAATAGCCAACCATCCTTTGCACAGAGAACATAGTTACAGATGCTATAAATTAGATGGAATACCGTAAGTAGCATTTCTTCCTTCTGATTAAACACACAAGGCAACCCAGAACATTCCTAGAAGGAATTATTGTCTAAAAAAAAATAAATAAATTGCGTAATACTTTTGAACATTTAAGGAAAATAAAAAAAAAAAAATTAAAAAAACTCCTTAAAATAAACTCTCTCAATCAAAAGAATTATTAAAATATTGAGATGCTGACTGCTTCTAACTGACATTTTTGTTGAATAAAAAATGTGAATGTAAGACTGAAAATAAGCCAGGAAGAGGACTCCACAAGTCTTCTATATAGAAGATTCTTATAGGTATCAAAAAAATCCTCAGTATTTATTACCATTCTTTCGTTTTATATTTCCTTCTCATCTGCTGGGGAGCCAAGTCTGTCAGTTTCCTATTAGTGGTCAAACATATTTCCATTCCAATGACAATTCTGAAAGCTATTCACACCTTAGACAAAGTGCGGTTAGTTTAGAAAAAAAGATCAGCTTCTCTGCAAACAACTGGAAACTCACTAAACAGGATTAATTTGCCTCATCTGTCATCTGGTCCTTTTCTTCCTGCATCTTTCATTTCTATGCTGTTTACAGCAGAAAAGAGATTAAGGAGAAAAGCCCTATTCCGTTACAAATGCTTAATTTAATCGAGACACTCAAGGGGAAAAAACATTCAGTGTCAACTCTTGACCCAAGGATAAACTTCACCACGAAACTACTTAACGACTTAATTAACGCTAAAAAAGGTTTGATTGAGGTTTGCCCTAAAAATAGCTAACGTAGTCAACGTCATTTACTAAAAGCTGTGTGAAGACTTCTTGGACTCAAAGATGCATCGACTTTTACAAGATGACCTATGTACAATTTCCAGAGCTGAACTTAATTTGTTAAAGTCAGGACAGAGCTATAGCTGTTAAATTAAGCAGCTTTAAAGATTCAGAAATTAGAAGGGGTTTTCTTTATTAAATCAGGTCAAAGTTTACAAACTTCAGGGCTTTCAAAATCATAGCCAAGAGTTACCATTATATTTTCATTCCCAGACATTCTGTTGACAGTTATTATATTTTTTAACACAGAGTTCTGCATACTTGTCAAGTCACGTGAACATTAGCTTCCAGTTGATTAAACGTCCTTTCCTATTTAATGGCAAGAGGCCAAAAGTCTGTAAGCCGCGTTCATTGTGCATCACTATTTTCACCAAACGACCATCCTCGCTTCTGTTGCCTCTCATTTGGTCATATTGTAAAAGCCAACATTGAAATAACATTTTCAAAAATAAACCTTTAACTGAAATGTAGGTTACCAAAGATTCTATTTACCATTAGAAAAGTAAACAGAAGGATACTGCTTAACAATAGCAGTACACAAGTATTTACTGCTGTGATTACTGCTCTCTCAACAACTGCTGCACATTCAGCGAAGAAAATGGAGTCTCGAACTTTATACTATCGAAGTAGTATCGAATCCACACTCTCTACAGGTGGTTGAGACGCTTATCCCGTTTACTGTTTTACTGTTAGAAAAAAAAAAAATCTCAAATGCGCTTTTAATGGTAATTTATTATTTTGTACTGTCACCGAGAAGCTTGAAACGCTCTCACCAAATTTGACGTATCTCCTGAGGGCATATGCAAGCGGAGAGATCAGTACCGCTGCCCACAGAAGGCGGAGGTAAGCTGCCGAGCTCCCAGCGCTTTTTCGGCCCGTTTTGCCGGCGCTAACCCCGCGGGCAGCTCTGCGTTCGGCTAGAAGATGCCTGGGAGCCCGCATCCCTCCACGCCCCCGGGAAGCCGTCGAGAGGCTGTGGGAAGGCACAAAGAGCATGGCTGTAGCAGATGCACGAGCGTCGGTGTTCACGGGCTGCAGGGGGGGCAAAGGAAGGAAGGAAGAAAGGGGAGAAACTCACGGGGCACCGTGCACAGCTCCCTCCCGCTGGGTTCGAGAAACAGATCAAGCTGCTCAGGGTAAAGGGAATGAATAGGGAACGACGACAAAAAAATCCGGCATCTCCTGTCCTGGGACGACCATCATCCTCCCTGCGGCCCCAGGGAAGACGCTGCCTTCGACCGCAGCCCCAGCCCTCCCCCACCCGGCTGACAGGGAGATCCCCGGAGCTCAGGACCCCAGAGGAGGGGCAGAGCGGCGAGGCAGCCTCTTCAAAGGGTGCAATAAAGGTACTAGGAAAAATAAACGCAAAGGGAACTGACCCCAAATCTGCGAGCTGTAACATGCCCGCCTCTTGCTCTCGCTCCGGAAAGCTCTAGACCCCTAGCTTTCTGCTGCCCCTCTCTCTTCATGGAAAGGCACCAAATGGCAAGACCTCGGCCCCCTGAGCTAAATAACAGGAAATATAGGCATCTGTCACCTCCCAGGGAGAGGTAAATGGATTAGCGAAAGCAACAAAGGAAAGAAAAGCCCTTTCAAACGTGCAATTGATTAACAAGTCCCCTCTAATCTGCAGTATCAGTGTTTTTCCTTAAAGACATCATCGGTCTCCTCCAGCACTTCGGTGCAATTAAGTTGAAACTAGGAAAGGTGGGGGAGGAAGGCCCTGCTAACTCGCCGAGTTCCTGCACCGTCCGGTAGAGATAGCACGGAAGAGTTACAAACCTGGCATGGAAATGGTGCAGCCTGTCATCTCCTGACTCAGTCTCTGGGCATGGCTCCCCGGGAAGGAGTGTGCGAGTTAGGTTTATCTGCTGCAGAGAGGGAGAGGGCAATTTTCCAGAGAATGGCTTCATGAAAGATCAAAGAGATGAATCGGGCAGCTCCTACCTCGCCGGTGCATTTCACATCCCAGAGAAACGGAAACATTAAATCTCCCCTTTCTGCTTTGAAAGCACCTCACAATACAGGCGTGCGTGGAGGAGAGAGTGGGGGAGGAAGGTTTATGCAGCTTCTTTTACACCAACTCTAAGTCTTACACCATCGCGACTCTCCAACTCCCCAAGCTCCCTCAAGTCCCTGCAAATCACGGTACTACCCTCGGAGATGCCGGACGAACTGGCATCTGTTCAGCAGCCGCACCGCCGCTGCCACGGCGCAAGGTCAGATGTTAATAGGGGCAGTTTATTCAGCCCTAAAAACAATTGTGGAGCTCGCTGAACGGCGCGCATTAGTGCTTCCTGAGTCCGAAGGCCGACTTTCTCAGTTCCCGATGGACGACCAGGTACGAAGAGAAAACGGGACCTATCTAAGCCCAAGACCACAAAAAGACCCCGCCGAACCTCCATGAGCCGCAAGCACGGCGGCTGCCCCCTCGCCCGCTCAACTTTAATCCCCTCCTGGTTCCTGCTGAGATTCTGGCAACACTCAACGTCCCAAATAATAACACATCATTATAACCATTCCAAGGAGTGGGCTGGAGGGCGGGCAGACTGAAGGAGGAGGCTCCACTCATTGCTATCCCACCCTCAGCAACAACTAAAACCTGAGCTTTTCCTTTGTTTTCTCCTTCTTTCCCCTTCCCCCCTGCACTCCTCAGTGGCTACCAGCCAGCCTCGGTGCCCTGAGCGGGCTGAGGAGAAGCACGAAGCGACTGCCGCCCGAGTGAGACAGAAGCTCCGGGATGCGCTAGGGGGTAAGTTTTAGGTGCCCTCGTCTCCTGCCAACTCCCGGCCCCCCGTAAAAGAGCATAACGTCAGGTTTTCATGTGCCAAGAAGAACCGAAAAAACATAAAATAAATAAAGTAAAACAAATAAAACAAAAAAGGTGAGGGAGAGAGAGAGAAAGGAAGCAAGAAGAGAGAGAGAAAAAAATTAAAAGGCAAGAAAGAAAAAGTAACCAACATGAACCACCATCTGGGGTTGCAGGCGGTTGCGACGGTCCCGAATGGATACGCGCAATTCTCCTAGGCACAGACGCAGCTTTCCCTGCCTCCTCTCTCTCCATACACCCCTACCCGAAGAGCGGTAGCATCCTCCCCTCCAGCCGCGGGTCCTTACCTGCCGCTCGGAGGCGGAGGAGAGAGGCAGTCGCCAGCAGGGCCAGGAGGCGGCCCGCCGTCCCTCGCTGTCCCGCCGCCGCCGCTGGGACCATGGTGCCCGACCGGCGGCCGCAGCAGAGAGCCCGGGAGAGCAGCGCCTGCAGGCAGAGAGGGGTCCGGTGCCGCTGCCGGCGCCGCGGGGGCTCGGCGCTGCCGCGAACTTCTCCCGGGCACCTCCGCCCCGGCCCTGCGCTCCCGCTAACGGACCGTCCCCGACTGGGGGCGGAGGAAACTGCGCTCCTTTCCCCACCTCCTCCTCCTTCGCCTCCTCCTCCTTCCCCAGATCCGAACGTCACCCGGGACAAACCCGACATAGGGGAGGGGAGCGGCGCGGCGCCGAGGGGCGGAAAGGACAAGGACAGTCCCTGCGCTCCGGCACCCTCTGCCGGGGGGCCGCCCCCGCCTCCGGCCCGGGGCGACTCCGCTCCTGCTTGGCACTCGACGGCCATCGACAGCCAGCAAGACTTGTGCCTCCTCTGAAAGGCGAGTCCTGCTTTCTTCCAGAAGCCTCAGGAGCCTTCAACCTTCCTCACAAAAATCCCCAATAAAACAAAAAGAAGAGGGAGCACACCAGCCAAAAACGCTACCGTTTTTCTTCTTTGCCTCCTTCCCCCTCGCTGCACAATTGAAGTGTTTTTGCGCCCCCAGAAAAACGTATTAAAAGCACGGTTTTTGTTGATGGAGCACAGTTTCTCTTGTTCCTGAAACGCCCAGGGGCGTCAGCCCCTCAGCACGTACTCCAAGAGGCAAGGACCACCATGACTCGGATCTTCGCTCTCTACCGGTTCGCTCGTGCTAGGGCGTCAAGTTTGCTTTCTACATTTAGCAGGCAGAAAATTATTCTGTTCCCAGTAAGTTTTCAAAATTTTTCCAAGTTATTTGGCACCAGAAATAAGAGCATTCTGAGCACAACTTAAACATGTGTTTTAAAATACTTTCCTTTCGGGGTTGTTGTTTATTTGTTTGTTTTGGGGGGTAAGATTGCTTTGGGTATTTTTTGCAGTTGGAAAACATCAGTTTTCTAAGATAATGCAGAACTTTGGGCTTCTGTTAACTACGTCATATAAACTTCGAGAACACAGTATTCGTCAAAGACTACAACCTTTTTTTTTTCCTTCTTCTTGCTTTTGTACTCGGTTTCTTTCTTTTTCAGACTTTTAGTTCCATCTTGGAAATTCTTCTGGCACCTAAGAATGATAAAAGGAGGTCCTGATCCCTCTTTGGCAGGAATGTGGGACTGACTGACTTCAGCCCCTTGCCATCACAACACCACATTTTATAATCCCTTTCATAAACATATGAAATATAAGGTAAAAGTAGAGGATTTTTTTTAAAAAAAGTAAGCTTTACTTCTTAGATTAAAGGCTGTTCCAGACTTTGCCTCTTTGATGGTTAGGAAACTGCTCATAATTTCCAGACTACATGTATTAAAACCAGTTTATACTCCTTATCTCTTGTGCCACCGTTATCCCTTCACATAAATAACTTCTCACTTTCCCTTTCTATGATATAAAATGACCAGAGTCACATCTCAACCTAGAAAAAACCCTAAATCTTTTAATTTCCTCTGAAAATATCAGTTATGGGTTCCTTGATCACCCTAAGCCTTTTTCCTGCCACACTTACTATCCCCCCAGTCCTCCATATATTTTGGAGTCTGATTTAATCTTCCTTATGATGGGTGGCTTGAGCTCAAGACAGTACTGGAGAGACTTTTTCTACCAGGACACTTCTAATTTTCTTTCTGTGTTGAAAAGACTGATACAAGGTAATTACACATTGTAGCACATTGTCAGATACAGGTATACTATGACTTATTAGAAAATCTACATTCTCCTTATTATTTCTAGTGTATATCTAAAAGGAAAGACCTGCATCAAAATTCTACATGTCTGGTCTCACAAATCCACATCTCCATTCCTCTGTTAGTAGTTCAAGCCATCAAGATCAGTTCTTTTTGCTCCTTCTTTTTTCAAGAATACCTCTTGGCTGTGCATCAACAAAAAATTTGGTTGCACATTGATAATGAATTCTAAGGAATTTTGAAATCATTGAAACTACATTAAATGTTAAAGATTATCCCCGAACTCAGTACTTCAAAATTCAAAATTTCTCTTCTGCCAAATCTATGTCCACCTTACAGCCTACCAAGGAATCCCTGTGAGCTCCACCTTAACCCATAACTTCCCATATGGAGGTATATTAAATATTCAAATCCAGAAGAATGAAGCTTAGTATGTCCTTTGTTTTCAAAATCACTGAAAGAAAGATACTAAGGTCACCTGACATGATATCTCTTTGGTAAATAAACTGTATTCTATTAACCTCCATGACAATATTTTTTTTCTTCATACAACCATAGAATGGTTTGGGTTGGAAGGGACCTTAAAAATCATCTAGTTCCTCTGCCATGGGCAGGGACACCTTCCACTAGGCCAGGTTGCTCAAAGCCCCATTCAACTTGGCCTCGAACATTTGCGGGGACAAGGAATCCACAACTTCTCTGGACAACCTGTTCCAGTGCTTCACTATCCTCTGAAGAAATAATTTCTTCCTAATATCTAATTTAAATCTTTCCTCTTTCAGTTTAAAACCATTGCCCCTTGCCCTGTCACTGTATGCCCATGTGAAAAACCACTCTCCCTCTTTTTAATAAGCTCCCTTTACTTACTAGAATGCTGCAATGAGGTATCCCTGGAGCCTACTGTACTCCAGGCTGAACAACTCCAATTCTCTCAGCTTGTCTTCATGGGAGAGCTTCTCAGTTTCAGAGAGTTCCCGAGCCCTAAGTGATAAGTAGATATCTAGGTATTCAGATGACCTTTTCTAAGTCTTCATAAATATCATCTATAGAGATGAACAAAGCCTTGATCTCTAGGGAAATATGCAAGTTCACATCACCACATAACGTGATACACAAAGCATATGCAGTACATGAGCTTAGGGTAAAGAAAAAACCTACATACTCCTCAACTTATCTACAAAATAAAGCTGTTACTTGACACTGGTTAGAAATAGCCAGTGTGTTTGTTATTTCCCAATTACCAATACTGCATCTCCTTCAGTAGATTACACAGGAGGGGTAGGGAAAGGAAAAAAAAAATGGTCTAAGGCCGAATTAGGCTTGCAGTTGAAGGTGTTCCTTCTCCTCTCCTGAACCTTTTCTTTTATTCAACAATTCTTGTAATATCTGCTCTTTGGTAATGATGATAAGCACAATTCTTATTAGGTGATGGAATTAGTTTTCTAGTGCAGGACAAAACAAGTATGCCCAAGAAACTAAAACAGAGAGAGTGTTATGATTTTTAAAACAAAGTTACACTGGTTAAAAACTGCAGGAGTTACCTGTCTAAAACGTTACAATGTTCCTCTGAAACTCATGATTGTTTAACTGTGTTTCTTGCCTTCCAAGCTTAATAGGATCTGCATAGCCATCTGCATAATAAGTCTACATTTTGCAAAATTCCCCCAAGATAGTCTTTTGCTTTTTTTCTGTGATGCTCTCACTCTCAAAGTGCTCACAAAATAACTAGGATATGGATCCAAATAATTTCTGCATTTGAGAATAAATTAGCATTTGATGGAAACTTGAGTCATGGATTATTTTTTTGACTTAGCAGAGGAAAACAGTTATGTCATGAAGGCTAAATGATTAGGCCATGTTAGCTATTGAGAATTTAAGTCACCTTTATAGCCACACATCATTTTGCCACTGATCACAAAAACTGCTCTTTCCTATTTCACATTGCAGGAAGAATCTCATGGCAGCACTAAGGTGAAGTCAGGACAGTGAAGAAATGACAGTACAAATCCTTGCTCTATATTGTAGTCAAATACGTACAGCAGGCAAAGAAGCATAGACAACTGCACATTTCTTCTGAGATGGTTCACTCTATTCATATAAGCCTTCAGAAAGATCACTTGTGCTCTGTAGCATATGGTCCCAAGCTGGTTTGTCACTACTTGGCAAAGAAAAAGCTGTGCACGTATTTGTTTGCATGACCATATGGTATGTGCCTGATATGAGTAGTTAAGATCAACGGGCAAAGCTGGAATTCAGAACTTGCTTGGGAATCCCTGATGGAATATGGGTGGTTTTCTTATGCCATGTGTGTCTGCTCTCATAAAAATATAACAAAAGTGACTTTAAAGAATATGCAAGATTAAGTGTGATTCCAACTTGAAGGACTTTGTGTTCCTATAATCATCCTATAAACTTACATAGGTTTTAGTTGGTATACAATCTTCAGTCCAAAAATTAATTTCACTGTTGATCTTTTTATTCTTATCATGAAAGCAGCATGGAAAACATTATTGCAAACATTACCTACATGCTTTGTATTTGCGGGACCAACTTTTGGGCTTTCTTCCGTAACATTAAGGTACATCACAGAAATTTCTGCTATTTGCCATAACTGCAAAAAGGATTTAGGCATGAAACATAGGATTCATACAGATTGTGGAAAACCAAGTACAAATTTGTAACCCAAAAATGAACCTGTTTAATCTTGAATATTTCATTAGCTGAACCCTCTTAGATGTAAACATTCCTTGCACACTCAGTTACAAACAGGGAGAACTGCCCTAGCCATAGCATCTGAATGCCAACTTCCTCAGAGATCCAGAATCTTCCCTGACACAATGCTTTAGTCTCTTGACAAACCATGCCTAATTCTGATCAGCCATGCAATTCTAGTCACTGTCTTCTAAGAAGCACATTTTGGAAAGAAACCAAAATGATTGTGCTCAGTGTTATGTGCTGGTCCAGAAAATACCAGCCTAACACATGGGGAGCTGGGCATTTAGTGTTTCTGAACAACTAGATCTTTAGAGAATGACTTTGCCACAGTACACTACGCGGAAGAGTGAGACATGCTCTACCATGCTTACTGAAGCTGTGCCATTATATGCAAATACACTGGACAGTTTGAGAGGCAAGTGAGAAAGAACAGGTTGGTTGCTCCGACAGTGAGAACATAGTAGAAAAATCTATGAGTCTGGTGGCCACCTGACAAACATTGCAGGTAAAGAAAGTCCAAAAAAACTAAAAAAAGTTTTGGAGCAGTGATTCAAATAAAGAACTGCACATTCACAGTCTACTTGCATATTTCTGTGGTTTGTAAAGATTTGTTTGTTTGCTTGCTTTTTTTTTTTTTTTCCCCATGACACTTGTAACTATCTAAGAAAAAAATAAGTTAAAAGCACTTGTTAGAAAGCTTTTCCTTTACTGGAAGAATACTAGCATCAGATTTTGATCCACACCTACAGAACACTGTTTCTTATACTTTAAATGTATTGAGATACATATATGTATATTAAAATAGCCACAATACATATTTTGAAGGAAGTATTTCACCTCCAGAAGGTAAAACCAATTTCTAAACAGGCTCAGGAGCCATCTTCCTTCTTGCTTTTGTTTCCAGCTTAACATATAAAAACATGTCAAGCAAGCAAGCCAATAAACCACAGAATAAACAAATCTTCAAAGGTTCATATCATAAACCCTCTAATTAAAAGAAAATCACCAAGGGTATTTCTCATGCCTAGAACCACGGGAAACAATAAAGAAAGTGTTTCATTTATTTCTTAAGTGAGGATGCAGACAACACTCTCAAACCCAGAGCTGATTGCCCTAACTTGTAAAGTTGTACTCACCTGATGGTCTGAGCAACCTGCAATGTCTTCAGATTGGTGCCTTCTCAATCCTCTCCAGTCATAAAAACTGAAAGGGGGAGAAAGCTGCATGTCTCTTCTCTATCCATTATTCTTACAGGTGAAACAGTTAGAGAATGACTTACTGAAGATAAAAGTCTGAAAAGAGAATGGGATTTAGGTTTCTACTACAAAAATTAAACATGAACATGAATGTCTGAACTAATTTAATATAGAGCTCAATTAATCCTTGAAATTATTATGGTTACACTAAAGAGTGATCTTGGCATTGTCTCATACTTCAAAAAATAAAATCAATGGGTTTTTTCATGCAGTTTTCATTATTGTCTGCTATTAGTTGTAATGAAATGCCTATGTGTTTTTATTTTAGTCATTTATATCAGCCATCCCTATGGCACCAGGATGTTACAATTTTGTAAACATGTGAATAACTAAAATTGTAACTATATAACTTATGTAACTCCAAAACAGATTCTAGCTGTCAAGTTGGATCACTAGCATTCAAGCTTTTGGCAAACTACAAGGTAAAAAAAAAAGGTGTCCATATATCCCTAACACTCTGAGTTACTTGCTGAGTTCATACAGTACTGTAAGTTCACCCAAGCTCACAGTACTGTGATACTATATTAAGTACTGCACTTTGCAAGTCAAGGCCAAAATTATAACAGTCTGCAAATGAGGTAGACACAATCATGTCAGTGGATCTTACCCCAGAGATTGTTACATCATGCAGGATAAAATTCAATTCAATTTCAAAAGTTCAATATAAAAAAGCATCAGATTTTTGCAAGTCATCACAAAACCATATATTGTCTCATTTTGAAAGATCATCCGGATGTGAAGGTGTCTGAACCAAAAATTAAAAAGTCAGCACCCTAGGGTATTGACTGAAAAATGTTCTTTTGAAAACCTTGATGTGCCTGCCAGTTAAAAGACAGTTGCAGAGGAAGATGGGAGAGGGGAAAGAATAGAAGAAGATAATTTGTTTTGTTTGTTTAACTTGGTGTGGTTTGTGTTTTTTGTTCTGATTTGGTGTTTTTGGACTCAGATTTGGTGGGGTTTTTCATTACTGTGTTTTTGCCATTTAAAGCTACCCCTAGCTAGAAAACAAGCAATCTTCAGCAGTGGTACATGGAGGTTGAGGTCCACAAAAAGATGGATATACTTGAAAAAGAGGTAGAATTTGTGAGAAAACTAGAAGTAGTCAGCATAAGACCTTTTTTCATGTGTTATAGACATGAAGTTTCTTTCAATGCCTCTGCCTTTGCAGTCACAAAGAAGCTCCATAATAGACAATAAACAGTCAAGAAAAGGCAGTCTAAACACATTGCAATTCTGCACTAGGGAACAGTCATGTGGTAAAATAAAATTCCTCTCCTTTCCTCTTCTCCTCTCAAACTTGGGGGTACATAGGGCATGCACACATCAGAGAGCAAGATCAAGGAAGGAAGAACTTCAGAGACAACCCACAAACAGAAATGGGAGTATGAATACAACTGCAATCCACTCAGTGCTGCTGCGTTCTGTGGCACAGAGCCCATGAGTGCTTCTGGCTCTCAGGATATATTCCCCAGAGTTTTCCCTTTGGCCTACAATCCTGAGGAAGACAGTCTCTCACATTTTTCCCTTCTCTTACCTACAGTCTGAAGTTTAAAACTTATGGAAGGAAATTCAGAATATTGTTGAATATTAAAATACCATAAGATAATCATGTATTCTACTGCAGGACACTGTGCATAAATAATGGGAATCTGAGAGAGTGACGTGGATTCATATAAATACTCAAGTCTAAATAAAACTGCTTCACACATACACATACACACACACACACACACACCACAGTACAGATAACACAGGCTTCACACTGAAGTACTCTAAAGAATATGTGATTACATTGGATTCTAATTTCAAAATATTTTAAAGACAACTTTTGCAAAGCTAATCACCTGGAACAAAACCAAAAACTGTGTTCCCAACTCCCACATGAGTCATTAAGGTTCTTTTTCTCCTATTAAAAGCAGCTTAGTGCTAACAAGTAAAATTATTTTAAAATATACTTTTTATTATATACAAGATTGCACTTAGTCTGAGTTGGCTATCCGACAGGTTTGATCTTGCAGTGCTACTACCTGTTATTTAGGGTTTTTTCCCTTTTTTGTTTTTTTTATGTATTAATCCTTTGAATATATACATTACAAAAAAACCCCCCTCAAAACGCTGATACAGAACAGAAAAGTGGGATACTTCTGTTCATTTAAAGACGCGCTCTGCCTCTTCTCATTTCCTTTACTGAAATTGGAGCAATCTGAATAGCTAGTTATTACTACAGAAAGGATTCTGTGTTATTTTTGGCCCTTTTCTAGAACTGTTTTTTCTTAAATTTTTACATATCTAATTATCCTACATCCTATTTAAAGTTAGGTACTTTAATTTCTACAAGTAAAAAAACCTTTATCTAATATTTTGCTTTCATGATCTTATTATCAGTCCTTTTAAATTCTATCGCTTTTGTTCACAAAAGAGACACAACAGAATTGGAGACTAGCAAGTTAGGAAAATTACTCATTTTAAGTTTAACTGCAAACTCCGTCTGATGTATCAAGGGAGTTAGGTAGAGGAGATGGTCTCAGTTTAAGGGCAGATTATATAATTCTCCTGAATGGAAGGTCTTTCTCCATACACAACACAAGGGAGAGGGAAAGGGACTTCAAACAAGTTAATTGTTTCACCTTTTATTGAGGAAACAATGTTCTTCTTTGTTCTTCTTTTCTTTCAGCTATTTTGGTGACTCCATGTTCTGTTTCACATTAGGACTTATGAGAATATACTTTGAGGTCTGAGTCCCATCTATGCTCAGAGGCTCTGCTAACAAGGTTCAGTCTGCCTTATCTGGCATCAGTCAGCATTCCCCACTTTGAGCAAACAGGCAAGAATGGATTATCAGATCAGTCACTACTGATGTCCCCAAAAGCCATAATTTGACCGAGATCAAACAGCAGACACCCCTTACTTGTTCCTATATAGTTCAGAAATTCCTGAACCATAGATTCTAATGGAGGCTTATCTTGCACAACATCAGCTACTGCACTACACCTGCAATGTCTACCTGACTTATCAGGAAGCCTCATAAATGAATACTTCTCGATATCTTTCTTTCCTCACCAACCATAGCAGGAGTAGCCAACTTCTTAAAACAAATTTGCAATTATATTAAATAGCACAGTTAAATTAGACTCAGATGCACTGAGCTATTGGATAGATTGATTATATCTCTGAGACATTGGTGTCATTTCTGTGGAGAAGAGTTCATTTAAAAGGCCCCAGCCTGTGCCATTCACTGTCGTGCAATAGCTCACATTATGCAATGCTGGCCTAGTGAAAACTAGACCCTGTGCCTCACTGTCCTCTGTCAGGTTTTGAACAACTACCAAGCAGCATGGGAGTCAACCCAGCTAGAAAAATAAGAAGTGGAGAAACAGGACAGCTAATTCCCAAGTCAGAACCAAAGCCCTCTGACAATGTTAAGGATAAATTAAGAGAGTCTGAATAGCAAGTTTTTCTCTTGCCTGCAAGGTATGGGTAATAGGGAAAGCAAAGACAACGGAGGAAAATATTACTTCTCTGTGTGGTTTGTTCTGAAGTACTCTACATTTAACAGCAGTTAAGTCAGACAAGAAGGCATAGACTCATTTGGCAGAAAGGCTGCTGTTTAATCTGTAATATAAAACATACGAAGGTGATCTATTTAAACTTTGCATTTCTACTGTTGCACAACTCTTAATTTCACAGGAAGTGGGGAAGACAGCATATATAATTGTACTTTTGAAAGTGTAAGAAAGGAAGTAGAAGATTCATGTTATATTGTGACCTACAGCATACAGGACTGCTCATACTGAAATGAACCTCAATGGACCAGAGCGCTTCTGAGCGCACATGGCAATAAAAATAAATAAATGAATACAGCTGGATGGAAGAAATAATGAGAAATATTTTTTTCCACTGTAAAATGTGTGTATCTATGTGTGTGTGAGTGGCTGGAATATTTTTTAACAGAACTGTTGGGGATGTGTATTAAATCTACAGCTTTCCCTGGATGTTAACCTCATTGAGGAAGTTTCTGTGGGCAAAGGCTTGATTTCCTAGAACATGTAGATTGTATACTGGGTATATGTGTATTTTATTAATGATGTAACACAAACATGGTTTTATTCTAATGTATATGTTACTGAAATAAAGAACCTTACAAGATCTTCTAATACAACCAACCAGAAGTATCCCAAGCCCACAATACTTTTAGCTTTTTGTTTAAATTCTTTGGAAACAATGTGGTTAAACCAAAAGAAAGAAGAGGGAATTAACAGTGCAGTAACAAGAAGATAACTTAAATCAGAGTTCTGCGTATATTCATTCTACCACCAGTTCCTGTTTACATTTGGAATTTCATAAAATTCTGTTATTGTATTCTCAGGAAAAAAAAATCCAACAAAAACATAGCCAAAACACAAATATTTTCCTCATATACAATATGACTGAGTTAAAGCTAGCCCTGGAAATTAAACTTTTTCTGTTTACACCTCCAACATTTTAAATAAAACCAAACAAATAAAGAAGAAAGGAAAGAACTGTTGAGAATTATGGGCCAAAGCCTAATTAAAAAAAAAATCTTGTCTTTATAATTATACAGAAGAACTGTGATGTTTAAGAATTTAAAGTGAGCTTTCCTATTATCTACAATAAACTTCATGGGGTTCATTTCATTTATTTAGTGGTATATAAAGTCAGGGTGAATTCTAGGACTTCTTGAAGCCATAGGTTTTTTTCAACTTTCATTATCGTTAGTGGAAATCACATACATAGCAGGATAAACTATAAAGTATTCATCTTTAAATAAGAAAGAACATTTAAAGACAGATTGCTATCAGTGCATTTTACATGACTATGAAAGATTTTGATTTGATCCACACTCAGTAGGGGTGCCTGTTATTCAAACCATGTGTTATCTGCTTGGTATGCAGGGCATAAATACTGCTGCTGTCAGCATTTGCTTTAAAATCTGATGCAATATATTACAAAGAAGATTTGAACATCATAACTAAAATTTGTTGGGAAGACTTGAAACAAAGGTTTGAATGAAGTTGAAAACTTATGGAAACACTAAAATCTGAAATAAGAAGAAATTTAGTATCCATGTGGAAACTATTCTATGACCTTCTTGGCAAATTTTAATCAGACATGCTTTACAAAAGTATTATAACCAACTTCTTTATAAATAAAAACATGCATACCTTCCTACAAGGGTATTAAACATTACAGTTTACATTTTTACAACTACCATATATATAAATACTTTGTGCAATTTGATGGCACCAAACTTAGGAAAAATTGCATAGCCAATTAGCAAAATAATTTCAAATACATACCTATTTATCAGGTCATCTTTCCCTATTTTCCATTGTGAAGTTTTATATTTACATTAACACACAATATAATTCTAGCAGTTTTATTTAATCTATCTTTATTTGGTCCTATGAAATCTTAGGAGAGGCTTTTCTCTACAAAACACATACATTGATGACCATAATCATCATAACCTGTCATATTTAAAGTTACTTTAAAGTTTTATATGTTGCTATAATTTGATATTTAGACAAGTCTGTCAGAAGTTATGAAGGAGATCATGAAACAGTTCTCTCCAAAACAGATACAAGGATGTACTATATATTTCACAGCACAAAGGTGGAAGACACAAGGCTTGAAAACAGAGATCTGCCTTTCAACAAGTATTTTGTACTACATGGTTTATTGGTTCAGAGGTTTTCAAAGTCTTAGGGAAACATTAATATATGTAAGCCAAAGTTAAAGAAGCAGTGTTTACAACTTTTAGAGGTAAAGAAACTAAAACCACTGGGACATTGATCAAAATTTTAGAGAAATTATGACATTAATAGAAACAAAACCTGAAACTCTGAACAGGATATCAAAACTCATACCACTTTGACTTTCAGTCTGTGCTTCAGAAGCCTGGCCTTCACCTACACACAAAAAATCCTTCCCTTTATTTTCAAGCAGTGAAGTTTTCTCTGTCTTTAGCTGAATGAATTCTAACATTTTAATAGCTAAAAGGTAATGTGGAAGAATAAAAGCATACCTTAATATACAGCATATGATGTTACCAAGCATGGAAAGAACTACAAGAGGGATATTTGAGATAGTAAAATATAGCCACTTGTATTTGCCAAGTCTGTGATGTAACCCTGTGGCGGTGTATGCAAAAGGAATACCTTGAAATAAAAAACTCAAATATTATTCTCAGTTTAACCAATGACAAAGATACTATAGAAACTTTTCAATTTCAGTTCTCAAATTTTTCTCTTCCACTTATATAGATTATTTATTATTTTTGAAAGAAAAGATGGTTTATTAAAAAAATAACGATGGTGCAACAGCAACAAAACAAAAATGTATGAACAATGTATTGAGTAAACTTACATGTACTTTATTCACTACTTCATTCTCAGCATAGGATGCCAGCTTCCAAAGCATAAGAGGACTAGCAAGGTGTGGGGGGTTTGGGCTTCGTTTAAAGAAATACTTTCCCTGCCTACTGTATATCTAGACCATTTATGTAATATGGCAAACATTTATTTTTGTTTTAGACAGATAATGGTATTTGAACAGAAGGTTTCCTAAAAAGCAACATTGTAGGGGCTTTATTGGCCATCCATGGTATCAGAATGTATAGGTCCTGCATGTTTCTGGCAGTAACTTTCTAGTCTTTTGACCACCTATCAACACAGTATCACAGTATTAACAAGGTTGAAAGAGACCTTTGAGATCAAGTCAAACCTATAACCTAACACCAACCCATCATCTAAACCATGACACTAAGTGCCTCATCCATATGCTAAGAAAGATGTCCAAACTCATAAGACAGTACATGCAAAAGCAGTCACAGAATTTGATGAAATGATCTCCATAAGCAGCCATTACTACACAGAACTACAATCCAGTCAAACACTACAATTAAAATTTTTATTGTATGAACACAGTATTCTTAAAAGATGTAAATCTTACATCATCTCAGTTACCCATTTTCCACCAATAACACACTTCTTCCCATTTTCTTGCTTCGATGGACCTATGCCATCAGTTTTATCCCTAATACATGACATCTCATGTTTCGGTAGTTTATTCCTTATGTCCCAGTCCTCAGTATTCCCTTGACATTTGTGATGACCACAATAAATCCTCTGGGGATAACTACTGTACTGATAAGAGAAAAAACCCTGAGATCCAATTTCAAAGTCTATTAAGAATTTCAGAATAACAGTTTGATAAGCCTGAGTAGGAAGTTCAGACAAGAAACACCTATATCCATAGGGATTCTGAGGGTATGTGGAGTGGACTGGTTGAATTTCCAGCTTAACAGTACTCCACGCTCAGACACTATACATTCCTAAACCCTACCACCAAATCCCTAAGTAAGTGTAAAAGTTAGTATCATATTAGACACTTATCAGTTACTAACGTGATCTATATATACTCCAATGCTCCACAATTTCATATTTACTATTACAGGTCTTGTTTCAAACCATGGCCTTCAGAAGCTGCAGTAGTTGTGGTAGAAGTTGTTCTTTAGATTTTTTTTAAATCACAAGGACTGTGAAAAAACTACAATTGAAGCCATAGTTTGGGTAAAAAAATGACTAGGGCAACTGTTTTTTATTTTCATTTTTGTTTTCACTGACTGAGCATGTAAATTGAACTTTAGTGCTATTGTGCTTTGTTCTCCCTTTCTGTGAAAAAATGTGTTCTGCATTAAATTGCATGGATAAACTAGAACAGCTCCAAATATCAAATAATACAAGAGCCAAGAAAAGATAGAGAATGTGGTTTTATGACCAACAGATGGTGTAATTGGTATCATAGATGTTTTTATGTCAGGGGGTCGTAGGTTCAGCCTCCATCTGGAGCCTTCTCAGATCTGCTGTATAGCTAAATGATTAAAGGAGCTATATTGGGTCAAAAACACAACCACCTGCCTGAGGGTAAAAGTATGGCTTTCTTGATCTAGCTGTTCTTGATCTAGCCACAGTTGCCTCCCATATTACAGTTTTCAAGCCAACCAGTGCAGCAGTTAATAGCAACGGGATTGCACAAAATATTCAACATCAATTTGCTCATATCCTTCAACATTCTCAGCAACTTTGACAAATCTCATAAAGGTAAGTCTTGTCTTCCTTACATGAGTGAAAAGCTATTCTAACTCGGGCTGATAAGTAATCGCAACAGGCCAAAACCCAAGAAAAAGGAAAAAAGGTAGGCTGGGTAGACCCTGGGAGGTTCAGCACTGTACAGTCGGCCAAGATGGCTCACACCTCCCAGACAGAATTAGACACACTTGTACTCTGATGGGTAAAAGCCAACATTGATGCTCATGACAATTTGTTTTAGCTATAGTTTCTGAATTAGGATAAGAATATTCAAAAAGAGCTCTAATCCTACAGGTTTGTATATAATTTACCTGGCTAAAAGGGTATACAGACAGCAATTTATGCACACAATGAGGTCATCAGTTTAATTCCCTTAGAGGGTGAGTATCACCAGTAATGAATGCACAAAACTGTGACTTCAGTAGAAACCAATACTGTCATTTCCATGAAGCAGGTATTCTACGTACTCAGTATTATAACTATAAAGTGCACCAAATTTGCATGGGATGGATAATGACTTAGGTGATTTTTTGATTTTATGATTTTATATATCTAATAAAAAACACCTTACAAATTACTAAATTACTGTAGTTTCATGCAGTTCTGCCACAAAGGAGAACTATGACTTTCTGCAAACTCTGGATAGCAGTACTCTTATGCCAGACAGAAACTAGTCCAGGGTATGAACTTCAAAGATGATGACAACAGTCAAATGATTTCCACTATCACATTTCATGTGCTCATATACATTAAGAGCTGTAAAGTCAAATTCTTACAGAATGCCAAAATGCTCCCCTATATTCTGTTTCAAGGAGTCTCTCATGCTAATGATAGACTTTATAAGTACTTTAAAATAAGCTTTAATACAAATTAAAAGCTAATGTTAAATAGATTGGTTTATTTTCAAAATTTAAACTATAATTTTATGTGATCATACATACAAGGAAAATAACTTGTGACCTCCTTACTAACGTTTTAAGTTTCTGTTTCTCTGTATGACTGAGCTGACAACTTGCTAGATCATTATAACGACTTGCTGAAGATATCTCTTGTGGCATTATTAAATTATTCATACAGTGTGTCCAGACTATGATATAATGTCTTAGGTATGTAAACAACACCTTACGACTTTCTTGTACCTCTGGGACAATGACATATGACCACTTTTCCTTTTGTCTATTGGCTGTAATAACCAAAACAATCCACGGACTACAAAACCAGATGAATTTGCAATAAAGAAGAGACTCCATTTTGGGAGTTCAACTGCCCACTGTATAATATTGTATATAGTCTTTCTTTCCTGGATCCCCTGGTTATCAGCACCATGCACACAAGACTTGTATGTCTTGCAGGTGTCTGTGATCTCAGAGGGTCCTGACCCTGACACCACCAAATTGATGACTCCAGTTAAGGGATCCCAACACAACTGCTCACAATCTCTGGCAAACATGCATCTCTGAGGCCAAGTTTCAAAATCACAGATTTCAGTTGTTGATATTATGAAAGGCTATGTGCTTCTTTTTGCAGATCCCTGAACAAAAGATACATACACATATGTCTTCAAAAAGCAGTTGCTTATTAATGAGGTGAAATTTAACTGCATTTACCTAAATGCTAAACACATTTTTGCATAGGCCTTCATAATATACGTCTTTAATGGTATAAGGAAAATTTTAAATACAAGTGAGGGACAAAAAAGATATCACAAAAATATGCATTTCTACTTATTTTTACTTATGAAAAGTGCTGAAATATTTTCCTTTAACAGAGAAAACATATTCTCTCTGCTGCAGAGCTTTTTTCCTAATCATCTCTGAGAAGGTTAATAAATACCAGTTCAATGTAATAACATATATTTCCATTCCACTTATCTCTGTATGGCTGAAACATTTCAAATAGAGGCAGAAATTATAAAAATGAGTAACTTTAGCTGGCCATACTGAAATATATATACTAGCTGTTGAATATGTTGCTTAGACATTTAAGTGCAACCAAGTGGGAAACATCATCAACACTACTATTATTTGACAGCCAAGAAAACAAGTTTGTTAATTTAAGGATTTCTATGTGATTTCATGTAGCCTGTCTTCATAAATATATTATGTCCTCCTCCTCCACTTATCTCATCAAATCCATCAATGCTCCCTTTAAGGGATGATAAACAAACACAGAAAATTGTGTACTAGCAGCCTAAGGCTCTTCTGAGGTTACTCCTATTTTCTGACAGTAAAGTGCTGTGTCACTCAATCCCCTCAGTCACGAAATTAGAAATTCAAATGGTAAACAGCTTGGGCATTGTGGAAGTTTCATGCTGCCCAAGAACAGTTCCCACAGTAAACTACCCCAAAGGCAAATGTTGCTGCCATTTTGCCATCTGTTTGCTTTACAGCAAAAACTCCTTCATCCTTAAGTTAGCTTACTAAACCTTTCTTCTGCCCTGCTGCCTGCACAAAGAATCTCTTTGGCTTTGGCCAAACACTGAACACTGACCTTCCAGGTTTTTTGCATTTTAAGGCTTGAAGAGGCAAAAACTTTTTTAAATCTTATCATTTGATACCTTAACTCTGTTCAAAACTGTTACGAAGTTGTGGAGGGTGTTTTTGCCTAGCTGTTTTCAAAATCTTATGTGAGGTTACACTAAAACTTTTCTGGGGTTACAGGAAGCTGGAAAACTTATCACTATTGAAGTTCTGAATATGAGTCAGCAGTGTGCCCAGGTGGGCCAAGAAGGCCAATGGCATCCTGGCCTGCATCAAGAATGGTGTTGCCAGTAGGACCAGAGAAGTTATCCTTCCCTTGTACTTGGCACTGGTTAGGCCACAGCTCGAGTACTGTGTCCAGTTCTGGGCCCCTCAGTTTAAGAAGGATATTGAGTTGCTGGAGCGTGTCCAGAGAAGGGCAACGAGGATGGTGAAGGGGCTGGAGCACAAGCCCTATGAGGAACGGCTGAGGGAGCTGGGGTTGTTCAGCCTGAAGAGGAGGCTCAGGGGTGACCTTATCGCTGCCTATAACTACCTGAAAGGAGGCTGTAGTCAGGTGGGGGTCGGTCTCTTTTCTCAGGCTCCCAGTGACAGGACGAGAGGACACCGTCTTAGGCTGCATCAGGGGAGGTTTAGGTTGGATATCAGGAGAAACTTTTTCACAGTGAGAGTGATTTCCCACTGGAATGGGCTTCCCTGGGAGGTGGTGGAGTCACCATCCCTGGATGTGTTTAAGGATAGGTTAGATGATGAACTTAGTGGTATGGTTTAGATGGTTTAAATGGTTTAGATGGTATAGATGTTAGACTGATGTTGGATAGGTTGTTAACCTAGGTAAAGGTTGGACTTGATGATCTCCATGGTCTTTTCCAACCTTATTAATTCTGTGTGTAATTCTGTGTGTAATTCTGCACAGCTTCACCTTATGCTCAGTTCTCTTCAGTATCTCCATAAATGACTTGAATTCAAGTCTCAAAGTTATACTAGGTAAGTTTGCTAATGATACTAAATTGGGAGGAGCTGTTGACTCTCTTGAAGGCAGAGGCCTCACAGATCTTGAAGAATTAGAGGACTGGGTAAACACCAACCATATAACAAGGCATATAATCTTTAATAAGGCAAGCGCCACATTCTGCTTTTGGGATGGGACAACCCTAGATGTTCATACAAACTGGGGAATGAAACGCTGGAAAGCAGTGTCCTGGAAAGGCACTTGTAAGTCCTGTTCAATGGCAAGTTGAGTATGAGTCAGCAGTGCCCTGGCAGACAAGAGGGCCAACTGTGTCCTGGGGGGCATCAGGCAAAACATCACCAGCCAGTCGAGGGAGGCGATTGTCTTGCTCTGCTCTGCACTGGTGCAGCCTCATCTTGAATACTGTGGCAGTTTGTGATACTTCAATATACAACATTAAGCTGTTAGAAGGTGTCCTAAGGAGGACTACAGAGATGATGAATGGTCTAGATGGGAAGCCTTAAGAGGAGCAGCTGAAGTCACTTGGTTTGTTCAGTTTGGAAGAGACTGAGGAGAGACCAGAGCAGGCTACAGCTTCCTCATGAGCAGAAGTGGAGAAGCAGACAGAGATCTCTTCTCTGTGATCAGTGCCAGGATCCAGGGAAACAGCAAAGGTAATGGTAAGAGGAGGTTTAGATTAGATATTAGGAAAAGGTTTTTCACCTAGGGGGAGGTTAAGCACTGAAACTGTCTCCCCAAAGTAATGGTCACAGTATCAAGCCTATTTATGTTCAAGAAGTGATTGGACAATGCTCTATGGGAGCCAGGAACACTCTGGAAGCTGCCTGAAGCTTCCAGGAGTGGAAAAATACAAGCCCCCTCCCCAGCAGAGAACAAAAGGATAGTTGACAACTACAGCGACCAACCAGGCAGCTGAGTCCATGTATGGTTAGAGCCAATGAGCGTGTAAGCTTTGTTTAAACCAGCCAATGATGAGATTGTGCACGGGATTCAAATTGTCTATATAAGACNCTTAAGAGGAGCAGCTGAAGTCACTTGGTTTGTTCAGTTTGGAAGAGACTGAGGAGAGACCAGAGCAGGCTACAGCTTCCTCATGAGCAGAAGTGGAGAAGCAGACAGAGATCTCTTCTCTGTGATCAGTGCCAGGATCCAGGGAAACAGCAAAGGTAATGGTAAGAGGAGGTTTAGATTAGATATTAGGAAAAGGTTTTTCACCTAGGGGGAGGTTAAGCACTGAAACTGTCTCCCCAAAGTAATGGTCACAGTATCAAGCCTATTTATGTTCAAGAAGTGATTGGACAATGCTCTATGGGAGCCAGGAACACTCTGGAAGCTGCCTGAAGCTTCCAGGAGTGGAAAAATACAAGCCCCCTCCCCAGCAGAGAACAAAAGGATAGTTGACAACTACAGCAACCAACCAGGCAGCTGAGTCCATGTATGGTTAGAGCCAATGAGCGTGTAAGCTTTGTTTAAACCAGCCAATGATGAGATTGTGCACGGGATTCAAATTGTCTATATAAGACAGCTCTGAATAAACACAGGCCAGAGACAACTGAGCCTTGAACCTGGTCACAACCGCAGGATCGTGTCCCTCAAATCCTTTCACACAACGAACTCGGATTATCGTGTCGTGGGGGTACACGACAATGCTCTCAGACACATGGTGTGACTATTGGGGCTGCCCTTTGTAGGGCCAGGAGTTGGACTTTGGTGATCTTTGTGCTTCCTTTTTAATTCAGGATATTCTATGATTTTATGATTTTTCTTAGCCCGGCATACCAAATGTATTTGTAGAAATATGTGTGAATACTTAATGATTAATTCCCTTTGTTATTGCACATCAACTTCTTCCTAGAGGTTGCAAAAGGTATACACTCCACTCATTTGCAGGTTTCTCTATGACTTCACAGTTGCATTTAATTTTGTTATAAGGTGAGATACTATTTTTTTCTTGCAGATTCTGATATGTGACAATTTCCAGTACACAGAACCAAGCTCACCGTTCCCCAAAGGGAATTGTTACTCCACAGATTTTGAAGGGAGCAAAAACTGGTGAGCAACAATTCCAGAGACAATTAACTTCTGACTAGTCTCATCACTAGTAACAGCTACAGTCCTGTTATTTTCTCCATTGCAGCTCCACTGCAGCACTTCGCAGTCATAACGTAATACTACTCTTAACCAGAACTTACCAAGCACTTTTGCTTCATGTTCAAACTGAAGGCACCTCCAATATTACTAAATCATCATTATCTTGCTTTCTTCACCTCATAGTATTCAAAAAACATTTTCAGTTTTGACCTGTAACTCCAGCATGTCCGAAAATGTAGCTGTGATCTTACGTAAACTTAATCCTATGGTTTCAAACTGGAATAAGGTATTAAAATGGCAAACCTGGCCTTCTATACTTAGAGGGGATCACTGACACTTAAGTTTATTTATGCATTTCCACAGACTTCAATTTAGAATCTAAAATATGTATATATTGTAAATTGCACAGCATTCATCAGCACCATGCACCAAAGAACCTAGGTCAGAACATTTTCATCATTGAATAAATTAAATTAACTTGTACCATCATATCAAACCTCCAATTTAATGCACTTTATTGCGCATCTTTGCTTGCCACCAGTCACACAACAGTAACATACTGTTCTGCATTTAGGAAATATGCACAAAATTAATAAAGGTCTACTGTATACCAAACACAGCTTAAGAAATTTTTAAGCATCTAGCAATGCATTTATTTTGGTGGCTGTCTTGGAAAATGAAGGAAAAAAGGCAGAAAGATGGCTGGAAAGGAATAATGCAGGAAATAGCAAAAGCTTCAAGAAACAACAGAGCAATCTATTTAAAAGTCCTCATCTTTTAAAATCCTTAAACATTTTAAAATTCTCATTCTCAAAATAGCACTTGAAATATTTATAAGAAAGTACAATAATAAAAATTTGCTTGTTGACAAAATTTTAATAAGCATATTTTCATAAAAAAATCATCCCTAGTTCATCTATAAAGAAGTCACAAAATTCTTGCAAATGCTATTCTTTGTGTGTAGCTTGCCTCTGAAAATATAAAGATGAATGAAAAATAGATTATTTCACCAATAAAATATTCTATCAGAATAAATACAAATTTCATTACCATCAAGTATTCCATATTATCAGCTACTTTAAAGGTCCCTTAAATACTCCCATACTTTAAATTTAAATGCTGCATACAAAGGTAAGGGGTATCATAGTCTGTTTAGATCCTATAATTAAAGTTCATAATCACTATTGACACCAAGGCAAAACTTTACTCAGTACAAAATGATAAATATAACTTAAACTAGCTTATTAAAAAATATCATCCTGGTAAAGTTAAAATGACAAAATATCATATTTGATCTTTCATCATTCAACTGTAGAGAACAGCCATTTAATTATTATGTGAAGGAACAGAAAAAGTCCAAACCACTAAAAATGATGACAAGAATTCAAAGCCACCACTCAGCTTATCATGAAGTGCTGGTGTTCCACTGCTTTTTATCCTCTCAATCATCAATCTACCTTGTACTTAAAGTAATGCAGAGAGTTTAAATTCTTGCTCTTGCATTCTCTCAACACATACTGTGACACTGGTAATCAGCAAAAGGCTCACTCCAAATGAACTCCAACTTTGATTAGTCAAAGTGTGAAAAATTATTTCCACTTCCTGTGTTAAATTAGTCATAAACTACAGAATCACAGAACAGCTAGGTTGGACGGGACCTCAAAAGATCAGTTGGCCCAGCCTTTTGTGGGAAAGGGAGCCTAATTAAATTATCCAGCACCCTGTTCAGCTACATCTTGAAAGTCTTCAGGCAGAATAGACCTGAATCCTTCAGTCTTCCTTCACAGGGCAGGTTCTTCAGCCCTTTGGTTATCTTCATGGCCCTCCTTTGGACCTTCTCCAGTCTGTCCTTGTCTTTCTTGAATTGTGAGGACCAGAAAGGGAATGCAGTCTCACAAGGGCTGCATAGAATGAGACAACCACTTATTTTTGGCCTTCATAAACTAGTGGATTATACATTTCTAATTCTACTTAAGCTTTTCCTTTGACTTCGGTACTTAGTGGATTTGGTCAACTCTGGATCCCCTGCTGGAAAAAACAGCTCAGTTATCCAAACAGCATGAAAGTCAGGTAGTAACACCTTTAACAGCAGGGGCAAATAGAGAAGTCTTATCCATAAAATACGGTAGGCAAAATTGCAGTATTTTCTTCTCTAAGGGTGTCTCAAAACTGGGTCATATTTCACTTGGACTAGAGTTTGTTGGTACATCAGAAATTCTATACTAAGTCACAACAAAACTTTATCTGGCCCAATGTCTAATTTCCAACACCAGTTTTCAATGTGTGTGAAAGGTAAGTATTAGAAATTAGTCATGCAGAGAACTGTCCTTCCCTGATAGGTACTCTTCAGTAGATTTATTAGTTTATGTGACTTCTACTACACATATTTTGCAATAAGCTAGTACACACTAGAAAGGAAAAGAAAATCAGAAAAATCCATCAACAGCAAGAGAGGAAGGCCATGAAAACTGCCAAAGAACATAAAAAACACATGAAGAAATGTTATCCAGATACTTCCTTTTATTAGGACACTGAAACAGTTTAATGTATAAATGCTTTCTGTTGGTTTTAAGTGTTTCCTCTGTTTAAGCAGCAATTACAGCTCATTTCTCTAGTCATCCTAATAAGGTTGTGTAGGAAAAAAAAGAGAGGCAAAAGCCCAGTTAGAACTTAGAATGGCCACTTCTGTGAAGGATAATAAAAAATATTTTTATAAATATATTAATGGCAAAAAGAGGGGCAAGGACATCCTTCACTCTTTATTGGACATGGAGGGGCATATAGTAACTAATGATGAGGAAAAGCCAGAGGTACTTAACACCTTCTTTGCCTCAATTTTCAAAAGTAAGACAGGCTGTCTTCACGACACTGGCCTCCTGAACTGGGTGATGGGGTCAAGGAGCAGTACAGCCCCCCAGTAGTCCAGGAGGCAGTAGTCAGAGACCTGCTGAGCCACTTGGATCCTCACAAATCTATGGGACCAGATGGGATCCATCCTAGGGTGATGACAGAGCTCGCAGATGAGCTTGCTTAGCTACTCTCCATCATTTATCAACAGTCCTGGCTCACTGGGGAGGTCCCAGATGACTGGAAGATGGCCAATGTGACACCCATCCACAAAGAGGGTTGTAAGGAGGATTGAGAAAAATACAGAACTGTCAGCCTGACCTCAGCTCCAAGCAAGATTATGGAACAGATCATCTTGGGTGCAGTCACACAGCACCTGGAGGATGGCCAAGGGATCAGACTTAGTCGGCATGGTTTTAGGAGAGGTGGGTCCTGCCTGACCAACCTGATCTTTTATGACCAGGTGACACACCTGGTGGATGAGAAGGCTGTGGATGTTGTCTACCTGGACTTCAGCAAAGCCTTTGACACCATCTCCCATAGTAAACTCCTGGAGAAGCTAGCAGCCTATGGCTTGGAGAGGTGCACCCTTCACTGGGTTAAGAACTGGCTGGATGGCTGGGCCCAGAGTGGTGGTGAGTGGTGCCACATCCAGCTGATAACTGGGCACTAGTGGGGTCCCCCAGAGATCAGTGTTGAGCCCAATCCTGTTTTATGTCTTTACTGAAGATCTGGATGAGGGCATTGAGTCTACCATTACTAAGTTTGCAGATGACATCAATCTGTTAGAGGGTAGGAGGGCTCTGCAGAGGGATCTTGACAGGCTGGATAGATGGGCAAAATCCAATGGCATGAGATTTAAAAAGTCTGAGTGAGCTCTACACTTTGGCCACAACAACCTCCTACAGCACTACAGGCTGGGGACAGTGTCTGGACAGCAGCCAGGCACCTTGAGTACTATGTCCAGTTCTGGGCCCCTCAGTTTAAGAGTGATGTTGAGTTGCTCAAATGTGTCCAGAAAAGGGCAACAGGGATGGTGAAGGAGCTTGGGCACAAGCCTTGTAAGGAGTGACTGAGGGAACTGGGGTTGTTTAGTCTGGAGAAGAGGAGGCTCAGGGGAGACCTCAATGCTCTCTACAACTCCCTGAAAGGAGGTTGTAGCCAGGTGGGGGTCGGTCTCTTCTCCCAGGCAACCAGTAACACAGCAAGAGGACACAGTCTCAAGCTGCACCTGGGGAAGTTTAGGCTGGATGTTGGAAAAAAAATTTCACAGAGAGTGATTTGCCATTGGAATGGGCTGCCCAGGGAGGTGATGGAGTCACTGTCCCTAGAAGTGTTTAAAAGGAGGTTGGATGAGGCACTCACTGCCATGATTTAGTTGATGAGGTGCTGTTGGTAATAGGTTAGACTTGATGATCTCAAAGGTCTTTTCCAACCTACTTAATTCTATGATCCTGTGAAGATGCAAGACACTTTTGTGGGAGCAAATTCATAGATATCAGTGAATGCCAACCTTCTGGATTGTATTTAAAAAGTGAAAAAAAAATCGAAGTTAATCAGGCCATACATGTCTTTCTTTCATAATACCCTTTTTATGCATTTTACCTCCTATCTAAAAACAATGACTACTAAAATAAACTGTAGTTTTTGTATAAAAACCATGAACCTACACAAATAGCAATCAATTATTTTTAAATATTCGAGGAAAACAGATATATTTGTGTAAAAGAAAAATATATATATCTCACATGGACATGTTTCTTCTAGGGAAAATACCTTCAAAGTATAGATTTTTTCGAGTCCATCCCAGTCTCCATATATTGCAAAAAATTGCTTTCATCAGGAAAATGTGGCCAACTTTTTACAGTTAAAATGCATTCCTTCTCATCTACCAGATATTAGTCCTCAATAAAAAACCTAACATTTATTTTTGATCACTATCTTTAATACTGGATTTATTACCTACTCGGCTGAAACTCTGTTTCAAATATTTGGCAAAACAAAATACATTAAGTTAATTGAAAAAAAATTTGGAATCCTGATATTTATTTTCAATAGATACTTTGAAGTTTGGGATAAGGTCCTTGTGTTTGATTCATCTCACAGTATCTTCCTGAACAGCTTCCCACTCAACCCCAGTCTGATGCCCACAACTGAAGAAACGGATGGAAAAATCCCACTCCTCCAAGCACAAGTACAAAGCAACCAACACAGGTTTGCTCATATATTTATCAGTCTAGAGCACTGAGAAGCACCTCA
The DNA here is from genome assembly GCA_013399895.1 of Serilophus lunatus. Lineage (NCBI taxonomy): Eukaryota > Metazoa > Chordata > Aves > Passeriformes > Eurylaimidae > Serilophus > Serilophus lunatus. The sequence continues at coordinate 306,113 of VXBA01002043.1, forward strand.
ACAGGCTTCTGATTTCTTAATGTCAGAAGTTTAACCAGAATCACTTGCTGGCTCCCTAGCCCCCATCAGCTTTTTTTCCCCAGAGCTACACTTTCCTTCATCTGTTTGCCATGTGAGAGACATTTATCAAAAAAGTCAGAACGAAGAGGGCCAGACACACTTAAACTCACCAGTAACATCTCCTAAGTATCTTAATTTGTCATACAGACCATGCATATAACCTGTCAGTTAAACACACATTATAACAGTGAGTACTTCAACTGCTATCAACCATAAGGTGTTCACTGTAGTGTGATAAAAACGCTTCTTTTCTATACAGTGATAAACAACAGAAATGGACAATGGCAGTTTTACCAACATTTGAATGGTGGGCATATGTTTGTCAAATGAACCAGATTATGACATATCTTAGCAATATTTTTGAACTTCATCAGAACCACTTAGTCACAACTTTGAAATTGCTAGAAATTTCACTCTGCTTCCTACTACTTTAGTTGTCATCACTTCAATTAAAAGCAAAAAAAAAGGACCAAGAACAAAAATAATATAAAATCCATATATCTAAAAATCATGGCTCATTCTCTAAGCACAACAAAAAAATTCCACCCCATTTGCTGGGTGATTTGCAAAAGGTGAATTGCTTACCTGCCCAGGTTCACCTTAACTCCAAAACCATCTATTCTACTGCACTGGAATCAAAGTACCACATTTGTTCCAAGCTCATCGAAAGCTTGAGTTTACTCGAATATGAAGGTTTCATCTATCAAATAAAAAATGGCTCTCAAGTTCAAAGTACAGTGATAACTTTTAATTTCAATTTCTCTCAGCCTCTGAGGGTGTTGAAGTTGACTGTTCTTCAGTTCTAGTCTGTAAAATGGGAATCAGCTTCGTTACACAGTTTTTCCTCTTTTAAATTGTTGGCTTTTCACAGGCTTTTACTCACAGTTAACAAAAACATAAATGTCAATGAAACAGGGATACTTCCTTACATTGTGATGAAGATTTTTCTACATGCACAGACAATGATTTGACTATTTCAAATAGTCAAGCAACAATCACAAAAGTGCCCCAACACAACTGTTCTATCTGAATGTACACAGCTGAATAGTTTTGAAAGCCAGGCACAGAAAAAGTCATTATAAACTGAAGGAGGTAACATAGGCTATGCTCATCTGATGTAGAATATTCAATAACAGATGGCTGACCAAGCTACAAAATCTAATTGCATAAGTAAAAATCTGGATCAAACACGATTAACTCTTTTTTCAACAATGGTATTTCTCAAAAGTAGTCCTTGTACTTGCAACCAAAAAGGCACATAACTAACAAAACAACTTGACATAGGATAGGATTCCTAGAGGAAAATACACAGCTGTTTTGTTTTATTAAAAGGTATATCCTTCCTTAACAGTTTCCTGATCAATGTAAAGTGTCCCATACATGTAATGTCCACCTTAACTTTTTGCTCACCAAAAATGCTGACAGCACAGTCACCAAATATTACTATCTAATTACTTGGGAATTTTATATTCATGGATTGAGTTGTGTTCTAACAGTATTTGTACCATGTAAACTCTGAGTAGCCATCTGTAAGTCTTCCCTTACAAAGTATAGCTGTTTAGAGATGAAACTTAGCACACACCAAAACTAAGCTAGTATTTAGTTGCTTGGCTCATTTTTCATGTTGTCTATGACTTGTCTTCAAGATTTGTCCAAAGCTCCCAACTGAACATACTACACTGCAATTATACCAGTTTCACAATTCAGAGGTTTGAGTTTAGATATTTTAAAGTTACTAATATGAAAGGCCTAACCCATAATACCAAACATGCATACAATTACATATGGAATGCAGGAAGCAAACAGTATTTAATATGAATTAACTGTTTAGATAATGGAATTCTGTGGGCAGGCAATCTTAAGAAATGGCTTCCAAAAATGGTTACAGAAAGATATATAAATAAAAAGGAACTGAAGTTCCTCCCTCCCATAACTCGATAATACATGGCAATAATATAGCACAAAATTATATCCTAATGTGCTACTTCCTTCCTTTTGGCAGCATTAGGAATAGTTTATTTTCATTTGGGAGTGGGTATGGATAATTCCTTGAAACTTATCTGAAGTTCCTACATTCTATGAAAATGCAGAGAGAACAATACATTTTACATGGTTTTGGGGGGAAACAATGTTCATACACATTTTTGAAAACATTTAAGGGTTTCGAGAAATAAATGTTAAAGTTTTTACATTACAGTTATGAGTCATGGATGCAACAGTGATACCTCATTTTAAGGAATGCTAGTAAATGGTAGTTTAAATTGAAAGAACACTGTGTCATTCACCATTCCCAAAATTCAGCATTTTTCCCCTCACTGCATTTGTACCATTCTGGAATAATTTTGTTAGTCGGGTTTCAATGTCATCAGTGGAAGAATCTGGAAGCCACTATGCAGTGTAAAACACTTATCCTGATAATCTGGGAAAGAGGAATCCAAAACAGCGGTCTAATTCAACACAGACTGTGCCGCTTCCTTAAGGAGTGATGCAGCTTTGTCCAGTTCTTGTTCTGTTTGTTCCACTGTTATCACTACTCGAATACTAGAAAAGGAAAACCAGAACATACACAGTAAACTTAATTCTAAAGCTGAAGGCTAGGAGTAATCTTAAACTAATTTCAATACATTAGGATCACTATCTGTAGGGACATTATTATGAATTCAAATTCAACCAGAAACAAGACATGTAACTAAACAGAAGTGGTTAGACTACTTTTTTGCTCACTCCCTATCCTTCCATACACATCACAGAAATCTGTTATCTTTTTTTACCTGCAGATGTACAGGTCGTGGAAATGTGCCTGCTAACAGGCTACATGCTGATCACTGAGATTCAGGTAGTTTTGATACAGTTACTTCATGGTATTACCAACCTGTAACATCATTAAGAATATACCTCAAAATGGAGCCTTTCCCATTTTTCAGAGGACCATCTATTCAATGCAGTCTACCAAACAAAACCCCGTAATTGCATGAAAAGAGATGGAGAGTTATAGTCAATAAAATGAAGTAACGCATTGACTTTCTACTAACCTGGGTGGAGGAAGACATTTTTCTTCTTTCTCCAGATAACGAGCCTGTGTTAATGCAATACCACTATTCATGCACTACAAATAAAGAAAATACAGCAGTTGTCAACATGGGAAGTTCTGATGGTGTATCATTTTGCTTACCAAAGACCCATCACTAACTTTTACTAATCTGGTGTTGAGATAACTGCAAGTTCGTTCCTAAATGGAGGTTTGGAAGGTTGTGCAAAATCATCTCTGATTTCAATACTGCATTATGAAACAGGTTAGGGTGTAGTGTCTTTAGTTTTGATCTCCAGGTAATCAGGCAAACATGCTGTATTAAGCAGGCAGTTAAATCATATGTAAGTATATTTTCAGGAAAATCAACTTCAGAATTTCTTTTTGTTGTGTAGTCTTGTTTACCTCTCACCTGACATAGAAAACTCCCCAACAACCTTTATCTCCTTCATATGGGAGAACCAGTGTTTATTGAAGAGCAAAAAAACACTACACATAGAACATGAGATTTTTCATAGCAAAAAAGAAAGTTCAAGGACTCAAAGAAGCAAAGTTTGTCCTTCATTCATTATTAACATTCAAATGCAATGATATATTTTAATTGCCATGGGGACACTTACGTAATCCACAACTCTTTTGAGTAACTTCACATCATTTTCTCGAACTCCACTGCTTTCCTCCAACTGTAAGTGCAATGCTGGAGAAAAAGATTCTCCCACTACTTTTAAGCCAGAAATCCTACAACAAATAAAAAGCCTTTGATGCACATCCTACTCAAAGACATGTGTTGAGTACAGTTTCCCTTGTCTAGGTGGTGGGTGACAAAAGATGGATATTTCACTTTACTAATGCAACATTATCTTTCACCTAGTCATAAGCTCCTCTAAAACTAGTCATATGACTCATCTGTACTGTAAGTAGAAACAACTGTTAATTGGGTTCCTAGAAATTGACTGAATGATTTGACATTTGATTGTCTTTGTCCTGATACATTACATACATTCAGGATTGAGATATTCCCCTCCAAAAATCTGTATCCAATATCCAAGCATGACCTCTGGTCTCTAAAATTAACAGGTAATATAAATATTTATCAATCATCAGCCATAATTTTGATTTCCTGACTTTGATGAGCCTGCCTAACATGTATTACATTTTAAGAAGATCAAGCTTGATGGTAGGATCATTGCAAGGAAACTAGTATAATAATCACGTGTTAGAGATTTTGTATGAGTCTTTTTAAGTGTTATTAATTTCTGTAATATGTAAAAGAAAATTGCTGAAAAAAAAGAATTGTAAAATACAAATGCACAATTACTGCATATTAGACAGTCCTTGAATAGCCACAGTAATTTTTGTATTTTTTTTAGTATCAAAACCTGTCAGGGAAAAAAAAGAGCAATTATTCAGTATAATTTAAAACAACATAGTGTTAGGAAATTTTAAACCTTATTTTTCAGATAAATTCCAGCAATTTCCTATGTGCTTCCAGAACAGCGGGTACTTCTATTATTATTTAACATTCAAGTCTCACATTGTATTAGCAATATTGCATTAAAGGTAAGTGAAAGGTGCATTGAGATGCCTGAAAGTGTTATCTGCTAAACTTCATCCCAAATGCTTTCCTTAGACAATTTTCAAAATGCTTATCAACACTTTGCATCATTGAGAGCTATCACACTCTCCTGAAGACTTTAATGTGTAAGAGCTTGCAGACTTTCTCACTAGCATTAAGGTATAATCTTAGTCCAAAAGCTGTAAAGAATTTTAAAAACCCGAACTCTTTTTAGTAGCATAACACTGACAGTTGTGAAAGGATGATTTTCTTCCATTAATACAAACATAATTTAGTGTACATATCCCACTCTAAGCATCTGTAAAATCAGAAACAGATCTGGGTAAGAAGAGTTCTTTAAAGTTGGTGTTATAAAGGCATAGCCAAATAAAAAACCAGAAAAGCTCCAAAAGCCACACTTACCCCTGTAAAGCTTTGTAAATGTGCTCGCATTTAGCCCGGAGAGTCTGAAAAATGTCTACACACAGAGCAAAAAAAAGAAAAAGAAAAAAGAAAGGCTTAGACATCCTGTTTCTGCCTCATGTGTCTCTAAGATTTGAAAACTAGCATTTGGAATAAAACTAAGAAGTACAGATCTATTGAACTATTAAGTCTCTTCCTTACTCTTCTTGTTCCTGATGTGCACTTCCATCAGGAAATAAGAGGCGTTTAAGACCTGTCAAATGCTCTACTTCCCTTTACCTCATTACTCCAGCTTCACTGGTTCATGGTCATATGAAAGGGATGACAAACACTTTGTAATGGGATTCAAATAGCAAGTACAACATATCCATAGCCATAAAATATCTATTGCTATGTAGACTCTGCTCATTGATCCTTTCCCCAAATTACTGCAGATTCTTCAAGAGGATACTGACTTCTGATCTAAAAACCTTGGCTTTTTTCCTTGGTGAAGGGTGACCCTCCACTACATCTAAGAGCCCTGTAACTTATTTTTTTCTTGATTTTTTTTCACTTAAGAGAACCGGGCATGGGCTACCCAATAATTTTGATTTGTTAGCGACAAATGAAATACTGCATCTCTGCAGCTGTTCTCCAATGCAATGAAGGTTAAAAACAAATCAACACAATTTGGCCAATTTTGTTCTCATATGCCTCAGGCTGTCCATACCCACTGCAGCCTAGGTTCAATTCCCAGTCAGAAAAAAAGTGATTTTTCTAGGTCAGGTTGGACTGGGCTCTGAGCAACCTGATCTAGGTCGGCAGGGTTTGGAACTAGATGAACTTTAAGGTCCCTTCCCACCCAAACCATTCTGATTCTGGCAACAAGTCTTTTGACTCCTACAGCAGAAAATCCTGCCACCAACTTTATCTAAATGCCCTGTATTTGGTTCAGCTAAAATTGCACACAGCTTGTATCATAATCATTCCTGAGATTCTACCCTGAATGACTATTTGGAGGAGAAAAAAAAACTAATTATGCAGTGCAAGTGCAAAAGGAAGGGTTGTTCAGTCCTGAGGAAATATATTCCCATTTTTTAATATTTAACCTTCTCTTCCTTCATTTGTCTTGAAGGAATTTGTTTTCAAGCAAGAAGCATATCACTGACCTATAAAGCAGAGTAAAGGTTCCTTATTTGATTTGCAAAAAACATCTCTGTTCTCCTAGCCTCAGCTATCTCTCTCATTTTCAGCCCTAAGACGGAAAGGGGAGGAAACACTGAAGCAGGTGGGAAGTAACATGAAGAAAAAAATATTCATATAAAATGAATTATGTGAAAAATTAAGAGGACTTCAGAGTAAAACAATGAGTAATCCAAGTAGGGAGAAGTACAAGTCATTAGTTTTGGGTGAAGAAACACTGAAGAATAATATTTTCCTGAATTAAGTACCTGGATTATCTTCCATAATATTCAGAGCCTCAATAGCAGCAGCAGCTAACAAAGGAGGTAGGGATGCAGAAAAGCAGTAGCCTTGACCAGACAATCTCTGTGAGGGAAAAGGAAAAAAAAAAATCAATTTTTTTTTTATGGCAGTAAAGGCAATGTTTTAAAAGTTCATTCATGTACTTATAAACAACCTCTCCCTTCCGCACCTATAGGTACATGGAAGTATTTAAAACTAGATTTTTAATTCACCTACAATATTTCATAGAATTTGACAGTTTATGTATGGAACCAACTATTGCATATTCATCTATATCATAATACTCCTTGCAAATTGATATTAGTAACTAAATCTCATTTCTTATTAAGTAATCATGCCACACCATTTAAAATGAAACCTGGCTTACCTGATGATCAATAATAAAAGACCTTCCACAGCAAAATCCTCCAATAGAAGCCAGTGAATTTTCCATGTTTGCACTAATAAGATCTATATCATCAATCTGTTGGTTAAAGCAACAAGTTATAAAAAGATGCTTTTGATTACATGAAGTCTATTTATAAATTAAATCTATTAAACTTATATTTTCTTTCATATTATCATGAATACTAGAGAAGATTCTCCAAACTATCACAGAAGAAAATGAAGCTACAATTGAAATAATTTTGAGGAATATAGAAAGGATTTTAGAAATTGAGATTTATGGATCTGCAAATAATTTCCATAGGATCTCTCTTTCCCAAGCACTGCAATGTGAAGAACACAAACAGATAAATTATTTAGATACTTGTGACAGTTTCACAAAGCACTCAGTGTGACAGTGTCTTTTAAAAATATAAGTAGTTCCACTGTAGTCAGTAGGAGGCAGATTGTGATTCAGCATAAACCTAGTTAAAATAGAACCTTTGCTATTTCACTTCCAAGCTGAACTCAGACACTCAGAATATAGAGAGAGATGCTCCACACTAGAACACTGACAACAAAGAGCACTTCTCCCTTCCCCTCAGCTCAGAAAGCTTTGGTAGCAAACAACCGCAAGGATAGTGTTTTGGATTTCCAAAGTACTCCTCAGCTGCACAAATACCACAAAAGAAAGACCCCTGGAAAAATAGTTTGGCTGAATCTGCTGATAAAGTAGTATGACAACATCTTTGAAAGAACCGTCAAAAGTTGTATCGTATTTTTCCCCTCTGGACCGAAAGGCAATAGAACAAAGTAGGCTGGCTATACACTGCAAGGATTTTTCTGACTTACCCCTAGACTCTAGGAGTATCAGAGTGACACTTTTAAGCGTATGTAAATGGAAAATACAGCAATCATCATGCCAATGAGTGTCCAAAAAAAGGATAGAATTATGCATTGTAAAAATTCTTTTGTTATCATCTCCACTAAAGATTAGTAAAATAATTTCAAGTAAGCACATGAAAGAAGAGTTCCAAGACCTGAAGGTTTTAGGACTGATAAAGAAAAAAACTATGGTTAAATTTCTATTGAACACTACCAAACACTGTTAATGTCATAGGTATTAGGAAACAATTGTTCAATTTCCTGATGAACGAACCTCCTGTTCACAACAAAAAAGCACATACATTTATTCCAAAGTGTTCAGTAATTCCTCTTCCATGTTCTCCAAGGACCCCAAAGGAAAGGCTCTCCTCCAAAAATATTCTAACTTTGTATTTATACTTCAACTTTATCTAAAACAAAGAAAATTATATAAAATACAAGTCAAGCCCATCAGAATCTGTTAATAAAATACATGGGGGAGATAAGGTAAAGAAACATAAGGACAGTATTCTAAATACTGCATAAATGTCAGTTCTAGAGTTGTGTTCTGTCATTAAAACATTTTAAAAGCCTTCCACCACAGTTGTTCCACCATGTAATACTTGAGCAAATGTTATATATGTTCATATATAAAAAACCTGATTTTTTTCTTAATAGATTATCAAGTACTTTCAGGATGATACATTTTCACAGCATTTCTTCCGTTATCTACTAAAACAGAGTCTACACAATAAGCCATTTTATACTGAATAGGAAATGTTTTCCTTGGAATCACTGCTTCTGACAGTTGTGTGAAGGTTTCTTTGAAACTTCCCTCCCCTCCAGATATGACACGGTTTAATGATCCAGTATCATACAGTATTGCTGAAAATACATTTTACAGGTTAAAAACTAAGAACATAACCAAATATTCATTCAAGAGCTTCAGATCGTAATCAGAAGTTTCAACACAAGTTAAGATTGGATCACCATTTCATGAACATATGAGAAAGCAGGAAGGGAAACAAAAAAGCTACATGCAGAGCTTTTCTATGTAGTCTTAATTTCACAATACTATTATTTCATAAGCATTTCATACGTAGTTCAAAAGACAAACAGAAACAACTTACCAGCTCTGGAAGAGGGCAAATATCCCCTGTGTTCATATACAATCCTTCCACTACAATAAACCTTCGAGTTACACGAGCCTTTCGAGGATTCTTCAGAGAAAGATACAGTTTCAGTTCATATCAATTGTTATTAACAAGGAAACCTCTAAAGTTTTTGATAGGGTAGGTTCTCTTAAAGGACATGGTGTCTTTGTCAAATAAGCTGTTACTTTACTTTAATTTTTCATCTGTAACAGAAGTTGAAATCCTCATTGGACTACTCTCAATTTTTACTCTTTTTATTATGTAATAATTTCAAAGCTTTTGACTCATACACAAGGTTTAAGATGCCTTATTGTGCAACAAATCATAACCAATCCTTTTTTACTTTATGAATAAATTACAAACAAAGCAATTAGAGAACAAATAGTGCAAATCTTGCTCTCTATTTAACTGAGCGTGTCTAAGCACTCAGAAGACTTTTCAAAAAGTGCTTTGAGCATCAGGATCAAAATGCAGCACAAGCTTCTCACAAATGGTAAACACATAATAAGACACAACGTAGATGTATTCATAATACTGAAGTTACAAACTCCTTGTCTGATCTCTGGACAATACAGGCCATAAAAATATCTTGCATTTATTGCTGCTTAAACTTCAATGGTGTACTTTGAGTTTTGCTGTTTTAAAATGACACTCCTCTGTTATTTACTTTAAACCTTGTGTATATTTTCTGATCAAGGGTATTTAGTCATGTTTCTTATATTTTTACTTCTTATAAAAAGATTCAGCAAACATTTATTTGACTTTTCTGAGTGATAGGCACCAAACTAGTCACACAAGCTGTACCGACTCTAGTGGCATGATCTATGCTTTTCTAGTTAGTATGTCTTAGTTATACACACATGGTCTGTATTAAGCTCTTGCCCACCAACTTTATTTTTACATTCAGCTAATTACATTAAGAAACTTTAACCATGTAGCTAATTCAAAGCACTCTGCTCTAACAAACCAAATGTATTACAGAAATTAGTCAGACAACCACATCTAAAAACTCACATAAAGATTATCAGACAAAATGTATTTTCCATGAAGGTATGTTAACTAGTGTGTTATCTATAAAATAGCTATTAATCAGATCCATTACTGATTTACACTGTTGTTAAGCCAACTGACAGTTTATCCGCTTTACTTTTTGTATGTGTTATCCTAAAATCAGTTTTCTTCCAATTGTCTGTAACTTGCCAGCATTCTGTCGACAAATCATACAATTAATATAGCTATTAAGTTAATTCCTTTGAAAGTTATTTAACCAAAGTTACCTGTACTTGCTGATCCTCATCTTAGTAAATGCTTTTGGACACCCTTTAGCATTACTGCCAGAATGAAAAACAAGCCATAAAACTGACTCAGATTTTTTAAGAGAGAGGATATCTCAAAAATCGAAGGCAAGATAAGGCCAGACCATGTTTATTCTATAAAGGGTTGGGACTTGACATTTTTTGTGTTCATTTTATAGTGTGGTATTTCAAGTGATAATTAACTTGCCTCATTTATTAGGTAAATGCAGTTACATGAATTTCTCAGAGACCCAAAAAAAGCTCTGTAATGGTACTTAAAAAAAAATGATTGAGCAGTATCTCACTTCAATCATCTGTCCATAAAGAAATTCCCCTGCTACTAATGCTTGTGAGCTCAATTCTAGTGGTTAAGCAGATAAATACAAAAAAGTAAATATATATGTTTTTTTAAATTATCTTAATTACACAAGCAACATGAACTGTTCAATAGAGATTTTTAAGAACTGAGTAATGGCCTGTACGCACTGCATCCATTCAATTACACAACTCAGTAAAAAAACGTGGGGGAGGTGGCACTAAAGTGTACAAATATTTCTTCAAAGAAAAGGTACCTTTTGATCTTCAGTCTCTTGTTCTTTCAACAGTCGTTCAAGGTCAGCCATATCATTATGCTTAAATAACTTGATGTTACTACGAGAGGCTTGTAATCCCTTCTGAATAGCAAAGCAGGCAGCTTCGTCTCTGTAAATACATCAAATCCTTCTAAGTTTGCACTTGATTTAATGATCATTCAAAGAAAGCTGGCTGTTAGGACTATCCTGCTTTTGAGCAGATATTTGTACTTAGGTGTAGATAAAACCAGATTTTTTGAAAATTCATTTCCAAAGTTTCTCAATTTTCCTATGCATTACAGTCACTAAAAGAAAGCCAACCGGTTTTTTTCTTGAAGTGTACACTAGTCCTTTTATTTGCATGTGACAGGAGTTTCAGCACAGCATTCCGCGGTAATCATCCTAGAAAGCTCTGTCCATTTGCTCTGCATCTTACAACAAAAAGCTCAAAGATGTGCTTGTTACATTCATAGTAGTCCTCCACGTATACATGACCTCTTTTTTAACATCCTTTGGGAAATAATATCTCCATGCTCAAAGGACAGTCCGCCTGCCATTTTTAAGTGTTGGAATAGCAAATTTCCAAGTATGATGGGGCATGCAATTTCACAGCTGCTTACGTCAACTGATCTTGTAGAAGTGGGAACTAAATCAAACCTTCTGCACATGCTAAATGCTGTAATTTCAACCAAGCCGCTGCCAAATATGGTGAGACCTTCTGTCAGTGATAGGCTGAAACAGAACGAGGTAACTAAATCTGGGATCCACTGGGATATCCTTGAGTAGTGTGCACAGTCCTGGTCGTTTGCCTCAAAAATGCTGATTAAATATATAATCAATAATCAAAAATTACCAAAAAGCATGATTAAAGTTATGAAAGAACTTCTGTAAAGAAGCCAAATAGGCTGCAAGCTTTACACTTAGGAAAGAAAGCACCAAAGAAATATTTTGGCAGACAAATCCAAAAGTATTAGTGTGTTGTGGCTTAACTACAGCAGGCAGCTAAGCCCAACATAGCTACTCACTCTCTACTCCCATGGAGAAAATGCATCAGTTCCCTGTCTAGAAATCAAATGCGTCAATTGAAGTTAGTAGGTATTATATTCAAAACATCTATTTATTTGTATTTTTCATAAAACATTCAAGTTAAACTGTTAAATTCCCTGTCACAGAAACATTGTGGATATTAAAGATCTGAGGTACTAAAAGAATCATAAGGCTTAAGGAAAATTCATCAACTCCTAAAAGAATATAATCCCTCTTCTTTGACGAAGAAAGTTGAGTGTTGTTACATTGTTTCTTCTGGTTTTTTACTCTTCCCTACACAAATTATCACTGGCTACTCTAAGGCACCAGATACATACTTGGCTTGCCGAATCCTTTATTTAACCCTACACAGCTCCTCTTGTGCTAACATGTCCCAACATTTATCCAACTAATCCATTGCAAACAGGCATGAGGGGAACAAATGTCCTGGAAAAAAGGTGAAAAGCCAGCAATGAACAGGATAAAACTAAGTATGACTGTAGAGTTTATTAAGAAGAAAATTAGATATTAGAATCATGTTAGATCTTCAATGCACAAGTTATTTTGCTTTTTTCAGCTGAGTGCCCAAGTCTGCATTTCCATGATAAAAGCAATAACCAATTTAAAATATTTGGCAAAGAAAACATATTTGAGCTTGATATACTTGATCTAAACCAGCAATATTTTTAAATGTTCAACTTAGCATTATTAGCAATCATGAAAAACTGAAAGAAAAACTCTTTAATCTGGAATTTCCCAAGTAGAAAACAACACTTACACAAACACAATGTCCCCTCTCTTTGAATATGCAGGAATAGCACTGGCAATTGTTGCAAATCCATATGAGTATATAATAGCTTCCTCTGTCCTCATGAATTTTGCTAAGCGTTCTTCTAATTCTAAGTGCACATCTATTTGAGAGAAAAATTGATAAGATCTTGGTTTTATATCAGACAGACTATCATTGCTTTTACCAATCATCTAATTGAAGCAAACAGAACATTTATTTGCAGGAAGAGTAGTAAAACAAGTAGCTTCTCAAAACCCAGTTGCAACCAATTCACCCTCAGTTAAACGGACAAGTAACCTGATATTAATCACAAGCTTTGACAGATCTGAAAATATTTACATAACATGTTTCTCTAATGTTCTTATGCACTGGTAATTAAGATCTACTTGTGATTAGACCACAAGTAAATGATGCAGCGTTCCTAGACTGTGACTAGAGAGCACAGTTAGTACAGTAAGACAAAAAATTATGTCATTTCTAGCAATTAATGAGGTCCTGTTGGCAGACTGTCTGTTCTTTCAAGCTGATGCTTCCACTTCACAAGAATAGTTATCATGGTAACAGAAAACTGTTCTTGTCAGAGTGTAAATCCCAAACCATTTCCTAAACGCAATTGAAAAGGTCACATCCTCAAGCTAGGGATTACTTGCCCTTAAGATAAATTGACACAATTATATATACAAGCATTTCCCAAACCAATTTGCTCAAAGTGACCTATGTTCAAAATCAAAATATTAATTATTAATATTCCATACTAAATTATGTTTTAATATATATAAGTACCACAAGGTGAGTGGATTGTTGCTGCAGAAAGGTAACCACAGTATTGAGTATTCTGCCTAAGCTAAATAACCTGTATTGGACAAACTGTTATTTTGATTGTCTAACTCTTGCCACTACCTGTTTCTGCTAGCAATAGTCAGAGAATTATGCCTTTATCAACTGGAAATAAAAAGTTACTGTGTTACTTGAAAGATCACCACTGGACAAATACTACCTTTTTGCAATTATTGAATGTTCATTGAAACTAGAATCTAGTAAGGCAACAACAATTATACAAATAGATTCCTCCAATACTTTATAGGGCACATTTAAGTCAATGTTGCTCTTCCTAGCCAGCTACCAACAGCAAGAGCGCAGGAAGAAAGGGTATTATAAAAATCTCAACTTTCCCATAGTAAACATATCTAGCATAACCTTTCCCCACAAGAACACATCCATCTGATTTATATATTTATATAATAAAAGCAGAAGGTATTTCTTCAAACAACAGCCTCACAATCACAGTCACAAGCAATTTTATCCATAGCCTGCAAACTATAAATCTTCAAAAATCCATTCCTCATGTTTACCTAAGCATCAAAAAACAGAATGGAAAGGAATACTTTTATTTGTTTTTCCCACTTGTTTTAAATGAAAACATTTTAATCACTCATTGTTTGGAAGCTTTCTTTTGTACTCTATCACTTTGAAACAGCTGCATTAGATATACCAAATATTCAGAGAAACCTAGAATAGCCATTCTTCTCCAAAGTCTTTGGAAGGAAGGATACTGACTAGATTTAGCTCATCAATCAATCAATCAATCAATCAATCAATCAAACAATCTCTGATTGAGATTTTAAGCAGTCCTTTTTCAGAAGCTTTGTGTCTTTTCCTTCATTGTTACATGGACTGCAGGATCAACTAAACAATCTTCAGTCAGGTTTCAAAACAGGAGGGATGACCTTTGATTCAGTTATTGAATGAAAGACCCAAGAAAGATCAGCAGTAACCAACAAATTAAAAAAAACAGACTGGCCACACGGCACTTAAAACATGCAACATAAACAACATTCAGCCAAAAATGTTTTTTCTTGAAGCCCTGTCAGTAGAGAATAACAAATTAAGCATGAAACAAGGACTGAACTACTACTTTAGAGTGGTCAGCTATTGATACCTAACGAAGAGAAATGTTTTGCATTAGTGCAAAAGACCACTTACATAATTTAAGTAAAAAAATGGAAAAGATTAAATGACCATCACAGTTCAAAATCAGAACTTGCATCTTTCTCACTGAGCTTTATTTAGCAACAACCATCACTACAATAAGCAAGGCCTAGGTAAAAAGAGTGGGCAAAAGAAATACTGTCAGCAATAAGAGCCATGCAGAGCTATAGGCTGGGGACTAAGTGGCTGGAGAATGGCCAGGCAGAGAGGGATTTGGGAGTGCTGGTCCACAGGAAACTTGACATGAGCCAGCAGTGTGCCCAGGTGGGCCAAGAAGGCCAATGGCATCCTGGCCTGCATCAGGAATAGTGTGGCCAGTAGGACTAGGGAAGTCATTCTTCCCTTGTATTTGGCACTGGTTAGGCCTCACCTTGAGCACTGTGTCCAGTTCTGGGCCCCTCAGTTTAAGAAAGATGTTGAGTTGCTGGAGCGTGTCCAGAGAANAGAAATGTTCAGGAAAGGATTGGGTGATGCACTTAGTGCCATGATCTAGAGGATGGGATGGTGTTGGGTAACAGGTTGGTAATAGGTTAGGTAATAGGTAATAGGTTGGACTCGATTATCTCTATGGTCTTTTCCAACCTACTTAATTCTAGGAAGAAACAAAGCGAAAGACTTCACAAAATTTAAAATCAGCTTGGACTCAAAAGATGGGAGGCATTAGTCCACAAGTTTTTTTGAGCATTTCAATGGTTTGGACTTTTTTGGGGGCGAGGAAAGGAAAGCCTGTATTTTTCACAGTGAGAGTGATCCCCCACTGGAATGGGCTTCCCAGGGAGGTGGTGGAGTCACCGTCCCTAGATGTGTTCAAGGATAGGTTAGATGATGAACTTAGTGGTATGGTTTAGATGGTTTTAAATGGTTTAGATGGTATAGATGTTAGACTGATGTTGGATAGGTTGTTAACCTAGGTAAAGGTTGGACTTGATGATCTCCATGGTCTTTTCCAACCTTGTTAATTCTGTGTAATGCCAACAGACCACTGCTGAACTGTGATCAGAGAGGGAATTTAGTTTCCTAAAAGCTCTCTCTCTACTAATCAATGGGCTACCAGCAACTTCTTCAGAAATGAATTGTGGTTCTAGCCTAATGAACAATGTATAAGATTAGTACCAAAGACTCAACCCCGTTCTGATACACAGACTTCTTCCAAATCAAATCAGGTAAAGCACCTGGTTGATCACCTAAAGGACTAACTTGATTAACCAAGAAAAGTTAGTCTTTAATCCAAGTAAAGGCTACAGGAAGCTAACTCTGAAATAGAGAGTATAGACAGGCTCTGAATTCTGCTGCCCCTGGGAAGAGACTGGAAAGTTGACTGTTTTAGCCTGCAACTATAAAGCTATTGGTTTGCATGCAGTATTTCAGAATATAAATCCCTGTAAAGAACTATCTCCAGAGCCTAATATTTAACAACTTCATACTTCTTCAAAAGAATGAAAAAATAACCTAATTTAGTAACATCTGCTCACATCATAAAATCTAAATTACAACATTAAAGTTATCAGTAATGGAAAACTTCACTCCAGTTATAGCATTAGATAAAGATAAATAATAATAATCTTTATCACAGAAATCATAATGCTCCCTTATGGTCTACTTAGAAACTTTAATATACATTTTACTTACACTTATTATTCACCAAAAATGTGTGTTAGAGGATAATTGTTTTTCAAATCAACAGAAATAATTTTTCACTTATATATAGGACTATTTTCTTTGACTTACCAAACTAGTATGAGAATCTTTGAAGGCAGATCAAAGAAAGTTACTCACCGAAAGTACCATAGAATCCCCTAGGTCCACAAGTGCCAACACCATATTTCTTCAGAGATGCTTGGGCTGCGCTCTTTTAACAGGAAAGAATCACATGAAATATTCCTACATTAACTCTCTAACTCTTATACACTTCACACTAACAATTTTGCACCACTGTCCACTGATCAGTTTTTGCATCATATAACATGACCTGCTTTACATAAAGTATGATAATGTACCAATGTCTATGAACTAATTTCCCATCAAAACTATTTTAGAAAAATGTTTAAGCATAATTCATTTTATTCTAATACTTAAGGACATTAAATACTAATCTAACTTGATAATCAGCTAGTATGCAGAAAGTACACCAGGATTAGACTTTAGCAAACAATACAGACTTAAATAGCACAAAATTACAGGGTCTATAATCTTCATTGCTACTTTAGAAATACATGTTCCTGAAGAAGTTTGTGCTTTCTGAAGTTATTCTTAATGGCAAAATAACATAGAAAGTGAAAGAGGAATAATCACACAAATACAATAATTGGATGAACTCACCTTAACCTTTTCATTATCCAAAAGTCCAAGAAAGTTAAATGACGCAAAGTTTATACATTCCTTGCCATTAACAGTAATTATATGGGTGGGAGGACTGAAAAAAAAAATCAGACCTATTGTTATGAACAGCTGTCATTTTCATAAACAGTCAAATAGAACAGAGTTTTCTTTTTCAATATGAGAAGCCACATAGGTTTTTCAAGAGTCTCTCCACTTCTTCCTTTGTAGCAGCCAATCAATATTTAAATTCACTCTCAAGTCTCTTATATGCTATTATACTCAGCAAAACCACTATTCCTATAATTTAATAAAGAAACTGTTAATATGTTCCTGAGAGATTTAGTAATTCCTTGTTGAAAATATAATTCAAAGCAAAGTAATATCTATTTGCAAGAAGGAATATTACAAATCAAAAGGAAATGCCATTGCTCTTATTTCCATGAGAAAAATGAATTTAAAAACTAAGTTTTTGTCATAGAGTGAACACAAAATGCCAATCTTGTACTGACAGGGTTACTGAAATATTGGTAGTACCTGCGAGAAAACAAGAATATTGCATTGCCATTCACAGTAAGTTTCCAATTCTGTTTAATCGGTACGTTTGAATAAATAATGTAATCAGGAAACACAAAAAGTGTGAAAACACACACTATTGCCCTAAAAATTATAACTTAGATGAAGTTATTAAAAATTGAAGATAAAAATTTTTATTACTCCTTTAAATACAAGCATCATGTGTGTATGCTGTATTCCATAAGCAAGCCTGTTTTAGAAATTAAACACGTATACCTACATATACAGCAAATTCAAAAGTTTCAATTAATAGCTCAGAGTGTTGCGAAGTTTCAAATCTAAGCCAAATACAAAACTTTATGTCAGGCCATTTCTGAATGCACAATTTAATATTACAGTTGAGATCCTTTATTATTCCTCAGACACAATAGTTTCAATAAGCTTTTCCCACATGGAAACCAGCACTGAGCAATTTTCTCAAAAACAGAGCTGCTCAAATGTCAAACGTGTGTGCAGAGCTGCTTCAAATCTGGTGGCTGACAACATTTCAATGGTTAAATTTGGTGTGCAAAGGAAACAAATTTTTAAGTCCAAGAGATTCATTGCAAGTTAAGAAAACACTGAACTGTGTGAATTTCACTTTTAAAAAACCTCTATGATTTTGGTTTTTATCTATTCACTTTAAAAAATTAAGTATATCAGTTGCTTCAACTAAGCAATAGCAAAAGCTCACAGAAGGGATTTAGAAAACTTTCTATTAGCACAGTGCCTGTGCTGAGCATCTGTTGAATGCTTAACTATCCCCACAAAGGAGCTGTCCTGCATTCCTGCAGTGCATCTTCTGCATGGTAGTAGCATTATAGAAGAGTGCAGCAAACTGTCTTGGGAAATCAGCTGCCTTGAAAAACATACCTGGATTTGCTCATCTGTCTTGCTGACCAAGAAGTTGTACCGAAGTGTGGATATCCTATTATGTGAAACAATTACAAGAACAGACCTATACCTACATGTTTTGGCACTAATGTGAGTTTCAGTATATTCCCAGCATACTATCAAATTTGGTAAATTTACAATTTGCCTCACAGCTCCACCTCTCAAACCTAAAAAATGTACTAGTGCCCTTACAAAGCTGCAGCCCTCATGAAAAGATGACCACACTTTGCTGTCAGAATTTTACCAAAACATCTAAGGAACCCTCATCTTTACATGAAAAAAAACTAATGGAAAAGCTTATTTCAGGGAATAATTATAACCAAAACATAGATGCTGACAGCATCATAAAACCTGACTTGCAATGTCAAAAATAGTAAGTCTTTGCAAAACAAAAACACTGATATTCTTAATTTCTTAATCTGTTCATATGTCTCCGTTCCTCTAGTACAACATAGTTCACTAGGTATCACTGGTAGGGTAAACAGTTGAGATACTCAGTGATCCAGCTGAAACCATAAATAAAACCATAATTTCAGGCTATATTCATAGAATTTGTGAGCAAATCCTTCAGAAACTGTCTTTTAAGGACTGAAACATACCAGCTGTTCTTGATGTTGCATGTATTGAAAAATCAGTTGTAGAATACAAAAAAGTTAAGAAGACTGACTTATTGTAAAGCAGAAGAAGAGTCAGCATGAAAATTTTGCAGATGTACTGTTTTAGGAAATAGACTGATGTTTTTTGAATGATATCTTGTAAAACTAAGCTATCTTGCATAGATTAGTTCACAGAAAGGCTACTATGAGAAGTAACTAATTTCTGGACTGTGACTGACCTGTTATGGGTACCTTCTTGACCACCAATTCAAGACAGCTAATATTTTGTTTGGACAAGTCTCTGCACTTTTGGCTTTTGGCTTTGCTCATCATTTGGCAGTGTTACTGGGATTATGCAGGTGTTCAGCAGAAAGGAGGAGACACAAACTGCATTGCATACTGAGGGAGGAGGAAGTCTGCCTTCCCCACAACAGAGGGTCAAAAATTTTAATATTTTGTTTTTCTGAAGTACTGTATTAGGATTTCTGTGGCCAGGTTTTGGTAGCAAGGAGGGCTGTGGAGAAGGCTTCTTCAAGAAGCTGCTGGAAGCTTCCCCTATGTCCAGCAGATCCAATGCCAGTCGGCTCCAGACTGGACCCACCTCTGGCCAAGGCCAGGCCAATCAGAAGGGACAGTAACGCCTCTGTGATTACATATTTAAAAAGGTAAGGGTAGATGAAAAGTGCAGCCAGAGAAAAGCAGAGTGAGAACATGTGAACAATGCAGACACCAAGGTCAGTGGAGAAAAGACAGGAGGTGCTCCAAGCACCAGAGTTGAGGTTCCCCTGCAGCCCGTGGTGAAGACCATTGTGGAGCAGCTGTGCCCCTGCAGCCCATGGAGGATCACAGGAGTGCAGAGATCCACCTGTAGCCCGTGGATGAGCCGAGGCCGGAGCAAGTGAATGCTGGAAGGAGGTCATGACACCCTGGGAGGTCCATGTTGGAGCAGGGTTCTGGCAGAGAGCTGTAGCCTGTGAGGAGAGGAGCCCACACTGGAGCAGGATTTTCTGATAGGATTTTTGGCCTGTGGGGGACCCACACTGGAGTGACCTGTGCCTGAAGGGCTGCACCCTGTGTAGAAGTGATCCATGTGGCAGCAGTGTGTGAACAACTGTCTCTCATTGGATGGGTGCACTCTGGAGAAGTTCATGAAGGACTCTCTCCTATGGGAGGGACCCCATGGGAAGCAGGGGAAGGACTCCTCTCCCTGAGCAGCAGCAGCAGAAACAACTGACCATAACCCCCATTCTCTGCCTCCCTGCACTGCTGTGGGGGGAAGAGGTAGAACTTGGAAGGAGGGGGTTGGAGGAAAGGTGTCTAAGATTTATGTAATTTCTCATTCTTAAGCTCTGGTTCTGTTAGTAATAAAGTCAATTAATATTCCCGCTTGGAGTCTGTTTTGCCCTTGATGGTGATCTGTAAGGGATGTCTTATTGTTCTTATCTCAACTCGTGAAACCTTTTGTTATATTTTCTCTCCTCTGCCCGTTTGCAGAGTGGAGTGAGAAAGTGGCTTTAGAGGACCCCTGGCATCCAGCCAGGGTCAAACCACTACAAGAGGTTATGAGCTTTTATAAACCCTATCCACATAAGACTGCAAATATGCAATACTACTAAGATAAGTGAGGGTGGTAAGGCACTGGAAGAGGTTGTCCAGAGAAGCTGTGGATGCTCCCTTCGTGGAAAGGATAAACAGCCTGGTCTAGTGGAAGGTGTCCCTGTCTGTGGCAGCAATGTTGGAACGAAATGATCTTTAAAAGTCCCTTCCATCCCAAACCAGTTTATGACTAGGAGTTCTGTAAATCATCATCCACGACAGACATTAAGAAATTAAAATCACTGAAAGAAGACTACCTCAATACTAACAACAGGGTCCCCTTAAAACACCAGTTAAAAAAGTGAAATGCTCTTGAGCTGAAACCAGGGTGTAAACATTTTTCTTTCTGTATTAATTCTGATATGTGGCTTCAGTTTATACTCAAAGTTACAGTCTCATTGAAGTTGAGCAATTTGAGGGAAAGAAGTTAGTTGGCAATTAAAATATTATAAGACAAATGTCAAGTTTTCCTCATAGCCACTATTAAGTTTCACAGCCACAAGACATTAACATTCTGCCATAATACATTTCCTAGCTGTAAGCACTGGAATATTCTAAATAATTTAAACATTTTCTGAATCATTCTAGAAGATTGAAACATTTGCTCAGGTTTTTTTAAACATTCAACACTTCCTTTAATTTCACAGTACTGCTTGTTTCAAAATTCTGACTAACAGAAGGATTGTTCACATAACAGTTGATGTGCTGTCCCCTTTCTATGGCAGACTTTTTTGTGGTGGCAGAATCATCAAAATGGAGATCACAATGACAGCAAATAGTTGTGCTCTGTCACTAAATTATTTCAAGTCATTAGTGTCTCTGGAAGGATATTAAGAATGCTTATATGGTAAAAGTTACTGACTCACAAATCTGAAATTTGTGAAAAGAAATGTTAAAGCAATTTCTGAAACACTGTGATTCTTCCCTATGTCAGCACACATTTTAAAAGCCTTGTAACGCACAAGGAAGTAATACTGAGCTGTAAATTCCTCACAAAAAAGTTTTACCATCCAGCACCTCTAATTCCGATTGTCCAAAGAGGAACAACTTTTCGTGAAGTGCCAAGTGGCTAGGCACAAAACCAGTTTCTTTGGAAGTGATTTGTAATGACACCAAAAGGTGGTAACCACTTTTGGAGGACTAAATCCACATATTCGGAAACAAATTGCTAACAAACAATAGAGACCCACAACAGAGGCAAAGATACAGTATTCTTCACCCCTCATCAAATAAGGAAAAAGACCCCAAACATTTAAATTAAAAAAGATTTTCTTAGTGAGATAGTTTTCATAACATTGCAAAACCAAGACCATCACTTCAGTGGCAAATTCAATCATGCTCTCTAAAAATGCAATTCATTTATGAAAGGATACAAAAATGCTTAGCAAGCAATATACTTAAAAATATGGACATCAAGTATTTGAGTTGAAATAAAAATACAGAAATTATTTTGATTACATTTACCCTGAAACAATGTTGTAATTGAGAGCAGGGTGATCTTTTGGCACAGGAGGTACTAGAGGCTCTGGCTGCCATTCTTCAATTAACTCTTCTTTTTCCTGATCAGGGGAAGAGAAACAGTTTTCAAAAATGAAAATCCTCCCGGAAATAAATTATTCAGTAATAAAAGGTTGATAATAGTTGTATAAGAAATTATGTATGCTAGTACATATCACCTTTCTGAGACTCTTAGAATTGATATTATCTCAGGATGTTCAAATGAGGAGCTCTAAATTCCTGAAAGGGAAGAAGACATAAGGAAACACAGACCAGTGGTGCCTGTGCATTAAAGACCTTATATGATAATAAAGATACTAACTGGATGCCCCTGCCAAATTTTAATCACTTTCAATCTGTTAATTGTGAAAATCCTCCTCTACAATTTATGTAATTGAATATAAGTTACATAAAAAACGAATATAAATCGCCTCAATTAACATTCTCAAGTCTTCAATAGTGCTGTTTCAACAACAGCGGCATTAAAATACTTAGCAAAGTAACAAATACATGAGCAGGATACACTGGAGAAAACTGCCAAATGCTTAAGAAGAGATAACAACAAATACTAAACCACATATCCACCACCTAACCATGGAGGAATACTGAGTACATTTTTTAAGTACTGAGTTCATTTTTTATGTGCTTTAGACCATATGGAAAACCTCAGTTATATGATTTTCCAAAGGACATTCAGCAGACCAGCAGAACAAGTGCAATAGACTAGTTCCACATAAATTAGCCACCACTCAGGCAAAGCACAAAAATCATCGTTCATACCATGGAAGCAGAAATTTCACAGAGGATTATTTACTAGTACAGCAAAACACACCTCCTAACATATTGTTAACACACTAGCTTTGAATGGTATGACTACAATGGAATTGTGTTTCTCTATTTCAAAAAGCCTTCTTATTTAAAGCTGCTTATTCCAACACCAAAATATAAATTCCACAACTGATTTTTATGAACACCACAGCAATATTTTTTCCTTTATATTTTTTTTCCAAATACACTCTTCACAGCTTTCAAAGTACAAAACCAAATTAAGACATGAAAAAAAACCATAAAGGAAACTACATTCAACAGTACAATTAATCTCCTTCATTTTCAACACTTTCCTTTTAGAAAGATAACAAATAACTTTGTTTCTGCTTATTTCCAGAGTATCAATTAATAACCCAGGAGTTTCACAAAGGTCTGTTTCTAAAACAAATGGAAATTTCAATAGCTCCATATTTGTGAAAAGATCCTTTTCATGTGAGCATAGTCACTAGAGCTTCTAATATTTTGTCGATATACCTTAATTAGCTTTTTATTTAAGTTTCTCATGTTAGTTTCTTACTGAAATTTAACCCATGGGGCATATATTGTAAAGACTTAAAATGCCATTAATATGTGTAACAGAACTCAATATAGTCAATATTTTGAAGTGGCTACATTTATGTCAGAAAAGGTGCTTAGTTTCTTCAGCCACCACCGGACAGACTTCAGCTGGAGCCTTACACACAGTTTTACATGTGCTGAAATGCTGTTCCACATATTAAGGAAAGCATTAAAGTCGGAGGTGCTATTAATTTACCCTGTACTAGTGCCATTCACAGCATGTCAAATAGCAGATTTTAATGTTTCAATTTAAAAAACACTGATAAGTAACTATGCAGCAGAGAAAAGAAGAATAAATTCAGCTGTGTGTACTTACTACTATTCATTACTGCATGCTATTACCAAATCTCACATTTGATATGACTCACCAAATAGATCAAAAACCCTATGGAAGAAATTTACCAGATGATGTACTATACAAAGATTCACATGCAGCACAGAACCAAAACTGTGGAGAAAGTAGTACCCAAGCTCAGGTTAATCTCAGAGTGGAACCCTAACCATTGCCCAAGACAGATGACAGACAATTCCATCCTCGTCTCGCAACACTGAAGTGCTTTTATACAACGTAGTTCAAAGGCAGAGCAGGCAACATAACACTCCTGGTTCTTCAGGAATAAAAGGCATGTAAGCATGTACGTAGAATTTTCATTTAAGCCAAATTTTTCAAACTCAGTGTACAAAATATCTTCAAACAGCTTAGTAACTAACAACACAGGTTCAATTAAAATACTCTTGCCATGAAATTGAGCAGTAAGAAAAATAGTATTTATAGTTGAACATACAACTACAGTAAATCAGCATAGTCAAATTGCAGCTGAGATCTATGAAGCTTAAGATAATGAGCAATTCTTAATTACTGCTTCTTTCCCTAGTACTAAGTTCCAAAAAGTTTCCACTCTTCTCTTTAAAATTTTGGTGCACATAACCTAACAGCACAGGTGGCAAGCCATAGATGAGATGTGGCAATATCCTGATTTTTCTCTTAACACAAATTAGAATGTACGGAAGTCTAATCCTCATTTCAAACACTGTTTTCACTACTTCTCGCTCCTGTTCACTCTCCTTATCCATTACACAACATTTTGCTTTCTGATGGAAGAGTAAACATTTGCATATTCTCATGTCTTCCGTTTCCACAAGTTCTTAGAACGAGCAGTAGTTTGCTAAAAGCTTCTGAGAGAGAAGTTCCTTCACTACGGTAGGTATTGGAGATTATTTATGATTAAAAAGAGAACCAATCTTGATCTAAAACACTCATCCACATTGCAGATGGGACAGTCCAAACTCCTTCCTCCTTCCATTCACCACATATCCCAGCACACTGGCCTGTCCTGCTGACTGCTCAGGGTAAACATGACCATGTCCCTTGGACCAAACAGACAGAGCAGCAGCAGAGTTTCACGCAGTGACCCCCACATCAGAGCACTTTTACCTTCAACCTTCTGCACAGACCAAATTTCACATCAATATTAATAATAAAAATGTTAATCTTCAAACATACAGAGAAACCAGATTTTTAATTCACACTATATCATCCTCCAAATACAGTTGATTTGCTTATTTCTCCCTAGTCCAAGGCACTGAAAATACCCACCTGATTAAAAGAATGAACTCAAAACTTCCTATTTCCACTCTCTTGGGCTGTAATGTAAGTGAACTCATCTCTCAACTCTTCTTTCATAATTAAATTTATATAAACAATAAATATAAATATCATTATAAAATGTATATATGTTATTGTATGGCTGATATACAATAAAAACTAAAATATAATATATAAATGTTTATAAATACTTATTTTAGAATTTATTTTATAAATTAAAATATACCCATTTTTTATATATGTAGGTTTAAGCTTTCTGGTTCTCTGAACCCTAACCCAAACTGTAACGGAAGCTTGGTGCTGAGGCTGAAGTCCCTACTTCCATGGGTGCCTCAGATTGGAAGGAGTTATGCTGTGATCCCCTGGATGTAATTTTTCCAGTCGGAGTATCCCTTGGACTCCAGACTTTCTGGCTCTCTGATGTCTAATCCTACATGTAATAGAATCTTACGTAAATCTGTGTATACACATAAGAACATCTTAAATACATTTATCTAAATATACAGAGATGCCCAAACAGACATACAAAATGGTTCGAGGTGGTTCTATTTTGTTGGTTGTAGGTTCTACTTTTTACTTGCCAGATACCTTGGGTAAGAGAAATACTTGAGTGTAAAAACATTCAACCCAAATTATTAAAAAAGCTGCATTGTGACCCTGATTCTTAAGAAAAGGTAGCAATTTTGTTCATGAAGACAGTTCTCAGCTAGCACTAGTATTCTGAAGCAATGTCATGCACATATCTCTGTTAGTATCCAAAGACTATTATTTACAGATCTTCAAAAAACAGGTCTCCAATTTCACAGTACCCAGAGACTCATTTATCATCACAGCACAAACTGGCACAAATAACAGTCAGGCTAGTTCAAAATTTCTCTCTTTCAAACTGTGCTCGCAGACAAGAAGCTTTGCCTGCATAGGAGGTCTTGGCTCAAAATTAATGAAAACCTTCACAAGAACAGACTACATCTGCTCTTCCCTGTAGAACAATAACTGATCAGTCTGTGAATGCTTTTCCTCCAAGACAGAGCTCTGGTGTTTTACATATTTCTCAGCCTTGCATTAAACATTTGTCTCCAACAGGAACTTTCCAGCCTACCAAATAATATCACTCAAATAAAACACTTCCCATGCAACTAATGCTATAGAAATTCGAAACCTCCAAAAAATATTCCTCCCGTTTGCAAATTTTAAGATGTGACTCAGTAGAACTTCAGAGATTTTGAGAGAAAAGATCAAAATCATCTTCTCAAAAGCTCAGTATCATCTAATGCAGAATAAAATACACGTAGACCTGCAGGGAACATTTCTTTTATGTGTGGTTAAATGATACCATGCAAACTCCCACGGTCTGCTCCAGTCGTCACTGTCACTTTGTCACTTTCTATAGATTTTACTTTGTGTAAAAACCCCATAATAATCTATGCCTAGCACCCTGTTGGGTTACGGACTCATTTGTGCATCCCAAAATGCCAAACTATCAGGAACTCAGAATATCAGAAAAGTACTCCATCTTTTCAGTTAATGGCTTCATAGATTTCATTATTTTGAAAGAGAATCAGTAGGAACACCTACAAACACTGTCATCAAAGGATGACAGAAAGCTGATTTCTGCACTGGATTTTGTAGTACTCTTGCTATACATTTGCCTGCACCCAGAAGCCATCTTCACAGTGGATTTCTTCACTGTTTTAGAAGTGTGACTCCTAAGTGCACTATGTTGCACAACGTATCATCTGCTTCTGGTTCCTCAGGACAGACTGGTCCTAACAGATCACATTAAGATGACTGTGCCATAGTTGTATTCTACAATAATACTTATCACACAGAACCAGCTCTGCTCTGGCAGCATCCCCCACAATAATTCACAAGAGAGAATCTTCAAGTACCATTACATGAGGAGCTGGCACAAAGGTAACATAAGCTCTACCACCTGAGCTGGCCTATCTCCAGTGGCTGTACCTTGAGCAATCTGGTATTTCTTTCTGGTGTGGGGAAGACTGGGCAGCATAGCATGACTCAAACTAGAACAAGTCAGAAGGCAAATAAGCAGGCTCCTTGCTGAACAGCTGGCATGTTATTACACGTACATCAACACACACGCATGAAACAGACTGTACTAGGTCTGGCTGTGATGGTGGTAATTTTCTTCATTGCAGCTCATATGTGTGTTTTACATCTGTGACCAAAACAATGTTGGTAACACATTAAAGTTGTAGTTCTTGCAATACAGTCTTTGCACAGGGCTAAGGGCTGGGCTCTGGCCAGGCCTTCTGTTTCTCCCTCTGTCCTCACAGCGAATAAACTGGTGGATGTCCAAGAGACTGGGAGAGGATGACCTGAACTAACTAAACATTTATTTCATATCATATGAAATCACACAGAAATAAAAGGGAGAAGAGGGGCTTTAGGGAAGTTAGACACCTTTTCCTTGGGAACTGGCTGGCATTGTTCCATTCATGGGAGATCTTGAGTGACCGCTCTTTACATCACTCGTTTTGTTTCTCTCTTCTTCCTTTTCCATTGCTTATTAAATAATTTTATATTCACTCAAAAGTTTTCTTGCTTTTACTCTTCCTTTTGTGTGTGAGCAGCTGTACAATCCTCAGCTGCCTACTGGAATTAACCTACAACATAGACTAGTGTTAATTATCTGTGGATTTTTAGTGAAGATTAAGGAGGAGGCATGTCTCTATTTATTCTCCACAGTCATTCCTCTACACAAAATAAATTAACTGTTTTCACAGCAATTGTAGGAAAAGAAATGGAATCACTCCATGCTTCTGATATATCAGTTTGCTTAACTTCTCCAGCTGTAAAGACCCATTCACATTGTCACTTCACTGCTGCTTTTACACTTACTTTCAATAAAGTATCTGTAGACAAGACAGTCCCTTCTATATAGAAAACACTACTTCCAACTTCAGAGGTCAGTGGTAAAGCCAGCTAGACTAACTTGCATCTCCTTCATCATTAGCCAGCCTGAGCAACCCCCCTATGCTGTATTTTTTGCCATGAAGACAAAGGTAACAAAAAGCTAGAGGTGTTTTGTAATACCTCAAGTCAAACCCTTCCCTGCAATACAGCTCGCAGCACCCTGCGACATTTTTCTTCTGTACCTTACATTATAGGTCGATGTATCTAGTCTATACACAATGCAATCCTTGGTCACTTTGGGTTTTTGCTAGTATTCACGTTTGTTTTCACCCTTCAACATCAGTAAGGTTTGTATAAATCTCACCAGAAAAATCACAGCAATAACATTCGCATGATTCTTTCTTTTTTTTGAAAGCCTCTTAGCCGCTGTCCTGTCAGTGAACTTTAATACTGTCAGCCTGAAAAAGTAGGGTTATAAGTGCAAACCATTTCCAAATGTTTTTTCCCCTCTTCTAATCCCCTTCCAAACCCCTGCTTCCGGTGAGCTGTAGCAGACCAGCTGCATCTGCAATCTCCCAAACGCTCACTGACCCCAGTTAAGAAGACACAGAACAATTATCTTCTCTGCATATCACTATTAGAGATCTGTCTGAGCGCTTTCTTAAATACTTCAATTTCAGCAAAGTGGTCTGTCAGGAATGACTATGGCAATGTGCAGCTGGATGGTAATATCCAAGATGCACACAGAGACACCTGAGTAAAATCCTTACTTTGTTAGGAAAATACAGGTTTCAGCTTTTTGGGTCACCAATTATGCAAGAGTCACAAAAACATTTTTCCCACTATCTACTGCAGAGAGAATGAATCTTCAGAAGAAAAAAATTATCCTCCAAAATACAAGAGAACAAAAGCACCTGATGCAGGAAACCTCTGCCAAAAGAACTATATAAGTTTCTGTGTGGACAATCAGAGGCTACTTTAAAGCTGCACCACGTCTGCCTAGATGAACTGAACATTCAATGTTTCACCACACTGGAATTCCCTTGTTCATTCCTCCTCGATTGTTGAGACAACTACAATGCAAAAGAAGAAATTTGCTGCTAAACTGCAAAGCTTTGTGGAACCTACTCTAAACTCTCTATGACTTGTAAACCCCACATACATAGATTGGTCATTTTCCTACCCTCTACATCCTTACAGTTCATTTTGTGTGGTGCGGTATTTTTAGCTTCCATTTTCAAAATAAAGCCATCCATTGAGTAGAGCTACTGCCAGCTTTTCACAGGTTAACACTCACTGTCACATCAGCTAATTCTGAGTCCAAAGTAAGCTCACCCTTTGAAATGCAAAGGAAGAAAGCAGCACCATTTGTAATGCAGCAGTGGTTCAACAGTCAAATATATCAATAGCTATAAACTGTTTCTCTGAAGAAAAATATTTTTCTACCATACCTTAAGTGTTAGATCAGATCTCTCTTGAAGTTTGTAAGTCTTGGAAAACAGAAGTCTGATTATCCAGAGAATTAGAATTCCTTCTAAAATGAGATGGTAAGCAGGGGCCTGAAAGCAAAAGCACAAAACCAAGTCTGCACAGTATTCTATTTGAAGCAGTGTGACACAATGCAAGAGTTTTGCTCCTACTAGTAAACTCAGAAAAAATCCAAAGCTGATCACCAGCCGATACAATAAAAATTGTAAACGTGGATTGTTTGAAGTTGCTATTCATGTCTGTTAACTTGAGTTTCAACGGATTTAGTCTGTTTTTCACGAAGTACACACTAAACTGACAACTGATTTCAGCTCCACACAGGCACATCATTTGAATACTGAGAGTAAAGGCAGTTAAGTCATACAGATTGCACCAGCCAGTGAAGGCACAATTCTTTCAAAACAAGCAGAAGTATCCTGAGAGCCTGAAGGTCTGTGCCACCTACAGACAGTCATTTCAATCCTCCATTCTTGTAACTTGTAACTTGTTCACCAGCTTGGACAGCTATTACGATTTACAAAGAAAGCTAATTCTATCTTTATAGCCAACTTCTACCAGTTTCACAGGCACTTTGATCAGGTATAAACCAACTGAGTGACCGCAAGAAGTTTTGTCTTTGTGTCATTTACTCTCTTGAGTGGACACAAAGTTTGGGAATATATAATACAAACCAGAACATAAGAGCTGATCCAAGCTGAAGTTAGCCTCTTTGCTGCTTGGAGGAGGAGAAGTCAGTGTCCTCTGACAGCACAGCCAGTTTCAAGCAGATGAGGAATTATGGTATCAGCACTGCAGACCCAGTATAAGTGATCAGCTCAGTGACTCCATTTCAGAACAGCTCCTCTCTACTATTTTTAAAAGACTCAAAGTGCACACAAACAAACACGCTCCCTCTCAAGTTCGGGGAAGAGCTCCCACACATCAACATTTTCTGGTGGGATCTGACCAGCCAGTGAAGGAAGCGGAAATAACACTCATTCACAAATTAGAGGAAATAGAACACAAGTTTTTAAAACCAGTAAGGAGTCCAATGGCATATCAAACTGCAAATACCAAATTTACCAAATATATTAAGAATACATATGTGCACTGTGACATCTAGAGAACACACAGTAGACTAACACAGAGGTCTGTGCTCTTCAGTGCCTACAATTATCCTGAGCTGAGTGCACCATTGCGCTGCCTGCTTCATTAGCTAGCACTTCTATATTTGGACGGAAAATCCTTGGATAAATTCTTAAAAAAGTTAACATTTTTTGCCAAAGGGACACCGCTTATCACCGGAACATCCTTCCGAATATCATTAACAAAACCTGGGTACAAACACACACTGCTGATCCCCTCCCGGAGGGAACTCAAGCCTAAACACAGTTTCTTCCTTTGCAAACTACACTTGCAAATCACAAACCCTAGCCCTGTACTCAGTAAAACACTGTGAACCTTAAGGCTTAATGCTCTGGTTTACACCTTCAATGTCGCTTTATACACTCGGGGGGGGG
>VXBA01002043.1:337891-348599 GCA_013399895.1 Serilophus lunatus
GTCGGGGAGCGAAGGCGGGCCGGAGCGGTCACAGCATCCCGGAGTCGCGGGTTCAGTCCGGTCGGAAGGGACCAAAGTGGGTCATCTGGCCCAGCCGCCCTGCTCAGGCAGGGTTGCCCTAGAGCATACGGCACGAGTTTGCACCCAGATGGCTCCGGAATACCTCCGGTGAGAGAGACTCCGCAACCTCCCTGAGCAGTCTGTTCAGTGTTTGCTCGCCTGCACATTTAAAAGTTCTTCCTCGTGTTCAGGGGGAACTTCCTGTGCATCGGTTTCTGCCCATTGCCTTTTGTCCTATTGCTCAGCACCACTGAGAAGAGCCTGGTTCCATCTTAGCATCCCACTCTTTAGATGCCTGCATACAGTGATGCACCCTTCAGTATTGAATAAATTAAATTAGATACAAGTTGAACTTGCCTGAGAATATAAGCGTGGATGCGTTCATATATGCTTCCTCATCACATTTCAAACCCAGTTCTCTTTGGTGAACGTGCTGCAGTTGGCTTGGTGTTGATTTCTTCATACACCCAGGCTTCCTCGGGGCAAGAGGCAGAGCCTTTGCCTTCGTACCTCATCAACACATGTCGCACTTGCCACCTCTATTCCTGTAGCTGTTGACTTCACTGCTGGAAGGAACAGTTGCTCAGATACTTGGCTAATGAACAGAATAGGAAAAGCAAAACCTGAGTATAGTGAAAATAATTAGTAACAAATAAGAGCAGAAATTACTGCTTTAAGAGGCTTGCCAAAGGTGGCCTTAAAAGCCAAAGATTGCTGGGGAAGGAGAAACACCATGAACAAAAAGAGTAGTGGTGAAGACTCTGCACAGATGCAGCTGGGTTTTGGGAGGTGACTAAGTCCCCATGTGTAGCCCTGCAGAACCTGAGCAACTGCTTGAAAGGCAGTAGAGAGGGGGAGCTGGAAGGAAGATTGCTTGGGAAGTGAGGTAGCTGTTAAAGGAGATGTTTGAGAACTGAATCAAAAAGCTGTGGAGCATTTCTGATGGTCTTCTGGAGAGCATTATGGAAGTGCACCCCTTGGGGCTTCAGTCACTAGTCTTCACCATGGTTAGAGGAGAGAAACCAGAGGCAACAGTTGACTAAACAGATGACAGCAAAAACTTTGTAGCTGTTGCTAACTACAGCAACAAGCAGTAGGTTACAATTTTACAGTAGTGGATAGGTAAAATCAGTGAACTTCACTTCCACATTAGCTGAAATGAATAAATCTCCCTAAGTTTCTGAACTTAATAATACACTTTTTGAATATCAAGACCTACACATTAAAGAGAAATATGTGGTTTGAGGCTATCCAAAAAGTCAAAACAGCCAATAAATGTCTTTTTTGTTTTTTTGGCTGCACAAAGACTGTTGTGTTCACTGTTAAGTACTTCTGTGGCAATTGTGTCTTGCTGGAGTCTTGGACTCTTGGGACATGGCTGCTACTACCAGCCTCGGAGAATATGTCTGGTACGCAGTCCCAAATTGTCTGCAGAAGGGTGGGCCACACCAGTTGTATTGGTGGGCAACAAACTGAGTTACTTCCCCGCTCTCACCCTCAGATTCCGACTTTCAATATTTCACATATATGTGTACGACTGGGAGATGAAGAATTTGATTTTGTGAAACACTGTGTGAATTGTTTCCAGCATGAAATGCAGTGAAGTTAATAACATACTAACCAGTCATTCTTCTGGCAGTGAATTCGGAGTTCCTGGCCTGGATTATCACAGTGCTGGATCTCTCAAAATAATTAGCCTAACCCTATTGTTTAGCAGTTTCATTGTTTCAACACAAGGCAACTGTTGCTAATTGCTTAAGGGTGCTTTACTTCTGATAGCAATGAGAGAGGGAGGTGAAAGAAGTCCTTGCAATGCAGTTTATGGTTGGGAAGAAAGTAGAGAGGAAAACCATCTTAAGTCTGTCTGTGAACTTAAAGTTCTGACAAAAGGTATTGAGATAGTGCCCTATGGAAATTCCTGGTGTGCATGTTTCAAATTTTGTCTTCTCTCCATGTCCTCCATTTGCACAATATTCCTAAAGCGCTCTTATTCTGGACCTTCCTCACCAACCCACTCATTTCCCACAACCGGCTTTGAATTTCTACCTTGGTTCCTTTGGATCAACAGTTATCAGTTAACAGTTATCAGTTAACAGTTTGGATGACAGTTATCTGCCATAGTTCTTTGGTCACTCCAGAAGCAGAAACTTAGGACTTGGTGGGGCTTTCAGAATTTTATTTCTTTCCTAAATATCACAGACATAGACAGTGCCAGTTATTTTCTGTTCTCTCTTCTGTAGCTCTTATATTAGCTCTTTCATTGGCGTCTTCATTTTTGCCTTGTCAAATATGAGAGAGATAAGAGGACCTCCTATTGACCTGGTATTGACTAAAAAGTGAGGAAAATTATATTAAGTAACAAGTAACTGCGTGGGGTTGGCAGCACTGTCTGCCATCCTAGTTGTATTGCTGTTTTGGAGGTACACATATGGTAGGAAAAGAAATGTGGGAACTGGTGGGAACTGGATTCCTAAGGGTCATTCACTTCTCTCTTGCCTCCTTCAATCACATATACAGAAGGGGGATGATGGTCTTGGAGATTAGGGACACAATGGAGTGTTTGCAACCATTCCTACACATGCTGGGTGATGAAAACTTAATTTACATTATTGTGGTTTTGCTGTGCCTAGTTGTAACATATTGGTTCTGTGGCTACTCTCAAAAAATATTAAAAAAAAAAAAAAGGATTGGGAAAGAAATCCTTTAATGGCAAGGAGAATAGCAGGATAGTACTAGTTAGGTTTTTTTAATTTTTGAAGTTTGATGCTCCACTAAGATTATGCTGACAACAAGCACAGAAAATGTCCAAAGTAATTTGAAAGATGAGTATTAAGCCCCAAAAGTGTGTCTCATCTCCTAGGGGAAGCAGAAATATGTTGCAAGAGTACTGTGCAAGTGCCAAGTAGAACTGGAATATCAAGTTCTGTAACTTACCTGATATGTGGGGGAGTAATTCAGAACAAGACAAGCAGAGAACAGGGTAAATTTAGTGTTACCTCAATCACTGCATCTTGGAAATGTGCTTAATCCAAGTTCTATAGCAAATTAGCTTTGAATCAACTTCACTAGCAGAAAGCTCTCTCAGATCTGCCTAGGAAACATCTGAAGATCTCAACCTTTGAAACAAGATTTGTGAATGAGTAAGAGCACCTAGTGTCAAAGCACTGATGCATTCTAGCTATCCCAAACTATGCCATGGCACCCTGAAGAACTGAAGTGACAAAGTGGCATAAAGTGGATTTCATGTGATGTTTTTCTGGCACACAATGGGGGCCAAACTAGACCTATCTTTTTGGAGTTAATGAATACTCTAATTGTTTAAGATTGGCCAAAGTCTTCTTTTTAAAGTATTCAGACAAAGGTGGACCTTTGGAATTAAAAGCTAACTGATTAGGGAGATGGATATAGCTGTTGCAGTTTTATACTGTGTGGTTAAATCCCACATATCTCTTATTCAAGACTTCAGATATATTCAGGTTGAGGAACTGCAGCCTAGAACTTTCAGATGGATTGGATTGCTTGTCTCTAATGCAGAACAAAGTACATGTATGGCTCACCTGTTTCACTCCTCTGCCTCAATATGCAGCTGAACTGCTGTCCACCTTTTACTTCAGAACCTTAGTCCAAACAGCATATTATTTGGTCCAAATTGTGTCACTTTAAATCTCTTTCATTTTAGAAACTTAAGCATTGTATTAAATAGAACAATTTAAAATTTGTATCCACTTCTTCTTGTCCCACTTTTTGCTCACAATGGATTGACCAATTGCTGTTTCCCTCAGCATATTTGGATTAGAAACATTGCAGATACTATGAGCAGACTTGCACCCAAAACCGTTCTGATGGAGTTAAAGAAGGTTGACCACAAGTAAGACAGGATCACTTTAGTAAGAGGGTAATCACTCAAAATAAATAGTGCAGTGTATTGTGAAATGCTCCCAGCTTGTCACATGAAAATTGCCCAAACTGAATAGACTCAAATCTATATGCAGAGTGATATATCATAGAATTATGTGTCTTCATCAGACTGACTTTTTCTAGGCTGAAAAGTAACTTTCATGTGCAATTTTTAAAGTGGTCCAATGAATTAATCTGACATGAATTTTAGGTAACACACATGACATGCACCATATGCAAGGTAGAGTTGGAGACCTTCAAGATGAGAAAGAAAACCATGTTTGGCATAAATTCTAATCATCATTAAGGCGTCCAACAGAAGCTCATGAGGTTTGACTGCAAAGGTTCACATTCCATATCTCTTTTAGCTATTGCCACCCAGGCGTCTTCTTGGAATGAAACTAGAGGAGAAGCAAAGGAATATCAATCCTGTGTCAACTACATTTGTTTATCTGGAGGTTTGGACTGCTTTCTTGTGCAAAATTTATTAGAAGCTCTCTAGTCACCAATATTTTCCACACTTCCTATTTGGATTTGGAAATTTTAAAGGAGTCTTTCATCTTCTGGTGCTTTGCCTAGGTAAAAGGCTGTCTGGTAATGCAATCTGAATACGCCTTTAACCTCTGCGCAGTTACAGGAAGATCACACTGGTTTGTATAAACCCCTCTACTTTTATAGTAGAGGATTTTCTTATATAAAAATGGGACCTCTAATGAGTTCTTTTGTGACAATAAACAGTAGAAGCATTACTTGTTTTTCTGCGACACAGAGCCTTAGACATTGCGGTACTGAGAAGCACAAAATTGTGATGTAGACAGCCTTCACATAGTTTCAGCTAGATGTCTCAAAGAAGGATCCATAAAAGAACTCAGATGAATTGAGAATTTGGTTGTTCTAGTTAGATATAGGTATTTTTGAAGTATGATAATTAATTTTCTCAAAAATGTTTCCATGTGTACTGTAGATTTCATTTGCCTGCAAAGAATAGGCAGATTAGTAGGCAACAACACAAACATGATAACATCCCTCTTCAGTTTTAAAAAAGATCTTAAGCAAAGCCTGTGAAAGACTGTATCTATATCAGAGACGAGTGCTTTCCTGTACTGGACTGTGATTGTAATTGTTCCTCAGGTTTAGAGTGTGTTCCACGTGTAGCAAATCTCATGTGAACAGTGTGTGCTAGATTTAAAGCTGTACTTTTAAAATTAAAGTGGCAATTTTGTCCTCTTGATATGAAGAAGTGCAATAGGTACTGGTCTTCCGGCACCAGCCTTAATGAATTGGCTTTTGTTCAGGTATCACAGACTTAGTTGTAGTCCTAAATCTAAATGCATGTTAAATCCATTCAGGTAGAAGATCACATTTAAAGATTAGCAACAGATTTAGCCTTCTCATTCCCTCACAATTAATTGACAACAAATCTTTGTGATGAAAAATAGAAAAGAGCTATTGGACTTTTTGAAGCCTACAGCATTGCAGAACTCAGATCATAACTGGGATAAGTTGTGCTCTGTGCAATGACTGTCTTCTTTGGCCTTAGGAAAAAATGAAATTATGCCAGATCACTGCCGATTTTGGTGAAAGCAAAAGCATCTATTGATTGCTTACATAATGGTTCACATGGCTCACTTTCTGGTAGATTTTTGCATCCGTGTAACACTGCAGGGCATTAAAATATTTTAGTATCTCAATGTCTTAACCACCTCAGTCTGCGTGTTCAAGTTTTAAGTAAGCTGTAAACAAACTAGTCCCAAGAGCTTTGAGAGCAGGTTGAGCTGTCTATGAGAACATAATCTTTTTCCCCTTAATTGCTGGGTTTTGTCTCTAAGATCTGCAGAATATTGTGATCTCAGCAACACCATTGTGCAGATTGCGGCAAGCATTGATTACAAATGCTTTTGCTGACTCTGTGATACCTTCTACAGATCATGGAACCTCTTCTCTTTGTATTTGCTTCAGTTCAGTTCCTCTGCTGTGTAAGTGGCTCTGCGTTTTAATGGTAACAGTGCAGTTTGCAGTGTGTGATTGTAAAACTCTTACTAGCAAATTGGGTTGTAGAAACAAGAGACTTCAGGTATTGTTATCACAGTAGAGAGAATTTTGAAAAGTGATGGTAACTTCAGCTTTTTAATGCATGGTTTACATTATGGAGTTTGCTGAAATGTACATAGGTAAAATTGCATGTAAAAAAAGCAACTAAATTTCATCCAGAAAAACAGAAGTAGTTCTTTGCAAGCTCATTAGCCTTGCCAATCTTCTGAAGCACACAAAGGCATTTGTGCATGTATTGATTGCAGAACCATGTCACGCATAGCAGAACACCAGTTGAAATACTTGTGGTTATAGGTAAAACGTGTATGCATGTGTTGGCAGAGCTAGTCAAGTCTGACAGGCAACACCTTTGCTACCCAGAGAGTTGCAACATAACTGCTGTGGATTCAGACCAGATGTGGCTGAAAACATTTTTGAATTGATAGAGCAAGCTCTGAAATTCTTACCTGGCTTTTAAACCACATGATTTTACCTGAGTAAGGCCTGAGTAAAAACATAATTCCCCATTCAACTGCTGTTTCATAGCCAATTAGAGGAATAAAAACTGTGTTTTCCATAGTCACCCCAGATGTTTCACAAAACTAAGTAACTGTAAGCAGTTAACATCTAAAAGAAAAAATAAACTAGATAAAATGATAATGTTAAGAATTAAAGTGACTGAAAATGCCTCCTCACACTTTCCCCATAAAGCAATTGTTGACATACAACTTTCAGAGAGACCTCAACAATAAATAGGGAATTGAGACAACAGTGCAGTCCTTGTTAATGGATAAATGTTGATACCATTGTGAAACAGAACTTCATCTCTCTGACACCCCTCAAAACATAAGCTAAAGTCTGATGAAATCAGAGAGATGAGCAACTTGGGTTTTGAAGCTTTTCAGAATGTCAGTGTACTCCTCAGCACTACAAAACACTGGGTTTGAAGCTTCACTTCTGTAAGATATTTGCAATGAAAACCAGCCTGCTATATTTAATTATTTATGTTAGCAGCGGATGCTAATGTGCAGTTTCAAGTGAAAAAACTGTCATAACTTAGCTTGTGATCCATCTGAATATTCTCTTCACTATTCCTGATTACCCTAATAGTTTTTTTCTCTTTTCTTGATGGAAATTGCTTCATTTTTGTAGTTATAATGGTAGGATATTTTTAATATAAATTTCCATTTATACTATTGTTTCACTTTAGAATTTCTATTAAAAATAGAATGGGTGATGTCTTAGAATGGTCTTCTGAGAAAAGCAGAGGGCTAGAGCTTGCCTAAGTTGTGCCTTTTTTGTTTTGAAAACAAGCAGGCTAGTTTTCAGTTGCTATTTCTTCTTTGTGACTATAATTTCTATGGTGCTGAGTTATATTCTAAGTGATTATTTAAAATGATGACACTAGTCTTAACATATAAGATGAAAAAGCAGCTTATAGGCAGTTGGTATTTGCTTAAACATATTAATAAAATGGAACAACTCTCCAGAGATAATCACTTTTTAAGGAGACAGGAAAGCACAAACATGTTCATTATCAGAGCATTTACCAAATAGAGAAGAATGTGAGATGACAGCTCACTTTCTCCAGCTGGTATCAATAACAGACACCACTGACTGATGCAAATGCAGATACTTGATTGTTCAAGGGAAGCAAGGAAATCTGGAGAAAATCTGAAAAAATGCTTCATTCTTGAAAAAAAAAAAGATATTTTTTGCTAAACTTCCATACAAAGAAGCTGATTAACTTCACTAGCTCTGCTTGCTGCTATCTGGTGGTTGCTAGGAAGAAAAGTAATGCAATCAGTTTTTGTCCTGTTAGGCTAGCTGTGGTTTTCCAATTACAATACATATTTTTTTAATCAGAAACGGAAAACCATTGAGAACATTTAGAGGTACTTCTTAGCAAATCCTAGGTCCTTTGTACCTGGTAGATAAGACGTCTTGGTGTGATTCTTTGAATTGTGTCTGTATTTATGTAGAAAGAAAAAGAAACCATTAGGTAGATTGTGTGGCATTTGTTCTTAAGTAGTGCCTGGAAATTCTATGTTCTGTTTTGTGATGCTGTAACATTACCTGTGTTAGTTTCTGCTCCAAGCACAGCTGCTGAAACAAGAATCATATGTTTTTTAATTGTCCAGTAACCTTACAATGAAATGGGTGGTTGGTGCAACAGGAGTCTTTACAGTCATTTCATATTTCAAGGTTTTTTGTGCATGGGTCTCATCAGGAAGTGAGCGAGACAATGAGAATTTGGAACTGTGGCACCAGCATTCCCAGACACATTTTTTCATTCCATATGGAGAAACAAATGTGTAAAAAATGTTTGCAAAATTACAGTGCATTTTCCGAGTGATTTTTCTGTTAAATACTTTAAGCAAAGTCAGACATATATGGCTAGCTACAGAAACAGGGCTCTTTCCTCCTGCTTTAACCACACTGCTGCTGCCTCACTGAGAAACTTAAGCAAAACTTTTGTACCAGATTTTTGTTTACAAAAGACGGCAAAGTAAAATTGCAGGGTTTGAAATAGCATCATTATTGAGTAAATCCTGAGATCTTGCCAACAAGGCAATTCTTGATGAGTCCTGTAAATTTCTATAACCCCAGTGAAATAGCTCTGGCAGCTAACATTGACTATCTGCAGCCACTGTCTCAAGAGGATTACTATTGCTCCTTTTCACTTAGAAAAGCTGTAGTCTTCTAGTATCCAAAGCCAGGAATTTATGCTTACTTAACTAGTGCACACTTGGAAATTAATTTAGCTACCCTAAAAAGTGGAAGGTCAAATAAAAGACATAAAATCTAAAACTTTCTTGTTACTGTACTTGCTTTCTGATTTTGATCTCTAAACTGCCAAAACCGGGATCCGAGGATGGATATTTGAGTATGTAACTAAAAAAGGTCAAGTCCTGTGTTAGAGAGGAATTGTATTTAAATAACAATCAAGAAATCCCACAGAAGAGTTTTTAATGGAATGACTCATGATTTTTGTGGTAAATTGGCAAAGTCACCTAAGAATAACCATCCTCTTTCTTTTGTTGTTGTTTTTGGTGTTTTGTTTGGATTTTTTTTTTTTTTTGGCACAAAGTAAAATCTGAATGAAGATTCACAGAATGTTGATATTTTCTCCTGATCTTGTATTTATGGAAACACGGAAGCAATGTATTTTGTCTATCCCCAGAGCTTTGTGGAAATAAGTGAAGTTAAAAAATATATGCTCTTCAGCACATGAAAAATATTCCTGCCCTTTTGCAACTGCTACCCTTTTTTACAAATGCAATTGTTAAGTGCAAGGGGACACCTGCTGCCAGCGAGAGGCAGTGCACTGGAGGCCCTTGACCTAGAGTTCATTAGAGTTCATATAATAATATTGTAGTAAGGTAAAAATAGCAGGGAAGTCATGACCTATTGCAACTACATTATTTTTTAAATATATGGAATTTGTGCAGGATTTGTTAGCAAACTTGAGCCAGTACCCAGCTAATACATCAATGAGTAAAAGGCAACAGTTAATAGTGAGAAAATATTTTAAAATCTGTTCAGTGTGGAAAGAATGACAGAGTGATTGTCAGTGAAATTTTAGATAGGGGCACAATGATATTTCCCTAGAAAAATTGTGTACTATTTATTCTTGACATATTGTCTATTAGTAGCTATGTAATTTTCATAAAACACAGTTATGTTAGTTTTCCATTTGTAAAATCTGTACCACAGTGTCTATCATTAGACAGCTAATGAAGCTTCTTTCAGATGTACATTTCTCTATTTTTATGGTGTTTACTTTTTGGGAGGGCTAAGAAAATGCATTTCTTACCAGTAAGAATATTTCCTATTAATCAGGGCATTTAACTCAAAAGTCAAGAAACAAGTTTCTCTAAAGACAAAACTAAAATGTTATCAATAATTATGTTACTCATGTCTGTCATAGGGATTTTTTAAGTATCTTTTTACTTTCCAGTATAGTACATTATCACAATTGTAAAAGCATTTCATGTGCTTTGTTGAAGAAAATATTGTGGCAATAAGGAATTGTTTAAGTTCAGCTAGCAAAAGCAATTTCAGAGATGGCCAATCAATATAATCACAGTGACCAGAAAAAAAATGGGAAAAAGATAGAAGCACTTTAAACTATATGGGCTGACTCTCTTTTTAAAAGGCCCTATTTGAAAAAAACAAAACAACAAACACCAAATAACCAACAAACCAACCAACCAACCTCTCCCCCCAGAAAAATCCAAACAAACACCATAAAACACAAAAGAGTTTAAGTAAAGGTTCAGGATAGCACTCATCCCATCTTTGCTAGATGTTGATCTAATAAGATCACAGAAAAAAGGCGCCTACACCACAAAATTGGGCTACCATAAACAAGATACATATATTTTAACCTTAATACTGCTCAGAAATAGAACATGCCACTGCTTAGTGCCTTGCAACAAGTGCCTATAACAGTGAGGTTGATGTGTGTCTCTGGATTTCCACGTAAAACTCTGGGTATTGGTGTTTCATCTCTGACACTCCTGTGGGTTGGGATAAGACCATCTTCCTCACTCGAGGTAATACTGCAGTTGTGCTCAGGAGGCTCCTGAAGAGTGCTTTGCCACCCACAAAGAGAACATTGCTGACTTGGCAATGTTTGTGTGAGTGGATTTCCCTTTTTTTGAGCTAAAGCTCTGATAAGTTAATTTTCCATGTGTGCCACAAAAAAAAAAAAAAA
>VXBA01002043.1:348633-450959 GCA_013399895.1 Serilophus lunatus
AAAAAAAAAAAAAAAAAAAAGCGCCACCCCAACAACAAATGCAAGTCCTCTTGAAAACAGAACTCTTTACAGAACATTTCATCCCTGAGGGAAGAATGAAAGTACAAACAACATATGGCTGATGTTAGCCATGCTGTTTAAAGCCCTAGCAGAAGGTCAGACACCGTGAGAATAGGTGCTGAGTGAGAATACACAAGTAACAGAAAGGTGGTCTTTTCCATCTGATTTCTGAGAGGGTTTTCAAGGTGCTGAAATGGAAAGACATACTGATGTTGCAGAAAATGTAATGGTGAGATTGTAGGGAAATGGACTGTTGAAGGGGGAGCTTAACATCTGTAGAGTAATTTTAATTTTTCATCTCATGGCAGTTGTCCCACAAACATTTAATGGCTGTTTAATGCACTTAGCTTTAATATAAGCTGACAGGTTTTCTTGGTTATCATTGCTGGCTTTTTGAGGGAGAAGTTTGGGGTTTTTTTCAGGAGCAGGAGAGGTTGGACGTTTTTGCTTTTAGCATTATTGATCCATATTCTAGTCAAGGATTTAGTAAAAATTTTATTTGTTGAAGAAAAAATTGCAATTTTCAGATTTTATTTTTGGTAATGAGTGGGAGCCAGAAGGAAAATCAAGATACTACCTAATTCTGGGCCCTGTTTTGGGGGTTACACAGTCAAAATAGTTTTCCATTTTTATGAAACATGCTTTATATTTTTTTGCAAGTTAGTAAATATGAATGTTCTAAAGCAGTGAATGTTCCCCAAAGCATTATCTTTTATCCTTGTTGAAACTGCCAATTATATTATGTCGAGCAATTTTTCTGTGCTTTTCTTTATCAGGTTATATCAGCATTAATAGTATAGCTGTTGGACACTTACACACAGTGACTAAAAAACCTGTTAACTTTGGACTGGTTTTGCTAGGGACAGTTTTTATGCTTAATACATCTTATATTTTTGTGCAAGTGCTTTTAAACAACATTGTACAAAATGAGCAATGTAAAGTAGCAATATGCCATTGTCAGTGTGAGAGTAGAAGTGGAAATCCTTCATCAATGAAAAAAAAATTATTTGTAACTCAGAAGTAAGCTACATTGTCACCTTCGGGGAAGTTTTCTGAATAGTTTTGTAGTAGTGACTCTACAGCAAATAATCTTCAGATTTTCTTAAAAACTCAAGTGACGGATTTTCTTAAAAATTTGTGTCTTTGAATTTAAGTCAGTCCTGATGTAAATATTTCTGAATTTAGCTTGAATTGATATTCCTTGACATTGTAGTATAATTTTGAGCCAAGCTATATTTGAATTCAGTACTCCAGGTCCTTTTTTTCATGCTGTAAAATACTGTGGGTAGAAATAGCAACAGATACTTGTTAAGTGCTCACCTAAAGTATGTCTGGGATAGAACAAAAAGGTGTTCAGTTCTTACAGAGTTGAACAGCTTGGTTCCCCCAGTACTAATTTGCCGTAAGTACTTTTCTTTCTTTACACAAAAAAAAACCCAAAAAGGCATCACCAACAACAAAAAAACCAAAAAACCCCAAACAAAAAAACGCAAAACAAAACAAAACCACCACCAACAAAAACACAAACCTGTGTCTACTTTACATACAACTTTGATAGACTTTGTACAGCAACCTGGCCATAGCAGAAATCTGCAAGGTTTTTTACAAACATGAAACGTCCTTGTTGTCCTTTCTCAGTCTCCAGGGAGGTCATCCTTTGTACTGTGCCAGCATAGCATGTTTTTGCTACTTAGGCAGCTGCTGAGCTGTGATGGCTTTTTTTATGCAGGCCAGTCTGTATGTCTCCTTCATTCTGTTGTTTACATTCAGCTGCTGTCACATTGATGCCTTAGTTTGCTGGCTGTTTGGGTCGGGCTTGGCTCTTAGATAGGGGTCTTGCCTCATTACAGTGTAGTATAAGGAGAGCCAATGTGCAGGAAGGACTATTGCATGCTACTACAGCACAGAAAGATACCAAGAAAGTGAAAATGCTGAATGAATAGCTATTTGCAGGTGTTCTGGACAGACAAGTGCACAGGTTATCCATCTATGTGCATTCACACATCTGAATGAGTTTTCCTTTTAAAAATCAAGAATCAAGAGTTCAACTGATATAAACCTTTAGCTGCAGTGACTAAAAGGAGAGTTCCAGCAAGAAGTTGGTCTGCCATGTCTTCCCACATTTAAGGGCTGGCACTTAAGAAAGTCAGTGTACTCTAAGAAGACCTGGATTGTCAAAAAGTGCAGCTTCGCTTGGTGCGTCAACCCATTCTTTTTCCACTCTTTTTAAGCTTTCTTTTACTGAACATGTGAGAACGCCACCAAATATCATACAAATACATTTGTATAAGGATATCTCCAAATATTTCTTCTTAACTGGTCATAAAATAAAATGTTATCCTGCTGATATGCTCTCAAGTATCGGGTATGTTGGAGGCTATGGCCGAACTAGTCATCACTCTCTTTTCTGTGCCCTCAGTCAAAAAGGTACACCTAGCTGCTGCTAAACTTCGCGTAGTAAAATAGCCAGCTTTGGAGAGACTTTGCTTCCTCGACTGGAAACTAGCAGTTCGTTCCTCAACCCGTGTATATATTTCAGCCAAGTACTGACATATGGTTGCCATGGCAAATTTAGCTATTATTCTGTAGTTTAATCTACCATTGTTACTAAGTAAACATACATTTAGGTGTGAATTCCTAAAATAAAGAGTGAAGTGGATGAAAAGCTAGAAAGGGTTGTGCTATCCAGCCTAATCTTAACACAATTATGATTTCAGGGGCTAATAATAAAGTGTACAGGTCTCCACAGAGAAATGAGCAAACTCTGTAAATTCAGT
The DNA here is from genome assembly GCA_013399895.1 of Serilophus lunatus. Taxonomy (NCBI): domain Eukaryota; kingdom Metazoa; phylum Chordata; class Aves; order Passeriformes; family Eurylaimidae; genus Serilophus; species Serilophus lunatus. Next base: position 351,471 of record VXBA01002043.1, read on the forward strand.
TGTGCAATATTTCTTCCCAGCCTTTCTTGAAGTCACTCCAGAAGATTTCTTCAAGGACAGATATAACTGGGAAATTATTAAAATAATCTAATGACTTTGCTATCTCCTATTTCTATTCCTAACTTGAAGGCGAAGAAATCTTACTAACAAGTCATAACGTGCATTTGTATTGACATTGACATTCCAGACTTACAAGCTTTCAAGCTTCCTGATTGAAACGTGCTAAACACATGCACCATTCACACAAGCAGTAAATGGGCTTTTTTTCCTGTTAAATTTCTTCTTATGTCTACCCACTGTACTTCAAATGTATTTTAAACCATTGTTTTCCAGTTGTGATTGTGATCCCTTGGAATGGAATCATCAATTTGGTGGCATCAGGGATCAGGACCCTCTGAAACCACAACTGCTAACAAAACATACTGGCCTTGTGTGCATGGTGTTGATCCAGAGGATCCAGAAAAGAAAGACAATCTCCATACAAGCTGTACAAGGGCCAAAATGGAGAAGCTGATGGAGTCAAAGCAAAAACAATACAAAAATGTGTCACAGTTATACATCATCTGTGTCACTGTCCCAGAGCCACAGGGCAGTCACAAGATGATGTTTACATACCTAAGACACTATATCGTAGTCTGACATGCTGTAATACAGACTAATATTCTGCTACAAACCATGTTAAAACAGATCGATCTGGTATTTTTTGAAAAATGTACTAGAATTATCAGATTTAAATAGAATTGCATACTCTCAATTTCTGTTGCTCAATTACTTACTTCGTTATTTTTTTTTCTTATAACTCATTCTTACAAAACAATAATGAATTTATTTAATGACATGAAGATTAACTGAGGAATTTTCTATAAAATTGGTGGGGTAATTTTTGCCACTAGAGAGCAGATTCGCTCTATATAGAGCAATGTACCAAAGATGTCAAAAGGCTGAGAGCGAATCCTGTAGATAGAACTTGGTAATATGCATGTATTAATTTCTTCTTCTCAAAGGGACTTTAGATTCTTCCCTGATTATTATAAATTGCTTCTTTCAGAAAAATGATATGTGTTTCAGGACTTCAGTGGAACTACAGTTGTCTTGATGTTAACCCGAAAGTCAGGAAAGAACAAAATGTTAATTCATACTAAGTGCACTACCCTATTAAATGTTGTATGAACTGATGGCAACTGAAGAGCACAAATTATTTTATGTCTAATTCTTAAATGTTTCACTTCCTTAAAAAATCAGGTTTGTTTTTTTTACTTGGACATTACATTAAGGTGTTGTATTTAGAATCAAATGGAAACACCTCTCAGCTATTATGGTATTGCATATGGGGGGGCAGGGGGAGCTTTCACAGTGTGTTTTTAAGCTTTCTGACCATCTAAAAGGAACAAAAACTTTGCAAAGGCAGAAAAAGGAAGCTCAGAAACTGTTTTGTTGTCCAAATATGCCACAAAACTAATATTTGGGGAATAATTCTGGGTCTGTTAAAATCAGTAGTTGTGCTAATTCTTTGACAAAATGGATGTAAACCCAGAAGTTTTTTTATTGTGAGTCAAATATCTTTACACCTGCTGCATCCCTCAATTGAGGACAGCTAATAGATATCAAAAGTGATGTTTTTTTAATATAATGTGGAGGTTTGGGAGAGGGAGGGGTGGGGTGCTGGGTCCTCTGGAGGGAGGGTATTGGGGGTTCTTGGAGGGGGGAGGAAAAGGGATGTTTCATTTTAAACTGTTCGCTGGCTCCCTGGTTCTGTAAATCCTGTTTTTTTTTCCCTTAACAGCCTTCCCTCACTCTTCCCCTCCACCTTGCCCTTCGGGCCGGCTAGAGGGAGGGGAGGGGGTGCCCACTCTCTTTCTTACTCAGGGAAGGCGGTGGGGGTCGCCCAGCTGTTCCCCCCTCAGTTTTCTTAGCAGGAACTCACCGAACGTGGACAGGCGGCGGTTGCTGGTGAACGCGGCGCTGCGTGGGGTCTGGTGGCTTTCCCCAAGTTTTCACAGCATGGCTGTGGAGCCCGGCGCCGGCCAGCTGCCGATCACAGTGGCAGCACCAGGGACGCGGCAGGAGCAGAGCAGTCCCGGCCGGCTGCCAATTGCGGTGGCAGCGTCAGGGACAGGACAAGAGCAGAGCAATCCCGGACGGTTGCCGGTTCGCGGTCACAGCGCCGGGGCTTGGATCAGCACTGCTGCTGCCTGAGGCACAGTCCCGGGACCGGGGAGAGACGGTCGCTGTGCTGTCCCCCATCCCTCCCTGGGTGGCGGCTGGCTCCCTGACCCGCCACTGCAGCTGGTGGCTGGTGGTCGATAGCAGCTGTGGCGACCCCGCGCCACCATGAAAGAGCCCAGCAAAGGGTCCGGCGGTTCCAACAGCCCCAGGAACCGCCCCGTGCAGTGGTGTGGGCACGGTGGCTGCTCTGGGCAGCTCCTGTGGCCCCAGTGGCCTCGGGGACCCCTTTGGGGATTCCCGCAGACAGTGGGTGCCCGGGGGAGTCTGCACCCAGCCTGTGGCTGGTAAAAAAACATGGCGGCACCAAACAGCAGGCTCCTGGTTTTTGGCAGGAACTGCAATTTTGCTGGAACCAAAGATCTCGGAAAGAGAGAAGGAGCCTGGACCGCTGGCCAATCCGAAGAGGCGAAGCCAGGAAGAAGATGGCGAGATTCGCGCAGGACTTGGAGGGCTTAAAAAGCCTGAAAAACAGACGCTCCCTCTCTTTGGCTTCCTGTGGGCTGGAGAGCAGCAGCACGGCCCCTCTTCTCCTGACTTCCTGGCCCTGCAGCTTGACTTCGCCCCCCTCCATTGGCAACAGGGCGAAGCCAGCACAACCACAGGTGGAAAGCTTCCCCAAATGGCATCCCTGGGTTGGGGGGGGGCTTTTCACTGTGTTGTGTTTTTGCAAAGACTTCAAGGGCTGGGAGCAATTACCATCAGAAAGAGACAGAGAGAGAGAGAGGAGAGGAGCGGCTTCCCCTTCCTCCTGTTTTTCCTTGGCCAGCCTGCCTGGACTTTGAAAAGCAGCTTGCTTATTCCCTTTTCTTTTCCCTTTTTCCCTTTTGCATGGCTTTGTTGGGTGTATTTTCTGTGTTAAGTCTGGGGTTCCCTTAAATTGTTTGCTTTCTTTGGTTGAGCTCCAGATGAATAAACTGTTTCCCTGTTGTTTAAATTCTGTGCAGTCTTCTCGTCACTGTTGAGTGCGCCCCTAGTGCAAAAACAGTGGTCCTAAACCACCACATATAATTTGCATATATTTTGAGCTACTGTTTTGATACATATTTGGATATGTATTTTGTATATAAATTTATATTTTGAAATACTTCAAGGTATTTTTCTTGCTTTACTAGCATAGCATGGAGAAAAAGTGCTGCTGAACAAGTCACAAGCTGACATAGTGCAACAACAAAATTTCGTAAGCCAACAGTGATGTATCCCTTTAATTATTCTATACAGTACATATTCTTCTTGTGGAGTTTGCTAACTGGGTTAGGAGCCCAACAGTGATCATGCACTGCAGAATGCATGAAGAACTTCAACAGTGAATTTGTTTTCTACCTACTTTTTGTTGTTGCTGTTGTGCAGAGCTGAGCTGAACTCAGTGATCCTTGTGGGTCTCTTCCAACTCAGCATATTCTGTGATTCTTTGATTCTAGTCCTTTAAGGCAATAAATAAATAATACAGCTGCATTGTTATAAGCATTAAGTAAGGAGACAAGCTTAAGCAGTATTTATGCCTACTATGTCTAACTTAGCTACGTTAAGACTCTCAATTGGATGTAGAGGTGGATATGGTTTAAGTATTATCAGTTTGGTTAATTGTCATGCTCACAGCCCTGCTACAAGGAAGGCAGAATGGACTGTTTGCATTATTCTCACGCTAGAGCTGGTCAGCCTGGTCCTAAGCACAGACAACTTATCAGAAACCAACTGTTGCCCTGAAATACTTCTCACAGTATGAAAGTGTGTTAGGTGTTAAGTCAAATTAATGGTTGTTTGGGCACTAATAAGGGCAGATCTGTGGTGCTGAGTAGGCAGCATATTACTGAGCTTAATTATGATTACAGCATGTGCAACTACCATTTCTTCCCCACTTTATCATTAATGACAAGAAAGTGGGATCAAGACGAACATTGTTCTCTGATTGAAGGCTTTACAATTGTAATTCTACTTATTGCCATCAAAATAGTGGGAAATCCTGATTTCTTATGCTACATCAGAAGAAAAGGAAACAAAACACAAGTTCCTCCTGTCTTGAACTATCCGGATGTATTTATCAGTGTTTGCTGGTTTGCAGTAGCTAAAACAGTAAGACTTACAATCTACCGCAATTTTTTAAGGCTGCTAGAAATAGGAATGTATCTTCTGCCATTTGATAGAGCAAATTCAGCCTAGATTAATTGGCTATTTATATCATCACATTTATAGCTCTGACAAAGGTAGGTTGTTACACAGACTGGACCTAAGCACTGATAGGTAGGAGATCGTGTAAAGTGAAACAGCATGTGTAGTAAGTTTTGAAGCAAGCTGTAGCTCTTGCTGCTCTTCCTTCTACTCCATTTGAAACTTCTCTCTGTGCTCCTTACTGCAGGTTTCATCCTGCAGTGAGCTTAGCATGGAAATACCAAGTTCAAACACACAGAGAAAATATATCTGCAACTAATCAGAAGCTTATTGCAGGAAAGTGTGATTTCTTCCTGTACTGTCAACTTTTGCTATTCCAGAAGGGTCTTTGCGATTCAGGGGAAAAACAGTAGGGGCTATTTTAAACTTTCAAATGTAAATCAGGAGATATCATCCAGTGACCTAATTCCAACTGAGAATAGTTTCAAAGGATTTCTGATTGTTTGTAATATCCCTGCTGTTGCTATGTGTCAGAAACTTCTAGGAACGCATCATTTCAGTGACTTTGTGCTTCTGTCTTAGGACATATGGTTACACAATAGGAAACAGTATATTATGAGCTTTCTAATAACAGCATTTAAAAAATTTTAACCTTGTTTTTCTCATGAAAAGCTATTTGTCATTACCTGCAGTCACATTGCTACCAGAGTTTTATTCATCTGATTGTCTACTTATTTATCTTAAAATTATGTACATTTTTTTTTCTGAAAATAAAATTTAGGCCATTGCTTTGGTATGTACCTTACACTTAAACAATTGTGTAGTATTGAAGTCAGTACTTTATGTAGAGCTGATGAAATTCTCAGATATAATGGTCTTTCTCCTTTGAACATAATACAAGAGTTATTTTTTTAAACAATAAGGTATTTAAGAAGCACTGTGCACTTCCTTTCAAACAACTCCAGTTTAATTTATATAACCAAGTAATTTCTTTGTTGTTTTTATCACTTGTTAAAGACACATAATTTACAATATTTAGTATTGCACAATGGTGCTTTTGAAGAAATGCATTAGACTTTTGAAAGTGTAGTAAACAACTGATTACATGAAATAAAAACCTTCTACCTATTGGTGTTCACTCATAGCTTGAACATAAGTTGAAATAATTTTTTCTTCTTTTAGACACCCCTGTTAATGTCCATGTGTCACAAAGTCAATTCTTTGTCTTGCTTAAGTCAATTCTTCCAGAAGAGACCTTGGAGGAAAGGCAAATCTCTACACAGGTAACTTTGGACAAGTCACTATAAGCTTCTGCTTAGGCCTCTAAATAAAGGTTAAAAAAAGAAAAGAAAGGAAAAAAAATGGCCCTTATGGGTATTAATGTCCTTCAGTAATGAAATGGTTTTCACTTATGCAGTAAGAATGATTCATGATCATGATTTATTTACAAAAACCTGAGAAAGAGAAGGAAAATCTTTATTCACTTACCATTGAGTACACTTGAACTAGAAATCTGAAATGTTTTAGTTTTTTGGAGAATCCTTTGCTGTGTGCTTTAGCCCCTTATTGCATTTAAAAGTAGACTACATAGTTAGCACTAAAATCCAGGGGCATCTTCGCCTGGATGCTTTGTGAGTGAAAATGGGACCTCACTTTGATGCTTTCACAATTAAGCACGTTAAAATTGAAACATGCATTCAAGGAACACACCAGTCCCTGTGATTCATCTGGTATGTTGAAATGAGCTGGGAAGCCTGTCATGGTATATTTGCTCCAAAGTTTTCAAATTGGGGGTTTATGGCAAACTGCAGGGTCAGGCCAGCTGAAAGCAAGGGTGGCTTCTACCTTTCTCATAGTGCAATCCACCCTAACATCCCCCCACTGAACTCCAAAATTGTAAAAAAAAAAAAATCCTCCTAATCTTATTTACCACCTCTGATAAGCACAGACAGCAAATGTATGGGGAGCATCACGGCAACACTCCTGGAAACATACAACAAACCAGGATGTACATTGTGGTTGTCAGTGGGGATGAGGATTCTGCAAATACACAAGTATCTGCTATGAGTAGCTGGTGCTGCTTGCTCTTACTGCTATGGGATATTGGTGAATGCTCTAATCAAGAAGTAAGATTCAAGAACAAATCCATTTCTGCAGATACCAGAAGATCAAAATAACCAGGACAAACTGAATTCAGAGCATTCTTCTCCTGCCTTGTGTGGTGCTGCCACTAAGCAAGGGGGAAGAATGTTCTATTGCAAAAAAAAAAAAAAAAAAAAAAGAAAAAAAAAAGAAAAAAAGAAAAGCAAACAAAAAAACCCCAGAAAACAAACAAACAAAAAAACCCCAGTAGAAGGATCCTGGCTGTTGTCTGATCTTCCCTTCTTGAGAAGCCCTGGATTACTCTTCCTCTTTCCAGGCTTTTCTTTGTTTGGTTTGGTTGGGAATTTTGGGAGATTTTTTTGGTGGGGGTAGTGCATAGAGTTATTTGGTTGTTGTTTCTGTTTTGTTTGTTTGTTATTTTCTTTCATTTTCAGAAATGTTTTGTCTAGAATTAAGTTTTAGTGTTAAACTGGACTATGAAGGTCAGATTAAGCTTGAAGACATGCTAGAATATTGATGTGTCTTGGAGAAACCAAGAATTGAGTACTACTGTACTATTGAGTACTACTTTTTAGTAGTTTGTCGCTTATGAGAGTAAAGATAATATGATCATCCTTCCATTCTCTAGCCTACTCCTTTGAGAAACTACCAAAAGTATGATTTTACTGCAGGCTGTCCTGGAGGCCCTTCTCCTTGCTTTGGTTCCAAATATATGTGGGTTTTTTTGGCAGCCTTTCCTCCTATTCTGGTTTTGAAAGGATACTTGGCTGAAATTCAATTTTATCTTGCAGCAGCATTTAGTTAACTTTTGTTCCTCTGTGAATAAGATTTAAAACTGTCAGTAAGTCTGTTATCTATCTCTGTTTTCACAAGCAACTGCTACATGGAGTTGACAAAATACTCATCAGAATACTGTTAAATTTTGTAGAAATCCGTGAGAAACTCTTCATTACTAGTAAGTCTGTAATGGCAGTAACTGGTAAAACAAACATAACCATCTCACATCCTGTGCTCAGCTTACACTGATGAGTCAGGCTCTTTTCCTACACAGAATGAAGTTAGTATTGTTAGCTAAACCACACACATCCTTTCCCACCAGGCAACAGATAGTATCCTAAGTACTGTTTAACAGAGTCCACAGTATAAAATACTGCAAAGGAACAAGGCTGCCTCTCTATCCCTTATTTATTCTAGCCAAACCACATGAAAGGCTGGGTTAATATGCTGCATCAAGTTATTCCTGAATTGTGTCACTATTACATAATAGCCTTGTGTCAGCAAAGATGACTCAGCATCTTAATGGTGAAGTAATTCCTAAATTGTAACTTAGCTCTAGAAAGTGACATAAATTGCCTGAGAGGCAGAAGGAGAAAAGAACTGATGCAATTATTTATCTTCCCCAGATTTCTCCATGGTTTTTCTGTTTGATTGGTTTTGGCAGTCTCCCAAGATGCTTCTGTTCTGTGAAAAACACTAGGTACTTTAGCTGGCAGTGTCAAAAAACTGAGTCCAGTGACTTCAGGCTTCATCTTCTCAAAACCTCTATGCCAATAATCAGCTGCTGATCTTGGTGACAAGCTGCAAACCCAGAAAGATAGTGTTAGCCCTAATAGAGTCATTCAAAATAAACTATATGTGAATGGATTGGAATCTGGCCTGCTTACTAATTCTGTAGTATTTGTGGAAAGGGTAAAGAGAAAATGAGAGAATTCTCACCCAAGGAAATTGGTTCCCTAAGTTGTGTAGTATAAACATATAGAGCAGGTAAGTAGCAGGACACAATTTTTGCAACAAATACAGCACCTCAGTGACGCTGACTGATGCAGGGCAACAACAGAATTCATCACAGAAGACATTAATTACTTTCTTCTAAAAAAATTTACTTCTGAATGTTTGGGGTCAGATGAAAATGGTTGATCTTTAAATTTATGTACTGCTTCTTTTCCCTTTGAAAAAGATCTCAACACACACATGTTCACAAAGACTTTCTGGTTTAGGGTTGAGGAATGGCACTCCCAAACTCAGTGCCCCCACCAAGACCCTCCAAAACCACACCTTGCTCTCTCTCACTCCCCTGCTTTCCCCTCCCTTCCCTGATGCAGTAAGATGGGGAGGAGAATTGGAGGAACAAAAGGCAGAGATGATGGGTTGAGATAAGAACATTTTACTGGAAACAGTAATGAGATTAAAAAACTAGCAATAATGTAACAGGAACAATACCAGTGACAGATGGTGCAAGAAAAGAAATTATTCACATGGAAAAAAGGCCAAATAATAGATGATACTGGATGGCTTCCTCTGCCACATTTCTCTACCATACTAGAACACTTCTCTCTAGAAGAGAGTCCCTCATGTGCTGGCAATGACCTGCGGTGGTATAGAATAACCTGTAGGTCCTAACCATGCTTCTTCCTCCCACCCACTGCAAAAAAATTAACTCTGTCCTGGCCAGAACAAGGACATTGTCTCAAGAAGTTGTAGCAATGTTAACAATAAGATTATGTGTCTTGTCTTTAGAAAAGAATGTATTATGCTATATAGTAAATTCAATGCAGATCTTAATGCATGGAAGTTTTATGACTTGTGTTTCTGCAGGCTGTCAGATTACATATCTACAGATATCTTCTCTGCATCAGTCATTATTACAAAGTTAGCTAATTCTGTGCTTAAGGGCAATGGAGAACTTCTCACTAAATATACTAATTTGGCAGCATGTTAGTTGCATAAATTCTGCCAGCACTGGTTCAAAAATGCTTCTTGTTCAGGTCCATTGACTTAACCTGCATGGAAAGGAAGCTATTGCTGGAATATAGTGTAAGAATCCACAGGTGCTCAACTTAGTTTTATGCACATCTTCAAGCAGCATGTTATACTAAATTTGTTGTGCTTGGTGCAGCAAGGCATTCCTTTTTACCATACTCTTCCCCTCCAAGAGTTCTTTGCAACACATGACCCTGGGAGTCCTGTAACTCAGAATGTGTTACAAAGGGCACTTTTAATTTCTGCATTCATGTCCTTCTTCCTTTTTTATAGCACACAGTGTTTCTCCCTATTATTCACATAGTCAAGGAACGGATGTCTGTAGCCAGTTGTAAGTTGCCATCCCTTAGAACAGGAATCGGTCAATTTGCCAGCGATGGGTTCGGGACCCTCTGAAATCATACAAACTTGAGTGCATGGTGCTGACAATCAGAGGATCCAAGAAAGAAAGACTATATACAAGCTCTACAGGGGCCAAAAAGGAGTCCCTAATGGAGTCTGTCTTTATTGCAAATTCACGCACTTTTATAGTGCAAAGATTGTTTAGGTTAACATACCCAATTAGATAAAAGGAAAGGTGGTCACATGCCATTGTCCCTGAGCTACAAGAAAGTTGTGAGATGATGTTTACATACCTAAGACATTATATCATAGGCTGGACATGCTGTATTAGTAATTTAATAATGCTACAGGTGTCTGTTAAAGTCTGCAAATGTTCTTTCTCGATGAAGACTAAGAGAATAGCAGCTGTTGGGTGACAACTGTGCATATCTTATCTTCAGGTACTTCTTAAAAAAAGCATTACCTGCAGGACTTCTTCTCTGTAGTGACTAGTGACAGGACCCAAGGAAATGGCCTCAAGTTCTGTCAGGATAGGCTTAGGTTGGATACTAGAAAAAGTTTCCTTACCCAGAGGATGTTTGGGCACTAGGACATATACCTCCAGGACTTGAAAAGATACTAGCTGAATTTGGAGATGGAAGGCAGGGAAGACACCTCAACAAACTTGAGGACTGGGTGCTCATCAGCTCTATGAAATTTAACCAGGGCAACTGCTGGATTCTGCATGTGGGATGGGGCAACCCTGGATGTTTGTACAGATCATGGAACACAAAAGCTTCACCAGAGAAAGGGAACCAGGGGTCATGATTGATGGCAGGTTGACTATGAGTCAGTAGTGCCTTGGCAGTGCCCTGGCAGCCTGGCAACCATGTCCTGGGAGGCATCAGGCAAAGCATTTGCCAGTCATTCAAGAAAGGGGATTGTTCCACCCTGCTCTGCACTGGTGCAGTCTCACCTTGAATATTGTGTGCAGTTTTGGGTGTCACAGTCATTAAGCCCTTAGCGAGTGTCCAAATGAGGGCAACAAAGATGGTGAAGTGCCTTGAGGGTAAGCTGTATGAGGAGTGACAGGTCATTCGGTCTATTCAGCCTGGAGTAGAGGAGACTGAGGGGAGAGCTCGTTGCAGTTGCAACTTCCTTGTGAGAGGAAGATGAGAGGCAGGCACTGATCTCTTCTCTGTGGTGACCAGTAACAGGACCCAGGGAAATGGCCAGGGTAGGCTTAGGTTGGATATTAGAAAAAGTTTCCTTGCCCAGAGGATGGACTGTCACTGTCCGCGGGAATAAAGTACGGAGACAAGTTTAATTAATAGTAATCATGTTCATTCTTAAATGAGGAGATAGTGAGCGAGCAAGCGAGCAAGTAAGCAAGCAAGCAAGCAGGTGAGCCTGCAAGCCAGCTAGCGAGTCTGCGGGCCAGCGAGCGAGCGAGTGAGCCAGCGGGTGAGCCCCTTTTCTTCTGAGTCCTGCCTTAAGTACATGAGCTTAGCAAGCTATTACATGTAACAGATTTTCATTGGTGATTAGAATACATTACTAATACAAGGCTAACACTGATTAGTTAACACATAGATAGTAAACAGGAAGGTTCTTATCGCTCAAAGGAATTTCCAGATGTTCAAAGCTTCTATTTTGTCTTCTTCTGTGTGGGACCAGGTGGCAGATTTATAACTTTGTTTTTCTCTTTAGATCTCAAGGGCAGATTGTCCTTGAGAGAATAACACAATATGTTCGACTAGGAGGCCCTACCATAAACAGGAGCCATAGTTAGGGCTCCAGCAAGGCCAGCAACAATGGACAGGTACCAGGACAGGTTTTCCAGGAAGTGGCCACAGCACCAAGCCTGACAGAGTTCAAGAAGTATTTGGACAATGCTCTCAGGCACATGGTGACTCTTGGAGTTGTCCTGTGCAGCTGCTGGACTTTGATGATCCCAGTGGGTGCCTTCCAACTCTGTGATTCTATATGTTTTCACTGAGTCCTTTACTTGGCACTAAGCCTTTGAATAGAATGAGTTAAAACTGAAACTAGAAACAAAATAGTGAAACTAGGAGGAAAGAAATGCCTTTTTCCTGAATCTGTTTGTGGCAAGAGAATCCCTGTCTGGAATGCTGGCGTCCTCTGCCTGTGCTCATGCCATTCCCCTTGTTGTTCATAAAACAACTTTGTTGCTCATAGGAGTATCAGTCTAAAAGCTTCAAAGACCACTTGTGCAGTGCTAGTGATGTTCTATATACTGCTGTGTGTGATGGCGAGCTGAACCTGATGCATGCCTTTGCAGCAGGAAAAATTAGATGTTTCAGATGCACATGGGAAAAAAACCAATCAACCAAACCAAAAACCAAAAAAAAAAACACCAAAAAAACCCACGCAGAAAATCCAAGTCCCAGTCCCCTCACTTATTTCTCAAGATACTAGTTTTCCATCAAAAACCAGGCAACCCTGGTGTATTAGAATTTGTGTGAAGCACTGGTGATTTAGAAGGATGTGTTTAACTTTTTAAATAAATAGGTATAATAAACTACCTTTTAGATGCCAATGAATTAAACTGCCATTTTTTTTCAGATAATTATACAGAAAAAGAAAATATTACAACATAATGCTAAATTTTTATGATCCTGGCCAAGTGTTCTTATTTTAGTTGTGGTTCTCAGGATCATATATAGTGATGTTGTACTACAGGAGGAAATTTGTTAGTATTGTATGGGAAAAAAATAGCTATTTGCACCTTCCTCAGTCTGATCTTGATGCCAGATGCCCACAAAGTTGTTCTATCACTCTTGTTCCTAACCATGTAAGGGAGACAGAATAAGATGGAAAACAACTTATAGGTTAAGGCAGTTTACTAAAGCAAGAACAAAATTTTACACATGCACGAGTGAAGCAAAGAGTAAAAAGGTTTATTCTCTACTTTCCAACAGAAAGGGATGTCTACCCACTTCCTGGGAAGCAGGGCTTCAGTCTGCATGGTGCTTTCTCAGCAGGCATTGTAGACAATGAATGCTCCCGCTTCCTTCTCATTTCCTTAGCTTTTATATCTGAGCTGACATCACATGGTATGGAATATCCCTTTGATCAGTTTGGGTCAGCTGGCCTACTTGTGTCCCCTTCCAGAATCTTGCCCTTGGTTGGGGAAGGAACGTTACAGTCCTAGTGCTGTGCTCAGCAGTAGTTAAAACATCAGTGTGTTATCAATACCCTTCTAGGTACAAAGCATGGCACTGTGAGTGTTACTATGGGGAAACAAACTCCATCTCAGCCAGACTAAATACATCAGGAGAAAAAAGATTTTTTAGAAGGAGTGATTTGTCACTACAAGTTCACATAAGCAATAGTTTTGAAATTAGGCAGTCTCACATGAATGATTAAATAGTTGAGGTGGTTCTTTGTACATATATTTTGCACCTTATACCTATAATCACATTTAAGTAAAATGGGTGGGAATCAGATCAGGGATTTTGTTTCTCACACTGTGTATGTTATATAATGTCAAAAATGTAGAACATTTCCATTCTTGGCAAAGCATATCCCATTAGTGTGACTGAGGAAGAGCTTCAGAGTCCCTTGAACGAGTTTAAGCCTTGCAACTAGCTCATGAAGCTGCTCTATCACCCCTCTCCTCAGTAGGATAGCACAGGGGAGGAAATAAGATGAAAAAAACCCTGTGGATCAAGATAAAGGCATTTTAATAAAGATAAAGCAAGGGCTGTGCATGGAAGCAAAGGAAAACAAAACATTTATTCTCTTCATCTCATCAGAAAGCTATCTCCAGACAAGAGCCTCAGAACACATAGCATTTGTTCTAGAAAACAAACACCTCAATAATCAATTCCTCTCACCCCTCTCATCCCTTTCTCCTAGCTTTTATTGCTGAATAGATGTTGTCTATTATCCCTTTGTCAGTTTGTGCCGGCTGTCCTGTCAAGAATATCTTTGAGTGAAGGGTAGACTTGATGCTGTGGGAGCCAAAACACTGATATGTCATCACCTTTCTATCTGCAAATGCAAAGCACAGCATTACCAGGACTACTATAAAGTTAAGTTCATCCCCTCCAGATCCAATACACCAGCTAGGTCAGACACCCTCGCTTTTTTTCAACTAGTTTTGTTTTAGTTCTCACTTTCCTACTCTTGTGAAAGACAAATTCTCTCAGGCAGTTCAGACAAATTAGATTCCTGGACAATCAAAAAATTAATCTAAGACTATAAAATTCATGCACCCTTCAGGAAGGAATCGGAGAGGAAATATCGGAAATAACAGGAAAGATTACCTGAGAATAATTTCTATATGCATTATTTGGAGTAGTATAGTTCTGCAACAGGTTTTAGTATATGGAAGAATCATGTAGTGGGTTTGAAGCTGAAGTTTTCCATTTTCTGAGGAGACAGGAAATGTTTGTCTGTTTGTTCACCTGGTAAAACCTCTTCTTTTTTTTTTCTGGGAGTGAAGAAGAGTGAAAAACAGTGGGTGAGGATAATCCCAGTACCCGAGCAGGGGCCGGGGGTCTCCCCTGGGCCAGGATGGGACCAGGATGGCCCCTGCTCCTGCTCAGTCTCTCCTGGGGCCAGGCAGGCCGGGAGCTGCTTCTGCCTGCTCCCTGCCCTGGGGACGTGCAGGGTGCCCCGGTCCCCTGGCAGCTCCCGATCCCCTCTCCTGGGGTCCCGCAGCCCCAGCAGCCACGCTGATGGTGGCGGGTTGTCCTCGGTGCCGGCAGCCAGCCTGGCAGCCATGCTGATGGCCGCAGGGGGCAGGGCCAGCCCCCTGGCCATGGCGGCAGCTGTTGCACGGGGCAGGGCTGGCCAGCACCGCAGCTCGTAGTGGTCCCGTGGCAATGGGGGCAGCCCGCGGGCAGTGGCCCCAGGCCCCGGGCATTCTCGGTGCTGGCAGGGCGGCGGCAGCAGCCCGTCTCCTCCCGGCAAATGCAGCCATGTGGCATTTTTGGAGGGAATGCCATCTTGCCTCATGGTGAAATCTTGGATGGAGGAGTGACGCTTAATGCTGCTGCTCAGTGGGAGGATTGCGTGCCCGGGAAGAGAGCTCTGAAATCACGCAGGATTGGCAGCATATAAAAGTCAGAATCTCAGAAGTTCTGCCCCTTTCCCGGCCTCACTGTGTCTGAGATAGGGTCAACTGCTGCTCCTCCTGGTCCCTCCTGGTTCTCCTTATCATGCAGCACCATCAGAGCTCTGACAGTGGCAGCAGAAGACCACCAAGCAGCAGCGCAGTGTGGTATTTTTCCCCTTGGGTTCCCGGCAGGGGGTGCGTGGTTTTCACTGCTCTGTCTTTCAGAGGCTCCGAGACTGGGATAATACCATCTCCAAGGTGGCTTCTCCCTTCTTCCCTTGCTTCTCAGCCCCACAGCATTAGCTTGGAAGAGCAGTTTGTCAGTTTGGGTTTTTTTTATTATTGCATGATATTGTTGGGTCAGTTGTCTGTGTATTTGGTAGTGCTTTAGTGGGGTTCCACAGCTTATAGAGCCCCAGATAAATAAACCTGTGTTAGCTGTTGATGCTCTATGACGTCTCTCATCTTGATTGCGCCCCCTAGCTTTAAAACCAGCACAAATGAGTAGATTGCATCCTGGAGTCAAACATGCCATCCTGTAAGCAAGTGAGCTCTGTTATTTGTCTGAGAGGAACTACAAAAATATGGGAAAATATATCAGTAAGTAACTAAAGAAATGCTATGTAATATGGTGATATCTGAACCAGATTGCTATGTAGCTGTACAAACTTAATACTGTACATATGCATGCACGCTGAAATAGTCTCCAATCAATGCAAATGCTTTCTGCACACAGCAGAGCAGGATCGTAGTGTGCACTGGGATCTAAGCTGTAGAGGGACCTTCTAGTTGGTATACGTGCAAAAATCAAGCTGAAAATGTTGACCTTTTTGGAATAAGAGTAATGCCAGCATATTCTCATTGTAGAAAATGCAAGAGTAGTGTGGAAACCCCCTCTTCCCAAATGTTTTTGAAAGAGATTGCATATTAAAGGGCAGTAAAATACTGTATAGCCTGAAAAACACATGTAGAAGTCCTAATATAATACATAACATAGCAGTTTCCGAACTTGTCCAGGGTACAGCTATTTTGATATCTCGTGAAAGCATAAAGAATCTTTGCAGCTTTTCTCACTCATAGCTGTCAAATTAGCCTCAATAAACTCTACTAGCTAGTCCTTCCCACACACAGTTGTCCCCTTGAACATGAGACCCTCTGAGACAACATGAGACAATTGTGCTAGATGAAGTTCATTTGGAAAACTCACTGGTCTGAATTTATCAACTATGCTATTCTCCAACACAAAAAGCAAATGCATATTGCAAGGATGAACTCTGTCTTTTCACCCTGCTCTCTTTAACTCCAGGGAGTAGAACAGGACAATTTGTTTTTTTCAGATCAATCAGTCTTTTATGTATAATGTTACCTTCTTGTACCAGTAATGAATTACTTTAATGGGAATGAAAGCCAGACCCGCTGAGGCCAATTCTGCTATCATGAATGTGAATGAATAAGGGACCTTCAGAGCAAATGTTTACTCATAGAAGGTTAGGAAATAGGGAATACTGGCTGCTATCATCATGACAGCAAGGGTTTAAAGTTTTACTGGGCAGCAGCCAATGCTACCTGCATGAAAATATAAAGCTAAAATTCCCAAAGAAGAAGCAGCACTGAGGTGTATCTCTCAGCACCTCATCTGCTACCTCTGCTCTCACATCCTTAATAAACAGTTACATCATGGAAGACTAAAGTGACTGATGCCATCTAAACTGAGACAAGATTGTACTACCTGACCAGTCTGACTATTTGCAGCTCTCTGATCATGCATAAGGAAAGATGTACTGCTTTCCTACATCTATAAACTTTAAAAGATTGTTCTCTACAAAACTATGGCAAACAGATGGCAGTGTTTTCTTTCTGGTAAGCAATGTTGCCATGATCCCAGCACAGGGAAATCTAGAGATATTGTCAAAGCAGATTGAGTTTTACAGAAGTAAAACCAGCTTGATGTCATAAATATACCAGAGTTAGCCAGTGAAGGCCTTTCTTTTTAATTTAATAACTGGTTAATGTTATTGCTAAGTACACAATAGGAAATGTTTTTTTTAAGCTGCACTCTCAAGAGTAAGATCTGGTGCTCTAAATACATTAGTGATGTCAATTGGTTTTCTATAAAAATTAAGTCAGCTTTTTACAGTTATTTGAACTTCTTGAAGTTCTGGATAGAATCAAGACATATTATTCGAGATTTTTTTTCCTTCTTCTTTAAGTATTTTATGTGTGCCAAAAGTAGTTAATGGATCTTCAAAAAAAAAAAAAAAGACATATGCTTTAATATTAATATTAAATTGATGTTTTAATAAGCATCAGCTTTTACATAAAGGGATATATGCTACTTAATGAAATCTCCTTTGGTACTTAATAGAAAGTTCTGTCCTTTACAGTAACAAATGGGTGAAAAAAGGGATTTGTTTTTGTGTTTGGTTGGTTGGCTTTCTGCCTCCAGTGCTTACCTCCCGCAGAAATGAGAGAACCATTTAATGGTACCCTGTATAAAGGGATTCTGCTGACCTATCTATGCTGGCCAGTAACAGGAACTTCAGATGCCTGAGAAATGTGTGACTCAAGTCTAATGTAAAACTAATCATGACAAAACTGGAAATTTCAGATTAGTCATGAGAGTCAGGAAGAATAATTATTTGGTTAATATTGAATGTATAGAAACTGGAATAGAAATCACAACTGAGTGACTTAGAATAAATTTAATCTCATGTTCTAAAGGGATGAAGAAGTCTAGCAAAATCTACCCAGCACTAAGCTGGAATTATTCTGAACTGATAGGAAAAAAACATTTGTAGAAACAACCAATCACATACTACTAACCAGTTTACTAAGCAAGTCTCCTCGGCTTTCCACATAAGCCCTTGCCATGGAACTGCACACTAGAAACTAAAATTTCATTTTAATACTAGCATTTATGAAAAGAAAAAATAAATACTTAAGAAATTGAAACAGATGCATACTGCTACTTGAAACTCAAGAGAGCTGACTCATGAAAAGGAACTTCAGCTGCAGTGGTTGATTTCCCTTCCTCCCTCAAGCCTTCCCCAAAGTACTTCCCTAGCGCTGCAGGAGCAAGCAAGACAATCATGTATCTGCTGCCTATTCTTTTTAGTTTATAATATAAACTAAGGCCATCAGCAGTTTATACTTGTCAGGCTGGAAGCAGTAGTAGGACTGCAAAAAATGTACCACCCTCACTGTAGAAGTGGTGGGCCCAGAGACTCCTGACCCTAGAGCAAAGCTATTGTTTTTTTACTTGCTTATTTAGGAGTTATTTTTAGCCTTAATCAATGGTTTTGTTACTTGAAGATTTAGAAGCTGTCTCACAAACTCCACCACTACCAAAACTGGCTGAGAACATAATACGAGAAAAGGCCAGAGGACAGGGAAGCAGGACCGCTTGCAATCATTTTTGCCAGGAGAGGTCTCTACCACCATAGCCAGCAGCAGGACAGGTGACAGTGTTGGTTGTAGGGGACAGAAGGTGCTTCTGTGTCTGCAGCTGAGCCTACTGCAAGTACAGTTAAACAATGTCTGCCTAAACAGCACATGAACTCCATTATTTTTCTCAAGGATAAACTAATTCAGCAGTCCATATTAATTTGTGTCTCTAGTCAGCTGCTCTGCAGAGTACCTTGATAATCTGTTCCCTGTTCACAAGTGGCTTCTTAAGTGTTAGACTGCTTCCATTTATATTGGACTCAGATGCTGTATGGTTTTGAGTGCCATTTTTACAATGTCTGTGTTAAAGTCTGCATTATCAGTAGGTAAATCTGCACTGACCTAAAAATATAGATGAAGAAAACCTATTGGAAAAAATCAAATTGTTATATGCCTACTTTAAAAAAAATCCAAGCAACCTGATTTTTAAAAGTATCTGAAGTTCTGCTCTGTAGTGCTGGGATGACTTTTAATCTTCTGAAGCAAGTTGACTTTACTCCTGAGACCTTGAGCCTGGTCAATACAGCACAGCTGTGTTACAGAGTATTCTACCAACCCAGATTCCTATAACCTCTATATCTAGGAAGTTTGTCCATCATGTCAAACCTGAGGTGCTCTAACACAGATATGCCCTTTTTCTAGGACTTGTTATTTGGCCTGCATAGCAGGGCATAATACATTGGGCTTATATATAATTGAGAATAAACACAAGCAACACCTGACTTTGCATGTATGTCAAATAGAAGTATTGCCCTTTTTCATTGCTGCTTCACACAGTATAGGTGGTGAAGATGCCAAACTCTATGCAAATAGTCATGAGAAAACATCCTGTTTCTGCATCACCTGGGAACATCTAACTATCAAATTATCAAAAAATGGGCTACAGGTAGGTAAGAACAGGGGGAAGATTTTATACCTGCTTAGCAAACAATTGCTAGGCTAAGTCAGTATAGTGTCAATTCTTTTTGCTCGTGGCTAAATCTTTAGGATAGAATAGTGCTTACTCCGCATTTGTTGGCAGGAAATAATCTTACAGTACCACAAAAATTATCCAGAATGTGCAGTTTGAGATCCAAAAGCTAGATAATAGGCCTTCCTAACTCACATTGCTCTCTATAACTTTGATTTATCTGTATAAAGAATGAGTCCAGTGCTAGCACTAACTCTATATGTGGTTCCTTCCACAAAGTAAAGTCTTTGCTGTCCCAGAAAAGCCTTTATCTGATCAAACCTGTCTTCAAGTGCTAGATCAGCAGATTGATTGGAAATTTGTGACTGGTTTGACAATCTAGGAAAACTAGAATATTGCCTCCTAGGTTTGCATTTGTGAGACAAAAGTATGTTGAGGTCAGTAAGTCAAAGGCCTCAGAGAAGCATCCCCAAATTGTTTCAATTCCTGTGTCAGTGGAGCACTGTTACTATTTAGTATTTTGAGATTTACTGCCAAAAAGAAACTTCTAAAGCAAAACTCCCTAGGGCTTGTGATTGTATAATTCTAAACAGTGTAACAATACTTTTGTAGTTTTATCACTTTGCTGCCTGAGGCCAGCAAACTGCAGTTTTGGAAGGCTTACTTCCTCAGAACAATTTAGGACAGGGTACTAGAATTACAGACATGCTCAAAAACCATGAGGAGAGTGGCCTGTTTCAAAAAAGAGAAACAAAAGGAAAAGGGTTTGCTTTGGTAGACATGTCAATCTGTTGCTTTCCTCCTGCTGCTGCTACTGTTTACCCATGCAAACCAACAGGGTCCTTCTGCACAGTGATTTGCTGCTCCTGTAACACTTGAAGCATGTTATTTATTGTTTCTGGCACATCTTCTCCAGCTGTTCCTTGGCAAGAGCCTTCCTGTGGTCCTGCTTGTTGCTCAGTCTTTAGTGGAATGATTGAAATCTGTATGTTTTTGGAAAGCACATGTAATGATGGTCCAGGCAGTCCCTTGGTGGTGGCCTTAGGTAAAAAAAGGACAGCATGACTAATACCCAATCCACATTCTGTGCTCTTGCTATATACTGTAAGGGCTTCCAAACTGCTATCTCTATTCCATTAAAGAATTCTATTTTAGTTGCTTTTACTAAGCTTCTAGGATGGTTTTTTCCAAAACTGTAAAATGTACTTTAAGTAATTTTCTTTAATCTTCCTCATTCTTTACAAGTTATTAACTTTGGCTGTCTTTAGCACTGTGAGGCAGATACCATAAACTGTTTGGGTCTTAATACATTCATGTTGACATGCAAAGTTCTCCTCTTTGTTTTCAAGCTTCCTACCTCATCCTAGGCCAGATTCCTTAATCAAGAAGTACAAAGGATGAAAAAATGCCTGTGGTCCATGCAAAGAAAAACTGATGCTCTAAGTCAGATGCTTTTTCAATCCCTATTTACACTTCCTTTGAAACCTTATGCAATTTTATGTCTGTAGAATTTCAGTGCAACAGCCACATGGGAAAACGTTTCCAGTGCATGTTCCATGCTGTGACATACCTTATTTTTCAATAACTTAACATGTAAATAGAGGTAATTCTTGGTGCCTGCTGAGCTTTCTCTGTAGCTTTGGGCTGTTTGGAATAAACGTGTTTCCTGTCCCCTCCTTCATGTTTCATTAAATCAGTAGCTTCTGCTAATTCCTAGATGTTGTGTCATATTTAGTTAGCAAAAGGGCAAAGAGACTTAAACATGTTGTAAAAGATTTCCTCTGAAATGTTCTGTCTATGGAGAGAAAAAGGATCTGCTGCCTTCACTGTCAGAAACCTCTGCTCAGAGCAACTATAAAAATTTATTTTCAAAAATCATATTTCATTTCTTGGAAGTCAATAAATGCCGGGTGACAAGAGTGAACTGCTGTTGGGGTAAAACATACTTAATTTCCCCATTTTTATCTTTCATGCTAAAAATAAATGGTCAGTTTTTAATGGCACTGCTGGGAATTTACCACAAGAAAAGACGCTGTGTTGAGACAATGTCACTCTTCCATCACCTGTGTGCACTATTTTAGCACAGTGTTGAAAACTTCATTTATTCATCAAGATAAGTAAGTCCGTTATTGCTTGGGTTCTTTGACTCATATTTTACTGCAACATAGGAACTAGACACCCAGACAGCTGACTCCCCAGTGTTTCTTTCTTCATCAAATGCCACAGTGTCATTTCTTGCTAATAATGCAGTAAATCCAGTAATTTAATGTATCTCAATATTTACAGCAGGGTTTTTTGGTGTTGGTAAGATGCAAATTTTTCAATAGTTTCTCAACTTTGTCTAATAAAATTAGAGAAGGAGTTTTTTATTTTGTTTTATCTTATTAATCTTAGGGATTTGAAAGAAAACTGGCATATTGAATATGCAACACTTCATGAATTACTTAATACAAAGCTTTGAAAAAAATTATGATGGCCTTCATGACCTCTGCTCACTTGCTAAATTGTAAAAATTTCCCTGACAAAGCTGAGATGTGTACTTTTCTGCACATATTTTTGTATTGTCAGGCACATATTTGAAAATATCAAGAAGTGCATGTTTCAGCAACCTACCCCATTTTTTACGTGCATACATGGGAGTGATTAAATCTCTTGTTTGAAGTAGCTTTTTTTTTTTTGCTGACTGAGAGGTTCAGCATTACAGAGGCTTGCTCCAGCGTAAGACAAACTTTCCAGTCAACAGAATGCTGACTTGAGGTACAAAATAAATAAAATCTTTATTGAGTGATTTTCTACATTTCCATACATATACTCCATTATTTGACCAGAAGCAATATATGACTGCTGAGTCTTTCTTCAGCCTTAGGACTTGGCTCATGAAACGCTGCATAGTTGCTCTCATCTAGTCTCCACATAGTAGTGCCAGGCAAAAATCACTTTCTCCTTTAGCAAAGGTGTTTGGAAGGACAGAAGTCCTTCAGTGCTTCTGACCAAGAGAAAGGTGACACACTGGATCTCTTGAAGTAGCATGGGGAGAAGGAAGGAAAAAAAGTAGATCTCATTTCTTTGCTATGAGGTTATCCTTCCACCACTGTGTAGCAACATAAAGAAATAATACATAAGGATATTTGAGTGGAATGAATGAATGAATGAATGAATGAATGAATGAATGAATGAATGAATGAATGAATGAATGAATGAATGATGCATCTTTTGTACTTCAGGTCTACTAGATATGAGCGGATGATACACTTTGAAAGAAGTCATGTTTTCATTTGAGAAAACACTTTGGAATGGAGATTCATTCACCTAATTCCTGCTTTTTTAGTAGCTTTCTTCTAAGAAATTTTTTTTTCACTGGGAAAGGTTCCCAAGAGCTATTTCTAGGAGGAATTACAGAGAAACCATCGTGGTTTCCCTTTAAACTAGCTTTTTAATTACATGAGATGCCAACTACAATGTACTAATCCTTCTGATTGTATTTGTTTCATTACTGTGAGTTGGCTTATGGAAAAAAAGAGAACTAGGTTAATGCCAATTCAAAGCTTGGACTGGCAGACCTAGAGAAACAACTACGGTGATGTAAAACTTATTTATCCAGCAATTCTTGTCTAGTATGGGTGTCAGTTATACTCTGTGGTAGAATGGAAATGGAGGATAAAGCCTGTAAAAGTGATATGTTTTAAAGACTGATGAAAGGAAATCACAAGCCATTTATTCAGAAATATTTCTCAATTTGGCCTGTTGCCTGCTTCATAGGAGTTTATGACACAATCTGAAGGCACTAAATACTTTTTGAGGAAAAAAAAAAAAGGGAAGTTCTTTGTATGTTTGGTTTGACTTCTGAAAGTAATGCTTTATTTTTGTTTTGTTGTTTCAGGTTTCCCTGGAGGGCTTACAGTAACTATTCTGACTACTCAGAGCCTATTGAAAATGGGCTCCTCTGTCTGAGCAGGAGCCTCTAGGCATAATTGTAATTAAAAAAAAATAGTTCAAGATACTACAGGAATGATTTCATAGATATCTTGAAGCACTCGTTCTCCCTTAAAACTAATTTTAAGTATATTAGTTATTTAACAAGTATGACATTAGAGATGCTGTCAGAAGATTGCTGCTTCTAGTTCTATGTCCCATACATTATTGTGTGTCCTTGAGGGAATTCATGCACTCTTCATGCTTATAAGTTGGAATTTCAGCCTACTCTTCTGGCAAAGTTTAGTGGGCTTGACCAGTTAAGGAAGATTTATACTTGAGCAGAGATGCCATTATTAGCTTGTGACACTGTGGTTGTTTGAACCACACACTAGGGGGATGCACAACGATGATGAAAAGACTAAACAGAATTTTAACAGCTGGTAACAGTTTATTCGTCTAGGGCTCAACCAGGGGGAAGAAACAACTTATGGGAACACCAGACTTTACACTCAACAAAATCACACAGAAAACAAAGACAAAACAAAAAAATTAGACTGCTTCTCAAAGGCCAGGTGACTGGCTGAGAAAAGCAGTGGAAGGAAAAGGAAGCTGCTTCTCTCTCTCTCTGATGGTGTCACTCCCGGCCCTCAAAGTCTCTGCAAAACACAAAGAAGTGAAAAGCACCTCCCACCTCAGGGAGCCACTCAGGGAAGCTTTTCACTTGTGATTGTGCTGGCTTGGGTCTGGTGCCGATGAAGGCGGGCGGAGTCAAGACGCAGGGCCTGGAAGCTGGGAGGAGAGGGGCTGTGCTGCTCCTCAGCCCACAGGAAGCTGAAGAGAGGGAGGACTTCAGTGTTCAGCCTTTTTAAGCCCTCGGAGTCTCACGTGAATCTCGCTGTCTTCTTCCTGCCTAAGCCATCTTCTGATTGGCCAGCGGTGCTGGGCTCCACCTTTCTTCCGGGGTCTTCACTCCAGGCAAAATGGCGGTTCCCGCCGAAAACCGCGTGTTTAGGTCTTGGAGGTGTCATTTTTTACCAGCCACGGTCACCCGCAGCACCCTTGGAGCAGCTACCGCCCCTCCGTGGGGCCACCACCAACATGGTGCCAGTGCGGGGCCTCGCTGCTCTCCCAGGGACCCCCGCAGGAGGGACCCCAGGGACAGTGGGGCCACCCACACAGCTGCACGGGGCAGCTGGGGTGGTCCCGGAGCCTGGGGGCCAGCAGATGCTGCCGGCCATGGGGGCACCTCCAGGGTCACCAGGACCACCTGCAGGGCGCCTGCTGCGGCCACTGGGGTGCTCCCCAGGCCACCGCAGGGAATTGGCTACGGGCGGCGGGGCTGCCTGGCAGGGCATCCACCATTCACAGGGACTACCCATGAGCTGGAACCAGCCACCGCCGCTCAGAGCCAGGACTAACTGCTGCTCGGGGGGAAGGCCAGGGAGCGGTGCCACCGCACCCCGGCTGGGAGCCACTGCTGGCACCCACACCGCTGAGCCGAATCCGCACGTGCTGCGCCAGCCAGCCAGCTGCTGCAGCAGCCCACGCTGGCCCTGGCACCACTGGTGCACTCTGCCTGCGTCGCTGCTGATCGACGGTCCTGTCTCTCCCCTGGCACNTCCCGATCCGGGACATCGGGAATGAAAACAGAAAGGGAGCTTTGCAGGTTCACAGACACCGAGATCTCAGCTTTCTTTCTCTCTTAAGGGGAAAAACCATGGTTTTACAACAGAACAGGGAGCCAGCGAGCAGTTCCAAACACCCTTTCCCTCCCTTATCCCCCAAGAACCCCCCAGGACCACCCTCTCCCCTCAAAAAGACCCAGCACCCCCCCAAACCCCAACAGACACTAAGCTCTTTTATTTTGTGTTTGCTTTTAAACGGAAGAGTGAAAAAACCCACAGAAAAGATTAGAATTACCTAACCTGACTTGGTTCCTCTCAGTCCTTGCCCTTCACTTCTTCCTTCACAGCTCCCAAAACTGTCAACAAGAAACAGCCTCTGAGTTTAACTTCAAAATGGCTGTCCTTTCTCAATCTACTGTCATTTTAAAGATAACATTACAGTGTTCCTGCTTGCATGTAGCACAGTTTTTCTTCATTTGGCAAGACTGATAGTACTTCATAGACATTTGTAAGCACAGGTATGTAGTCTGGTATTGAAAGTGTAATAAAAACCAACAGCAACTAAGGAAAAGAAAAAGCCAACAAACCAAAACTACACTTTCTGCGTTCTTGAAAGGCCCTTTTTCCCCCCTGACCTTCTGGCTCCACTTTTGACGTTATTAAAGACTTCTCTGTCAGCATATTCTTGCCAATCTGTCCAAAAATATCACAAAAGGTGTGCAACACTTTCAGAAGTGTCTATAATTAGGATCTAGTGGTTTATAGGAGCACTGACAGCTAACCACCTCAGAGTGCATGTGGATCACATGCAACAGTTTCTTACTGCCTTTACTTCTATGAGTCACGGAAAAGAAATGAGTGGGTGTTTCAGCACATTGTCCAAAACTGCAGCAGCCAAGTTTGTGCCAGTAGTAATTGCTTGCCTGCATATGTGTATTGTATGTAGACATTCATTTTATTCTGCATTTTGGATATAGAAAATGAGCATCTCATGAAAGACAGAAATTCCAAATGAAGGAATATCAAATAGAGGCAGATGGTACCTTGGGCATCTCATCAACTAATGGCTGATAAGCATACACTTTTCAGCAAACTGTTCAATCCTGGCTCATATTGACAAAACTATTTCAAAAGAGTTCACCCATATGTGAACTACAGAAAAGGAAAAAAAAATAAAAAAAGCCTGACTATCCCTGATGGCAAGAAGAACAAAGAAGTGTTATAATATTGTCCATGGTTATTACCGCCTGTTTGAGTCCACATATATATGTTTGTACTGTGAACATTGGAAGTTTTTATTCTTAGTAGCTGCAGGCTGCATTAGGTCTCTATTTTCTCTTAGCTGTCATTAGGCTCCACACAACCCTCAACCTCAGAGCTGAGTTCACAGCTGTCTTGTGAGCTTGCTGCATTATGCCTCATTTATTTGTCCTCAGAAAATACGCTGCTAGAGTGCTGTTTCCTCATTCCTAGTAAAACTCTTACCTAAAGAACTGAAACCACAAAAAGAAAATACAGGAAAAGAATTGACTGTATACTTAGCAGTTTGTTTTGTAACAGGCACGCTGCCATCACTACTGCCTGCAGAAGAGGTCAGCAGCGGTTGAGGAAATCACCATACTCTGCACAAATGCTTGTAGTTCAAGTGCAAAAGTACTATCTGCAATGCACAGTCCCTGTGCTCTGTCATGGGCTTTGGACCTCTTAACATTTAAACTTCATCTTCCTTGCATCTTTCCTTGAGTGTCTAAACACTTCTCAGGCATTCAAGAAAACTCATAAAGATACCCATCAAATTCCACCCCAATACGCACCACGTCCTGACATCAGCCTGAAGAAACTCCCTTACAGAAGATGGGACCTAAGAAAAACTTATCCGGAGGAGGTAATGAGCTACAGAAATAACTCCACCATCAGAGGTCTAGAGATGTTTTACCAGAGATCAAAGTGTATTAATAGTTGAAATATTTCTATGTCTTTTCAGAGCAGCTTTTGCCAAATATTTCATTGCTACAATAAAAACCCTGCATTATATGGGCAAGAGTAGTGGGACTTCTCTTCCAGAGAATCTATGTTCATCCGCTAATCTTCCCCCCTATCTCCCACTCCTTTTTTTTCCTATGTCAGAAGTTGAGAAAATATGTGCTTTGCACTGCCTTTCCGTGATCATGCACAGAGGAACAGGAAAAATGGACACATATCACCAGGTTCTGCAACAACACAACACAATGGTAGAACAGTGCCAAAGAGAGGGAAAGAAAGATCATCATGAACAGCATATAGAGAAAAAAAGTAAGAGAACTATCAAAGCAGGGAGACGAGCCTTAAAGAGTAAAAGTTGATAGAAGTAGCAGACTAGCCAGAGCTTTGGCCACAGGGTCAGACATGAGAGGAAGCAGAATCACAGAGGAACTTGTAGGGGAAGGACGGGAGACTGAGAAGTGGCTCCTTCTGATGCTGCTGACCCAAGATCAAGAGTTCCCATGCAGACCACAGCAGTTTTTAAAATGCCCCTGTTCTCATGCCTGTTTTTTAAGCCTCCTCAGTCATGTTTTGTGCAGTGCAGCTCAGAAGGAAGTTTGAACTGATTTTGCCAATGTAGAAGGAGTGTGGAAGAAAGCAGGCTGGGGGAGAAACCAGTTGCTGCACAGGTATCTTGAAGTTTGTCATGCTACTGACTGGTACAAGATGCTTTTAGGCATCAAAGCAAGTTTTATAGGTAGATTAAATGGCATACATGACATTTTACATATCCTATATCTGCCATGTACCTAGCTCTGCTTCTTATTTTATGAAGTGCTATCTTTATTTTCTCTTTACTGCAAGGAGCAGATGACTTATCTATGTGATAAATGTACCTGGCACCTTCTAACAGTCCAAGGTGTTCAGACTTACAGAGTGAAGGGAGAGTAAAACTGGGTGGTGTGTAGATTGATGGACCAACTGCACTCAGAATTCACACTGCCATCATTCTCAGTGTGCATGAAACTGCTAAGACAGAAGAGCTGCACAAAGCACAGAACAGCTATTCTGTTTGTAGCCGTCCAGAATATCCTCAGTGTAGATGGCTTCATCAAGAATTGCAATGATTGCCCTGTAAATTGCATAGGCAGCTTTTGTATCTGCTCTCAAAATATTTCATGTGCCTCCAGAGCTGCTTTCTCATCCTAGGAGACAATATGGAGAAGCACTCATGTGAGTTTTGCTGTATAAATTGTACATTGACAAGGCTGAGGAGTGAAGAACTTTCTTTTCCTGGTGATGGTAGGGAATATTTACATATGGCGCAAGAAACTAGCTTGTCCTTGTGGAGCAGTATTTCAAGACAAAGCAAGTGCAGCGACCCAGAGTGACAAACACCCATTCACTCTGCCATTTCCAAGTGGAGAGGGACTGGAACCTTTCCAAGGGGAATGGCAGTATCAGAGCAGCATGAGACTCTTGGGGTTATTGTGGATGTGATGAGGTCTCACACCCTTAAGCAAAGATGCTCACTCCTTAAGCTTTGGGTTGTTCATGGCACCTTGGTCCAGGATGTCCCACATTGCTAGAATCAGCTTTGGAACACAAAACTTAGAGTGTAATGTGAGAATAAAGCACTGTAGGAAGACCCGAGCTAAGGCTGAAAGGCCAGTTGTACTGTCTTCCTACTTAATAACACCTCATGTAACACCTCTCACAAGCAGTTAGAACCAAAGAAGGTTTTCAAAAACCAATACCAGGCTGAAATGTGACCTGAAAATCAGACATTCTTATGCATTTACTGTTTCATTCTGTGTACAGTCTTGTACAGAATATTTCAAACCCAGTATATTTCCTATCTAGTTCAGAACTGCCTTTATTCCACCTAGCCAGAATAAAGGTGGTAGCATCCAACAACTCTTTGAATTTATTTATAAGGAAGTAACAGAGATGGGAGATTTCCAAAACCAATGATGGTTTTCTACAGTCCTCGCCAGGTTAGCTGCTTGCAAGATCAAAGAAGAGACAAGAGAAGGAGACCTAGAATATAACCAGAATTCTTCATAAATGGTAGTAGCACAGTCTGAGTTATGCATGTTCTTCTGCCTCATCCATATTTTCATGCTAAATATTCCTTATTTCTGAGGGTCAAATGTAGCAGAAAACCTGTATCTTTTTTCTTGGTCATGCTCATACCTGCTAGGACGTCCTACTGTCTTGCTGTAGAAGGAGCACCGTCTCTAGTTACTTCTTTTGGTTTGGTCCTCAAAGATTTGGAACAGTCTTAAGGGACATGCAGAGAAGCTTATGTGTTTCTGAGGTGGTAATTATCTTAGGGCAGTAAAATTCTTCTTCTCAATGTACCTAGTGGGAAATGGGTAGGTCAAGGGCTCTGGCTGGAACCGATGCTAAAATGCTTTAGTGCAATGCTCACAGCTTGAAGTGAGAAGGCACAGCGCAAGAGGTGGAGTTGCCAGCATAGAACCATGGGCACTGCCACTTAGGAGTTTCATTTTCAGCTGAAGCAAAAGACTACAGCAGAGAGAAATAAGGCACATATGCCATTGTGTCAAACAAGAAACTCTTATTTACCCTTTAGAAGGGATGTTGTTTTCTGCTGTATTTTTCGCCGCCTCTTTGAGCTGAGGGCTCCATGAGTGTCTTCACAGAGCTAATCATAGCAGATGGTAATATCTGACTGCCCTGTTGAAAGGCACAACCTAGAGGAAGAGGGGCTCGGCGCACAGATGGGAACACGGCAGGTGTTCCAGGCTCACTCAGCTCAACCAACCCAGTCATTCTAAGATGATTTGTAGCAGTTTATCAGGTGTTTGGTATGTAATAGATAAGCAATGTTACACTGTTTTTTTTTTTCTTCATTTACACAGTTTTTCAGGACTTCAGATGGTTTAAAGAATGAAAGCCAAATGCTCAGTGAGAAATGGGGTTGGCCTGAGGTGGACAAGTTAGATCAGTCTCCCTGAAGTTGCAGAGTGTTCTGCAGTGGCAAGAAAACAAAGTCTGGTGGGAGAAAAAAAGCTTACAGAGTTTTATCATTTTTTTCTAGATTTACGTGTTTCTACTTTTCTCTTGGAATGAGAAACCTATACGCCAACCACATCAGTGTGCTTATTAGTTCGTGATGCCTTCATCCAGAGACACATGTAGAAGAGACCAAGGGCAGCAGCACAGCACAGAGACTTAGCTAGTGACTCACACCACCACCTGCAATATGCCAGGGGACCTCTGAATCCTTGTATGGTTCTGCACTAGTTGAACCCATCAGTATACTTTCAGAGGTAGGTCAGCTGTTGGTATGAATATGGGTAGCAGACATCCTACAGCACGTGTTCTGTTCAGTGTTTTGAACGAAATGAAGCTTAGCACTTAACAGTTCACCTTGTC
This sequence comes from Serilophus lunatus, assembly GCA_013399895.1. Taxonomy (NCBI): domain Eukaryota; kingdom Metazoa; phylum Chordata; class Aves; order Passeriformes; family Eurylaimidae; genus Serilophus; species Serilophus lunatus. The sequence goes on from VXBA01002043.1 coordinate 381,334, forward strand.
TAAAAGAGAATAATGTCTGACCCACTGTATTTTTTTCAAATAAGCTCTCAGGTATAAAGGAGAGATTAATACCAGAGGTCTACTGGTTTATGCAAGGTTTTGATAGCAGGGAGGACTGCAGGGATGGCCTCTGCGAGATGATGGTAGAAGCTGCTCCTGGTGTGACAGAGCGAGTTCCACTTGGCTCTCAGATGGACCACTGCTGGCCAAAGCTGAAACAGAAACAGCAACAGTGGTAGCACATCTGTGATAACATATTTAAGATAGGGTGAAAAACCCCATTGTGCAACAGCAACTGGGAGAAAGGAATGAAAATATGTGAGCAAAAAGACTCTGCAGACATCTAGGTCAGTGAAGGAGGGGGAGAAGGTGCTGTAGGTACTAGACCAGAGATTCCTATGCTTCTCCTGGCAAAGACTATGATGAGACAGACTGTGGAAGTCCACAGTGGAACAGGTATCCACCAGCAGCTGGATTCAGGTGTTCACATGATGGAGTAGGCGAATTGGTCTGAAAGATGCTGTTATGCTATAAGAGAGCCCATGCAGAAGCAGATTCATCTGAGGACATGTGGCCCCATGCTTGAAGAGTCTGCTCCTAAAGGACTGCACCTTGTAGGAGGGACCCATGCCGAGGGCAGTTTATAAAGAACTGCAGTCCATGAGAAGGACTCATGTTGGAGAAGTTCACGGAAGACCACCTCCCATGGGAGGAACCTCACAATGGAGCAGGGTAAGAGCGTGAAGAGTCCTTCCCCTGAGGAGGGAGGAACAACAGAGACATGTGAAGAACCACCTCCATTTCCTGTCTCCCTATGCTGCTGCAGGGGAGGAGGTAGAGAATTTGAGAATTAAGTTAAGCCTGGGAAAAACAGAGGGTGGGTGGCAGTTGTTTCAATATTCATGTTTTATTTCTCATTATCCTTCTTTGATTTGACTGGTAATAAATTAATTTTCCCAAGTCAGGCCTGTTTTGCCCTGGATGGTAATTGCTGAGTGATCCTTCTCTGACACTCTCTTGACACATGAGCCTTCCACTATACTTTCACCTGCCCAGCTGAGAAGGTGAGGAATAGAGCAGCTTTGGCACTGGGCATCCAGGCAGGATCAACCCACCATAGCTGGCAAACTAACTCAAAGGTCAAGGGCAATGAGAATGGAAATGGAGTATATAGCTGTTTTTCAGCATTGTGATTCCTCAGACTACATGGCAAGATATGAGACAAGCTGATAAGGAAATCAAAGTGGCACAAAGGCTCCTACAACAGACTAAGTATTTCTGTTTATTAGCGGGCATCACTGTCATTCACCGTAGTCACTTCTGCACCAAAATCATCTTTTTGCTCCTGCTGGAGGCAATTGCAGAGTTTAATGACAGTTGCAGTTTTCCATGCACTACAAAAACTCATGCCACTTAGCCTTACCATCTTCCTTGAGTACTGAGGCTGACAGTCATCTGTCAGCTGAGACTTCCCACACTGCCACATTTTTATCAGTTCAGAAGGACTGGCTATCTGCTACAAAAGTGTTCCTTCCTTCAGGGACCAGCCATGGGATCATTTCAAAGACTTTTCCAATTTTCTCTAACTATTCAGTTTTACCTGACCAAAGAATGTTAGTGGAGCCTGAAAGTGCAGTAGCCGCTGAATTTTCTTTTTTTCACTCCCAAGAACGGCTGCCAAAGCTGGCTTGTATTTGCAGGCTTTTATACTGAGGTCTGTGCTCAGCCTCAAAGCATCTGGGCAGCCACATTGTGGGCCTGGCTTTTTAGGGAACTGCTGACCCTGCAGCACACACCTTTTAGTGCACTTTTACCTCCAGGCAGGTTAGGATTTTTCTGTTGCTTGCCATAAACCATGAATGCAAACATTGAACCCACTCGCTGATTAAAGAACCACAATCAATCAAAATCAATATTGACCTTGCATTTAACCTTGCAAGACTTGAAGCATTTAGCTCTGCCATGCTCACAATAGCATTCCTCAATTAACCACTCTGTCTGGAGTGATATAGGTGGTATATTTTTGACACCTCTCTTCTCAGAGATTAAGGCTTATGATGGTATTATACCAGTGTTGTGTCATCGGAGCTGACTAAGGCGATGACTTAGCATTGCAAACCACATCTCTGATGATCGTATCTCTGACATTTCTAAAAGCCATGCAAGGTTGCACAAAGAGCTCTGCCTCTTGCAGACAGCTGGTGATATACCATGACACTGTGTTTCAACAAAATGCCAAGCAACAGCCCTTCTGAAGAGAGTTCTTATTTACAGCAGGCATGATTGTTGACAGCTACTCTTCCGCTCTTCTAACCTTTCTTTGGATGTGTTGCTTATAGGAATTAGAGGAAAAAGCATTATCCCGTTTAGCTGTGCATGTTCCTAAGTCTTACGTCTTGTGTTTTGGTGTTTCTTCTGTCATGTCAAGCAAGGTCTTAGTAAAAGGACTGTCTGCAGCAGCTTGGCAGAGGGCAGATCTTATTCCTGTGTGCCAACAAATGAACATTTGTGATAGACATCACTAAAGCTTTATCAGAAGTGAAAAGTTCTCTCTCTCTTCACTCAGATGGCCCTAAATGCTCTTACTGACATAAATGAACACAGTAAAAGTAAGTTGCAGTGACCTCTGATAAGACAAGTCGTTCTATCCTGGTTTAGTTCCTGCAGTCCTTGTTCAAATAAATCTTTTCAATAAAACCAAAGAGGCTTTTTGGCAAGAATGCTATGACACTTTTTACTTTTCTCAGATCTAATTTTTTCTTATGTTGTAGTAATTGCTTGAAGCAGTAGAGAACTCTCTTGTTACTCTGCTGCTTCTGAAGTAGTCTTATCTGACCATAGAACACAGGCAAGGGACAAAGCAAATAGTTTATGGGAAAAAATGGCTGGTTTTATATTATTATTAATCAAAAAGAACCGAGCTTTTCTTTTCCAAAGTGCCTATTATATCCTGTGTGCTTGTGCACCTCACTAGAAAGCTCTGACCTTTCAGTAAGTATTATTGACTGAGGTGAGGATGAGGCACGCTATGCCAGTCATTTGATGCAACACTACAAAAGCAAAATGTGATGCTGCTTTTACCCCTTAAGAGAGTGTTTATTCTCAAGCAAATATCAAAACACTATTGATGCTACTTCAGGAGCATTGTAGATGTCTAGGGGAAGCTTTCCAATATTTGTTACTTCAAGTCTCACTTAAATTCATTAGCTCCTGCTCCATATTCCTGATAATACATGCAAATGTGGCTGTGATGCCATTTGTGATGGGAGAATTGACTTACCTTGGATGTTAAACAAGAATCAACAGTGGCACATAAAGTCTTGAGAAGCAGTTCTCTGGAGCCCAAAACCTTAAGTAGTACACAGTAAAGAAATAAAAATTCAGATAATGTGTTGTACCAGAAATTTGGGTTACAAGGTTGTGCAGAGAAAAAATTAATGGAATTGTTAACCATGAAAATGTATTTATAGTTCTGTAAAATCCTTTAAACTTTTTGCAGCCCTCTGATTCCAGATCCTCTTGACCTGATTAGAAAGGGCCATTCTCACTTGCAGGTTCATTTATGGTCAGAGGATTGCACTGTAGGTTTCTTAATTGGGAAATAGTCCAGTATGCCATAAAACTGGCTTTATCATGCAACAATGATAATGCATTTGCCCATCCGGGAAAGCCAGTGCCCACTTTTCAATTACCAAACTTTTTATTACAACTTCTTAAAAATGTTGTAATGTGAACATCAATATTGTAACTAATAGGGCAGGACGAGTTGGGGTTATGGGCTCTGTGGCATGGTTCATTGGACTGGACTGTGGAAATTTCTTACTTACAGAGAAGCTTAAATTTAGAATGCATGTCAGGCACATGGAGGATTTTTCATCATGGGTGTGGATAGCTTTCCTCAGTGAGAAAGCTATCCAAATGAGCAGCTGCACATACTTTAACGCCATTTTCCAAGCAGTGACAGCACTGATAATTGTGTTGATAATAACTAACTCCAGTTGCCCTTTCATTAGCTGATGCATTGGCATAACCCTGCTATATGGGGGCAGGGAGAAGGAGGACCTGACTTTCTTTGCATGGAGTTCACCAAGCGTCCTTACTTAGAACATCAGATTCAAAAAAGGTTTTCTTAACTCAGTGCAGTACTATGCAAATTTGCACTTAGGAAGGCAGCAGTGCTGCCCAGAAACATCATGCAAATTACTCACTTAGTGTGGAGTGAAGGACAGGAGAGTCTAGGGATGCACCAGCTGCCCTCTGAGCAGAGCAGCTGCTGTGGTGGCCCGTGTTGGAGTGAGTTTCTGTGTGGCAGACCATGCTCACCCACACAGAAGCTGAGCTGGGGGGCACTGCACTTGCATCAGGCTTTTGTAAGCAGCCATCCTGATATAGCTTAGCAGTTCAAGGTTTTACAAAGCAATCAGTGCCAACATGGACTGTAAGAGTAAGTAGATGGGAAAAGTGAAAATCAGTTTTACTAGTGTGCCTTTTAAATAATTCTACTAATTGTCATGTAATTTTTAATAAGGTTTTAATGTCAGTCACTAAATATGGATTGACAGTGGAACATCTGTTGTTCAAGGCACACCTTTGTAGACAGTCCTAAGTTTCTAAAACCCCAGTAACTAATGAACCCTCTAGTTGATATTTCATGACTTTATCTCTATTCTTCTTTAGAACCCAATTTCCCATTTAGCTGTGTTTTTTCCTCAACTGGCAATTTAATGAACTTGGCATGAGCTGAAGAACTCATTATCAGTCCTTAAAACAATTTAGCGTGAAATTTAATGTAGTAAATTAGTGCTTAAGGAATCAACTTTGAGAGTGTCAATTATAAAAACCGAGCCAAATACAGAGTAGATAATATTGGGCCTTGCAGATATTTTTAATGCAGGTGAGTGTATTATGATGACAATTAACTCTTATACTGATTACCACAGTAATCTGTACCACAATCACGAAAGTAACACACATATAAATTCCAGTCAAAAGGAAACATTTCCAATGTATTCTTTAAGAAGCTTTAAGTATCCTGGCAGAAATTCCTGGCATACATGCTAAATCAATGCAACAATACTGCTGATAAAATGATGGTTTAATCCACTTGGCATCAAAGTGGTCAAGTGACACAAAAACAACTCAAGCCTGGAAATTATTTATTGACACTAATACATTACTCTAAAGAGAATTTTCACCACAAATTTGTCAGTAAAAGGCAAGTGTTTTTCTACAGAAAATGTAATTTATGAAAAAAAAAAGGGTAGGCCACCAACTGAAAGAAAACATTTATTGAATCAAAGTCAATACTTCCTTTTTAATATCTACAAGCCAACACTGAACTGTATATATATAAAAATATGTCAATTTTTTTCCTGGCTATTGAGCTGAAAACATTTTGGCAAGTGCAAGATAGTTTTGGCAAGCAAATTTAAGCCGCTATTACCAGTAACAAAGAGCAAACAACTTTGTAATAGTTTTGCAGTATATTTAAGAGTCATTGATAAAGTGGCATTGGAAATGTTATAACCCCCATACACTCCAAAAATGTATCACTGCACTGCCATGTGTTTATGCACCCAGACAACTGAACATCTGGATCTTCTGTCATCAGGAATCAGTACCCTTATCAGTGACTACTATCCTACCTAATTTGAACTATTCAACCAGGTAAGTGACTTCTACCACTGAAATACAACTTAGGGATGGCAAGCTACCTCCATTGCCCTGTATTTTGTGTTGTTTACTAACAGAGAGAGAAGATTAGGCAGGTTCATACATTAAATCAACCTGCCAGTTGTTGCAATGTGAAATTAGGGAAAGGATAGAAATAGAATAATAATTTATGACAAAAATCTACATGCCTGTTTGCATATAAAAATGGATCTGATTAGGCTCAGTTATGCCTTATTTGTTTGGATGTTTGGGGATTTTTCACATAAAAAATAAATGTAACAAACTATTGACTTCTCTCAAACCACCAACAAGGAGCAAAAAAATGGACCACTTACAGAGATAATCTGAAAACAGTGCAGTATTGAAATGCAGTTTCACAACATGTGAAAGAAACATGCTTTGGAACCTGAGGAAAAAGCATTTTACTGACTTAGTAAAAAGTCACCCTGTATGTTGTTTTCATTGGCACCTGTTCTGCCAGATTAATATGTTGCTCTTAGCAACTTCCATGGCCCCTAAATATTCAGTACAGAGAAACTGCCAACTACTTAGAAAGGTCTACTAATTTTTTTCAGCTAATATTGCAAGCCGTCTGACATGCCGCTACTGGAAATGACTGTATAGCTTAAAATTAAGAAAAACTGTAGAAAGAAAAAGAAGCAGCCAAACATGTTGCACTTCTGTTTAAATAGACTAAAGCAATTCCACAACACTCAGGTACGGTACTACACTGGTTTACAGTCTCAAGGTCAGCTCTTCCAAAATAAATATACTGAACATTTACAACAAATGCCTCATGAATGCAAGTTCTCTCTTTATTATTTCAAGACCAGTTGTATGAAAACAAAAATGTGAAGACATAATTCTGAAGCAGCTAAGTTACAAGTCATTTTTCAGAAACAGGCATGACTTGGTGCTGCAGCAAAATTTTTCACATCTGCAGTAAGCAATTTTTTTTCTTTTAGCACCAAGCAGGCCACCATACAAAGCAACCTCACAAAGCATGCGGTCATCTACTCTGTTGATTTTGTATAAAATAATTATTTGTGCTTGCAGGTCCCAGACCTTTCAAAGATGGGTATGAACATTAGATGATTGAAGACACTAATGGAAACTCATTCATTTCTAAATTACTTGAGTGGAGAAAAGGTTAAAAGACTACAAAGCAACACAGTGTTGCATATTAGTATTTGTGAGGAATGAGGAAAGCTATGGTTGGTGCTTTAATTTGCCTTAAATCAAACAAAAAGTGAAAACCAATCGTAAACAGCTCTACGTCCATGATACTGGTAGAGGCCAATGCGTGCATGCCACTGAAAGGCACAGTCGGACCAATCTGATAAATGGCATCATCAGAGCAAAACAGCAACTTTTCACTGGACTAATCACAAAGGATGAACAATGAGCCACCACTTCTCTTGTCATGAGCACAGAAAGCAGTCACCAAGGCAAAAGAGAGGACACAGGAAAGAAGATACAGGAACTCACATAAACCTAAAAGACAGAAAACACAAACAAAGCTTTGAGAATTCCGAGTGACCATTTTCCAACTATAACATTGGCATTCATTGATTTAACACCACACATTTTACAGAACCATTGCAAAAATAGTACCCTAATCATATCACACAATTCTTCTGAGATTTGTTTTACAGCTAACTTCATTTGCAAAGATTTGTCTACAATACCATCTTCGGTTAAAACTAGCTTAAGGACACATTGATGCAGTCAGAACAATCACTTGTTCAGAACAATCACTTGTTCATGTAAAGAAATCACGTTTACATAACACCTAAGGTTTTACTCAGAAATTAATTTTAAAGTTGGTCATCATAAAGATACAGCTTTTTATAGAGAGCTAATTATGTAGCAATACGATTGTTCTTCCTACTACTCTAACAGTACCTTAGAGTGCAATACTTACTGGAAATATATCCCCAAGGTTATCCTGCCTTCGTATCTACAAGTTGCATCGGAACATTTGCAGACATGCCACCTCCATAGCCTCCCTTGGATTGCATTTGGTTCTGAATTGAGCTGACCTAGAGACAGAAGGGAAAATGGGGAATGAGGAAAGAAGAAAGACAGTGAGTTGTGGCATCTTTTTCCTTTTCCTTTTTCCTTTCTTTTTCCTTTTTATTTCTTCTCTAGGTTTAGTTTTCAAGTGCTCCTTTAACAGTAAAGCTGCATTATTTTAGCATGAGGATACGTGCAGCAAAGGGTTGCTGGAATTTTAACTTCCGCACATAACTCAGCAGGCGAGATGGAAGAACTGGTGAGGCAGAAGGTTTTTTTCTTTCCCAAAGGAAAATGGCTGATTGAGGCTTTCATTGACCTACTAGATGAATCGAAAAATAAATGTAAAAAAATCAAATCTCTTACTGGCATTGACTCTGCCTGACAAACTGTAATTTATCCAGTTATTTGGAAAATGTTCTTTGGCAAATATGACAAACCAGAGAAGTTAATACTATTATGTTAAAAATATGATAGACAACTTAAAACTATTGGGATAATATCTGCACTATACAGCTAATTTCAAATCATTAAAATTGGCTAAACTACAACTTTCTAAATTAAAAAAAAAAGCTTTTTAGTTTGTGGAATGTTTTTGATTTAATCTATGCTTTCCTGAATTGCTACTGTTCCTTTAAATGGCAGGGCATTTATTGTTTAAATCACAGTCAATCTGAATTTCCCTGAAAATAGTTTATTTGAAGGTATTTTTGCTGGATGCAAATAAACACATGAAGACATGCTCTTTGCACTCCCTCCACTCTCAAGACATGCACATCCTGCTGTCACTTTCATTGCCTCTATAAATAAAAAGAAAGGGAATCCATAGTTCTTTTCTGCTTGTGTTGTGTGAGAGAAAATAGTTATGTCCAAGTGCCTGCAGGAAGACAAGCAGCATCTTAAGGGCTTGGCCCTTTTCTCTCAGCATCTCAGAACATACATAACGACTACACAATAAGCAGAAAACAGCATTCATTCAAGGGTATGCCTGCAGGGCACCACTTGCAATTATTTTATGTATGCTCCTTAACAGAGACCTAAAAACATCACTTCAAAACTGTATTAAAACAGCACGGGAGAAATATTTCCAAGTAGCATGCATGATATTTTCCCTGTCTACAAAGACAAAAGTACATTTTTTTTCCCATTGCAAAGCAAAGCATATACATATAAAATGAAACAGCAGAACTCTTCAGCACAGTTTTTCAAACCTATCTGACAAAAGAGGTTGGGGTTTTTGATCTTTATTTTCAACAATATGGCATATGGCAATGCTATGCACAAGATTGTGTTTTTATATAATTAAACAATGCATGTGAAACCATTTTCTACTTTGGCCTTTTGCTAAAAAAAGCAATACATCTGCAGCAAAGCAACATTATCATCCCACTTTTCTTCAGGGAAAATGATTCAGAGCCAATATTCTTGTGCATCTGCCGTCAGAGACTACAAACTCAGCAAGGAACTGTGGAGAAGTGCAACCACATTCATGGAGATGTGTTTAAGAATTTTCACGTTTCACCAAGCTGCTCTTCACCAAGTATATGAAACTAAGCATTGAAACAAAAGGAGTTTGACTTTAAGCATTTTTCCTCAGAAAATAATTAATCTACATGTAATTGTATTCACAAGAGTGACTTAAGGATGACATTAATTTCATCTGAATGACCCCTGCCTCTTGTGAAAAAGAACTAGAAAAACCTCCAGGCCACATCACCTCTCAGCCTCACAACTTGCCTACTAGACCTCAAAATTCTGGAGAGCAGCTAATCCACACAAATTGCAAGGCTAAGGCGCAAATTTTTATGAGCACTTCTTCTAAAGGTTATGATAATTTTTTTGGTTCTTCAGGTCACACCCATAAATGTTTGTGTTAGTGGGCAAGCAAGTATGAGTCTAAAATGCACAGGCTGTTGCACTTAAAGCAGAGAATGCAAGAAATTAAACTTTACTGCATTAACAGTTCAGTGGCTATATTTTATGAAAACCTTTGTAGGAGACATGTAACGTTAAAAATGTTGAACAAAAAGCAGGTCTAACATTTGTAGGCTTATAAGTTTGTATTCTTTCTGAAGCACCCTCCTTTTGAGGCAGTTTGAGCTACAGGAACAAGCACCATGAAGTGCAATTAATTTTTTTTCTTTCCCGAAGATGTCATTGCCTTTCTTTGATGACACCTAACAGCAAGGTTTTCTCATCTGTTTAATTCAGACGGGATAAGGATTTTGGAAGGGAAAGAGGATTGTACCAATTAAAGGTTATACAAATTATTGTGCTGCTTATCTATCTCATTAATTTCCTTCTTTCCTTTTCTTTCCCTCCTTTTCAGAATTAGGAAATAGCACAGATGGACCTTGAGAAAGAATACAATGGAAAACTACATGAAATACATTAAAGAATAAACTGAAGAATATGAAGCAGAAGAAGAAAGTAGATTTCACCATGGAATACGAAATAAAAAGGGAAGAAAGGGATGGGAATGAGAAAGAACCAGCGCACAGAGGGCTCCTTCTGTTTAAGTGTATCTTTGATGAAGGAACAAGGCATTCTACAGAAAAGGCAAACAAAATAGCCAAGTAATTCAGTAGTCAGAAGACTACTCACTCAGAACCATAAGAATATGTACTGAAGAATAATGTTAATGAAAAACAGGCATAGAGTAGACAGAAAGTGGATGAAGAAGCAAATTTATATTGGAAAATCTAATTAAATTGCAAGTTTTCTCCTGGGGTATTTAGATAAGAGAAGGCACAAGGAGGTTCCTGAAGGAGCATAATGTCCCCACTATAAATGAAAATTATGCAGCAGAAAAGAATGTGGAGGTTAACATTGGAACCTTGGAAATTACACTGTGAAGAATGAATATGGAGACCACCACAGAAGAGGCAGAAAACAGGCACTGTGAAAAAGTAGAGATTTGAGCTTATGGTGAAAGGGGGAAAATTTTTTGCATGCAGATACGGATATGGGATCAGAAAAATCATACTGGCCGCTGATGCAGCATGTTATCCAAATGAAAAAAAGTGAGAGCTAGTTATGAGCATTCAAAGTGAAAAAGTCTACATAGAGAGACAGTAATAATTACATTGCATCTGGACAAAAATTGAGTATTATGCAAGAGCAAGCAGGGGGAAAGTGTGAGGCGAAAAAACAAAGTTTCAGGCAATCACCACAAACCTCACACGAGGCAGCTCAGCTGTGAGAAGGAGGAAGGTTCCCACAGGAGAGACAACAATATTTAAAAAGCAAGCCATGTTAAAAAGAAAGAAAAACACTCACTTATTATTTCAAATGGTAATGATTTAAATATTAATTTAATATATCACAATAAATAAGTAATTAGCTTTAACTAAATTTTATCAAGTTAAATCTGTGTTTGGCCATTTAACTTGCTTACAGATGTTCTAGCACAAATCACTTTCAGTCCATTATGTTGCTTCTGTGAAAATGTAGTGTATTGTTTTTAATGTCAGTTTTCTAGCTTTGCCAATCCCCATTACATGCCAAGTTATAAAAGTTTTTGTCTGATCGCACTAAGATCAACTTAAACTAGCGGAAACTACAAATGACCTCATTTGTCTGCATTAAAACTTTTTCCTTTACAACTCTGCTCTCTATTCTGATACTTATGACAGGAATTTTTTTTCTCTTTCGTCAACAAGTATTTTTCATCTCCAAACATGCTTTCCTTCAAAGAGGATTATTAAAGTCAAGAAACATTTTTCATCGTTATCTATATACAAACCTTTTCTATACATTATTGATTTTAAAAACAGATTGACATTTCACAGAAATTTGAAGCTGTACAAGATAAACTATTTATAATCATTACCTATCTTGATTCTTTGTTTTTCACTTTCAGAGAGGTAAAAGCATTTATTGCTCCTATCATCTACAGGAAACCACAAAACCTTAGCTGTGACATTGCTTGCTTTGGAAATATATCATACTGCAAATAGAATTACAGAGTATAGAAAAACCTCAACAAGAACATATATAATAAAAATGGTATCAACCATAAACCAAGGTAAGCTAGAGTTTTACATAAACTATATTTAAAACACCTTAAAGCATTTAAGGTAAGAAATTTAGTCAACAATGAGACAAAGATTTTCATATAATAAAGTATTAAATTTTCAAATATACCTCTGCTTTCATTCATACATGACATCAGAATGAATTTTTAATTTAGAAAGTATTCTGTACAATTTATACAGCATCTAAAATGCATTGTCAATAAATCTGTGAGTTAAATTATATTCCATATTCTTGAATGCAAGTGTTTATGACCTGGAATTAAAAGGCTAGCAGATTGTTCTTCAATTTTATAAAGATTCTTCTTACTATGTTGAAAGACTCATTGCTTCAGTCACAATTTACATCTACATCCTGTGTTCGGTCTAATGAGAAATGATGTTCATCCACTCATACTTACTGAATTCATTCCACTGAATAGGTCTCCTGACCCTACATGAGCAGTGTGAACAAAATTTGTCGGCTCCCCTATCATGCTTCGATCAATTCGCCGTCTTCTTTTCTGAAAGGAAGGTAAAGAAAACATCTGAGTTTGTTGCAAAGACAAAGCCAGTGTGTGTCATAAATGTACAAGTTAACTCTCTGTACAATATTGAATACACTGTAAGGTATTCCCATAAAGTCAAAAAGCAGAGACTAAATTCTGATGTTAATCAAGACACTGATAACAATGTCCTTTGTTTTTACATAGGACATAGAGCAGATCACTAGACAAGCACTGGCACCACTCCTAAAAATTACAAAAAATGAGATGAATTACCCTGATCTTTTGAGAGTTTTTGATCTTTTTTGGGACTTCCATGGACCCCAGGTTTCCAGAGGGCACACAGAGAGACTTTCACCCTTCCTGCTGCCATCCAGCTTCTTACAAACTTGCACAATGAATGCATCAGTATGTCTTGCTAGGAAGAAAAATGATTCCTTCTGGGAATTATACCTGTCCCTCAGCATTCACCGATGACATCAAGGTCACAATCCAATATGAAACTAAGCACTTTTTTTGACTCTTTATGCTGATGATTCTGTAGACAATCAATATAATCTCTTATTTCCTGGACAAGCAACACACATTTTTAAGGAGGTTTCGTTTTAGGCACTATTTAAAAACAGAAGCAGAAAAACTATTCCAACTTTTCTTTTTTTTTTTTCCTCTTTAATTATGACCATGTTTTTGCTACTATTACTGTCAGCAATTTTTCTTTTCTTTCTTCTATAATCCTAAAATATGTCTTCCAGCAGTCCTTGGAGTTTGTGTAAAAATATCAACTTCAACATGAGCCTAAATGAAGTAATGTCAATTTCCACAGAGACCAAAAAAGGATTTTTGTAGACAGTGCTATGAGATCTGAACCACCAACTGTAACTAACAGAAACATTCAGTTGTGTCTGTTTCCTTCTTTTTCATGAAAGATACAATTACTTTTTCATTAATGATTGTTTATTTATATTTTGTTTAGAACAACAAAACATTTGCAAATAATCTTACTAAATTCTGCAGTTTATTAACCGATACTTGTAACATTTCATACAGTAACTTCTCCCTGTATTTGTATTTAAATGATGGTGGGACAGAGCAAATTTGAGGTTTAGTCTTTCAAAACGAAAAACAAGGATCAAAGTGTTTTAGGATAGTCTAAAAAACCATTAACTCGCAGAATTTCTGAATTGCATGCCATGGGAAATTATGCCCCTATTTGTAATATGTTTCATAGTGATGTTCAGAGCGGTGCCTTGATTTTGATCAGGGTTAGTCATGGACATCTCTCTACTGAACCCTGAAAACACCATTTACTCAAGGTAACTTCCAGTCTGCGCAACTAAACTTGCCTTGGTTGCCTACCTCCAGCTAAGCTTTGCATCTAAAGGAACAAAACAAGAAACCCCCATTCTCATTGCTTAAGCCAGAGCCAGGGAGATTACACAGAGCAATCCGTGCAACGTGTAGTCACCATATGCCCGTATCCTGAAAAATGTCTGTGCTTGGAAAAAATGAAATATTCATGAAGCACAGTATAAATATCTCAGTTTCAGGTGTGTTATACAAAACAGAGAGTAACATCTACAAAACTACTTAAGCTCAAGAAAAATCTTCCTATAGTTTTAAAGTCACTCAGTCTCACTTTTAATGACCTCCATTTCTAATCTGCAATGAGATTGTAAGACCACACAGACTCAAGACAAGAAGGTACATGTCTCATGAGTGAGCTACCTGCTATTGAAACATAGTTACTGATTAAATCTTTATGAATCAGGGCCCACAACTATGAAAATACGGATTTCAATACATTTCAGTACTTTATTGCATCATATTAATAGCTCAAATGAGGAGGAACACAAAATTCTCCCATAGAAATAGCTAATTTGGATGACCTGACCCATGACAAAAATATTAGTGAATTCTCTAATTCCAATAAATTTGACAAGATCAATCAAATACAATAATTTAGCTGTAAAAACATCTTCCTGTAGTTTGAGGGCATTCACAAAAAAATGTTTATGGAAATGAACAGCTTCAATAACAGAAAACATTAATAGAGTTCATACAGTCATAAATAGCCCATAATGTGGGCATAAATGTCCCACCAATGCAGCAGTACTTTAACAGGGATCTCAAGCTCACTAATACACATATGGCATAGGATTTCTTAGGTTATACATGACATCAGCTAGTAAAGCATAATGTGACTAACTCGGGGGGCTACACCAACTTTGTGCTTCCACTGCTCATTCAGTATGTTCAGAAGCATCTCTATTACATATAAGGATTATATGAAGTGCATGTTGCTGTATTTACACAATCTAGTACTGTAAATATGCTGTGATGCTCACACAGACACAAGATTTAGAGAGTTGTATGAAACACACTGTTTCAAGTGAAACACTTAAAATTGTTTCAGTTCTGCAGCAATTGCCCCTCTCCCCGTTTTAAAAAATAGTCAGATTTATATATATCTAAACAATAAATACATTATTTCTTCATTATTTTAAAAGAGTTTTGAAACGCAGGGTTTTGAGGCAGACAGAATATAGACAAATCCAAAGATTTTGGATTTGCTTTTCTTCTTTTTGTGTTTTGCAAAGAATTGAAAGCTTTTTTTGGGCAGTGTAACTTCTTTTCCTCATTTACTTCTTGCTAAGATCACTGGCCTGTTAGTAACAGAGATAGAGTGCTGAATCTTGTAAATGACTGCAAATGATTCTCCACTAATCATCAGTTAGTCAACCAGTAACCACTAGTTAAACTGCACTGCCATCACACCATGTTTCTTATCTTAAGTGAGTTCCTAGTCAGAGGCCATCAGCCTGTTATACCCTGGCATGTGCCCACTGATGCAAGTTCCATGAAGCAATGGGACAGTATTTAAATGCTCTTCGATATTAAGACTACAAAGTAGTTCATTCTGAAAACAAATAAAAAAATAGTCGCATTTTTTGTGTCTGTGGTTTTTTTTTTCCCCCCCGCTGCAGAAGTATCCAGTTTGCATTTATGTAAATTATATTAATTTATGTTAATGTTTTACCTTGGATCATGAGAATTCTTTTGAATCAACTTTATCAGTCCTCACTCACCATGATTCGATTTTAATTTCAGACTAACCTTGGAATGTACAAATTAAGACATTTTTCGGGGTGAAGCTGAACTAGAAGACTAACTGATACTCACTCATTGCTCATGGACAGTGAGAGCCCAATGAACTAGGTGAGGCAGCTGGAGTAGATGACAAGACATATAATGCACATCATGGTTCCCCAACATCCTCTGCTCTCCTATTAGGAAGTGCCATTTCCATAGACAGTCTCAGTCAAAACCAAAATGACCAATTGGGATGCGTAAAGGGATATGGAGAACATGGTTAAAAAGTCATCTCTTTGTGAGGAACGTAACACAGAAGAAAGTAGTAGAGGAACACGCCTGGATAGATTACAAAGCTTTCACAGAGGACACCATAAACATGAACTTTGCCAGGATTTTGTTCTCAAGCTGTGTTTTCTGAGGCCCTGTACCTGTGAGAAAACAAGCAATACCACTGTTCTATAAACAGTAAGAATTAACACACATGGTTGATTCTTTAGCAAACTTAATTTGAAAGAAGCTGAGAAGGAGCACATTTATTTCTTAGGAAGAAATGAAATGTATAATTAGGCTCATTTACCCCTGTGTATCATTTGTGCCTTTCTATGCTTGCTCCTAGTGCAAGCCAGAAGCCTGCTTGCTTGGTTGATTCCTTGAGGGATTGATTTAGGTTGTGTTCTGGGAGTTAAAAATACTGTGCTTAGGAAGAGGCCACTGTCTTCTGCAGAGCCGCAGCAATTGTGACTGATTAGCTGAGATAATCATGGTGACTTTCAAGAGGGGTAGGCTTATAAAATACTCTGTTTAAAATAAAAAAAAGCAAAACCAAAACAAACTGGTAGAGCTCAGCAAAATTTAACTACACTAACCTTCATCCATATCCCAAACTCTGGTATCATACCATAAATAATAAGCCTGAGAATGTATTTACACAGCACTAACCTAGTAATGAGTAGTAATGAGATCTGACTGTAAAGGTGATCTATAGAACAAATGAATGCTTATGATGATAGTGTAAAGAACTTCCAACATACACACACATCTGAATGTTTCTATCATCTAAAGGTTTGTTTCCAAGATGTTTCCTTTCAAGATATTTCTGATAGAATAAATATATGCCTCAAGTCTGTCAGCCTAACTGCAATGAAACCGTGTGCTGTATCTGTGTTCCTTGTGAGTTTTTATTCCAAGGGGGAAATAGAAGAAAGTTCATGTTATCTGTATCTGTGTTCCTTGTGACTTTTTTTTTTTCAAAGGGGAAATAGAAGAAAGTTCATGTTATGATTAACTAACTTATCTGCTTTCTTTCTTGTTAGTTTGGGTCAAGTTACTGAAACATTTGTTATCAATGGGCAAGAAGGTTTAAAGTCTGTATCAAAGTATATGGGTTTTTTGTCCCAAGGCACTTCCACATTTACTAAGGGGACAAGGAGCACAACAAAGATGAGGTGAGAGGAAAAGACCTGTAAAATGATCCTGGAGCCAGTATATGAAATGTTATTGTTTAACAGCTTTACTCAGTTTCTTCCCCTTGACAAAAAGCTGCAGATTTTGGATTGCACAGCACATACCAGACAATCCTTACACCATGAAAGTCAGAACTAATCTTCAAACAGAAGCAAAAGGGATGCAGGTTTGTGTGTTAAATGTTTGAGAGGAATGGAAGCAATCTCAGGACTCAGATCTGAGAAGCTTTTGCTTTGAGCATAGACAAGATACTATGAAACAGGATCACATTTAGGTTACCATAGAAATGAAGTAAAAATACATCTTTTCTATTCTTAAACTGCGAGTGATGCTTTGCACCCACACTGTGTAGCAGTTCCTTCGAAGTACCAGATCAGAATTCAGCCAGCCATCAACAGTTGCATCACACAAATTATTTCAACCCTGCATGTTTCTCGAAACTTTAAACAATTTTAAACTTTTGTTTAAAAAAATGAAACTAATTATACCATGCATAATTTGCCCTTCAGCAAAGCCACAAACATTTTCCTGAAACGCTGTGTTTCATAGCTCAAAGACTACTTACTACAAAAAAAACACCTCAAAACCGTAATTTGTTTCCTTAAACAATTGTCACTGGTGAGTCCAGAGTTATGCAAAATTTAATTTTTATTCTCCTCTACTTTTGGCTTTCAGGGAAGAAGAGATCTTTTTTGTTATCTCTGAATTTTGTCCAGAGGTTGGGCTGCACTTCTTTAGCTCAAGCCACTTCATAAGTGATGGCAACAGCTCTGAATTGTACAAGTTCTCTGCCTGTATATATACAGGTATGAAAAAGACAAATTTTGGAAATTTTTCTCCTTTGCACAGTTACACATCCCTCTCTGCTCTTCATGAGAGGCCCTCCCAAAAAAAGAGAAAAAGACATTCAGAGTAACATAAAGGACTTGAACACATCAGAAAATTATTTAAGTGATGTCACTTAGATCCTAGTAGGTTGTTAATTATTTTTCTGAAAGATTGGAAATGAAGTCAAAGGGAGTACATACAAAGGTATTCCAAAGTCAAGAGCCAAACTACATACATTGGGAATCAAAAGCCAAGAGTCTGTTTGGCAGGCAGAGCAGTATGTTTGGCTAAATCTACACCACTTTTTTTGATAGCTAGAGATATATCACAAATCCAAGTTTAAGTGAAATGTAAGGAACATACAGCACTGCAAAGGACCCTGCAACAGCAAAGCCTGTGCAGATTGCACCTGCAGAAGGCTCCATTTCAGCCCCAGTCAGTCCTCAAACGAAAGTGGTATTGCCAGTGCAGTTAAGAAGTGTGCACTCTAAGCACAAAGTGATACACGGTGGAAACGAGAAATCCAGAATCTTGGGGATGGTAAGTTAATGCCATATTATGAACAGAGTTTGTGAAAACAATGCTTCTTTATTAAAATTCACTAACACAGACACATTGTGCTTCTATTGAGGGGAACTTCTTTTATTATTGCTATTATTAAAATCATCAAGATACCACAAGTTAAGGATAATTTTCCTACTGCCAACTTTGTAGCATTTACTCAAATGTTATATGTAATTTTTCATGCATGTTTTATATATGGTTTTGTCTTATTTTATATGTAGTAAAAATACATCCCACACACATATTTATGTATTATGTAAATTATATCAACATATCACACATTTTAAGGCATTTTTCTATAATTTCATATTTATCTGTGTTCCAAAAAGTGAAGGGCATAGTAAAATATATTATTGCATGCTCATCTGATCTGTCTAGGCGTAATTTTGTGCAATGTGCTTCCAACCAGATCCAAATCAATATGAACTGATCCATATATAAAACGATAAGTGATCCACCTTCCTTTTTTTGACCAAGTTTGTCTTGTTTTTCATACTAATTCTCTGTATAAGAGGAACTTGGGTCCAAAGTTGTCGCCATTTCTCTTTATTCTTCAAGACACTCTATTATTTTTCATGACATATTATTTTGGCTTGATACATAAACAACAAAAAATACAAGTATGTCCTATGCTTTGGCACCTTGACTGATGCAGAGTAAAAGCATCAGCTTCCCACGATTAATTTTTCCAGTCTTGTATCACTCTCTTCTCTAATTTCAGACTATTAAAAAAAATGAAGAGTGCAGATTGTGTAGATCAAGGTATTCTTAGCATTCCACATTACAGTGGGTTATAGTAGGCACATCTAAGTGGGCCCCATCCACCTGCTAGGACAGGCTTCACAGAATCAGCAGTGCTTACTAATGGTTTGCAGGCTCAGTAACCTACCTAAGCCAAAAAACACTTTTTCTCTTTTTTTAAATTAATACTGTCATAAAACAGGCTTATCTCTCTCGGCAAAAGATAACTAAAGAACACGTCATTCCTCTCTGAAGCCTCATTCAAGACCTAATTTACTTGCTAGCTCCCTACTGGGAAACTCCTCAGTGAACAGAGAACTGACTGATCCGTCTGGACACAATGAAGAGTTGCTTTGTAGAATGAGTTTCAGTGGTCAGGGAATGACCACTTCACAGTTATTGCCTAAAAATTTTTTTCTCTTTTAAAAGTTGAAGGATGACTGCACATTCATAAACACTAGAAAGTTACACAGCTGTTATGTCTCCACAACAATCCACCCAGTCATTGCTCACTGTCATAACGATGGCATCAAATACAGTAAAAGAAGCAATTCACGCTCAGATACTTTTTCACAAGCTTGAGTTTTAAGTAGCAGTAATTTGAACATGATAAACTATAGTAACTTTTAACAACATTATCTAATCCTTCATTACACTGGAAGATCTAGAGCCATATCTTTTCATACTAAGCCAATCCAAATCCCAAACTCTTCAAAAAGAAAATAAATCCCACCACTACTTCTTATGGTAGACAGGGAAAATGCAAACAAGGAATACACTCCCGGTTTTCCACTGAATCTGCATGGTACACTTGTTCTCAGCATATTTTGTTTTCATACTATATGAATGCACAATCAAGACTGTGATAATATGTAGACAATATGGATTTTTTTAATTAAATAGGAACTATCAGATTTATTTTTTCACACTTACTGTATTTGACTTTTCAGAAATAATCCTACAACAGCAATCCTTTTTTTGAGAATATCTGTTACTATTTATTCTAGTGTTAAATTCAGTATTACCCAATGCAAAAAGCAAACTCTTAGTCTGCAGATTTACTCTGTGGGTTCTTTGTCACCAATAAAAATAGGTGATTCATAGCTCTTCCCTGAGGACAAAGTGATCTATTAAATGTTTCATGATACAACTCCCTGTCGAGTGAGAGCTATTTTCTAGATTTGTATTCAAGAACTCAGATGAAACTCCAAAAGCAGTGCAGGCCAAAGACAGAAAAAAAAACTAAGACAGAAATCTAAGGAAAGGATTTAATCAAAGTCAAACAGTCAACCATTTTAAGATAGGGGATTTAGATGGCTAGAGGAGAAACTGAAAGAGAAAATACTCTTTATATTCCTTCTTTGATCTTACTTTTTATATCTGCTCTGAAAGAATATCAGCAGTAAAAGTGTCCCTGTGCTGTGGCATTCAGCTGCTTCCTCGCGCACTAACCCGAAGGGCTAGGTACTTGCTCAGAATAGGAAGTAACACATTACCCTGTAGAGGTGGCTTTCTGTCCTCCCACACACATGCTGTTCTGCTTCCAAAATAGTCTCACGCACACAAGATGGCTCTCTGTCTCTCAAAACAAGCTCTGGTCTGAGATCTCAACAAAATTGCTTAAAAAGATTGCAGAGTCTTTCATCACACCCTACACAAGGGGGCTGTAGGGGCAAGAGTGTGTCTTGTATTGTTTTTGTGCATTGTATGTTTAAGATACCTTTTTCCACACTTTTCTCCCTAATTAAGAACCTAGAGATCAATGTTAAAAACAAAAAGCATGCATGCACATAAAACTGGAATGCTAATACACTCCCACCTCTAGCAACTAGATCACCAGGCAGTGAACTAATACTGTGAAACCAAAGGCTTGATGTATAAGACCATCATAAGGCCAGTGTGATACTTTTGGAGAAGAAAATGCTGCACACTCCCTAAACATTTCCCCAGATACTGCATTTTCTTTTTTTTTTCAGCTTTTTAAAATCTGTGATCTTACACTGCAAAATCCAACATTTATATAATCTGCAAGTACTATACAAAAGTTGATGAAATTAAAGAGGCACCACAGAGAGTAATGATTAAATTCCAGTCAGCACTAGCGTATGCTTTAAGTTTTGAACATTTAATTCAATTTTTGAATCACAACAGGACAATGACCATTTGAACTACAGGAGCCCACATATTCTCTGAATAAACAAGGATGACGGACTAGACCTGTAAGTCCCAAATGCTTCATGTCAAAAGGTCTATCACATGGAATAGAGAAGCACAACTAAGATAATATGCAAGACAAACTGATACGCTAGCCACTATCTCCAAACAGCCCTATTTCAGTGACAGATTCATTCTAAAGCAGTAGTATGTGGTATCTAAACTCAGCATAATGATGTTCTGATCAGTACTGTGATCGCCATCAACCGCAAAACACCAAAGCTGCTGCCCTTGCTATCACACATTTTTCTCAGTCTCCTACATGAGCAGCTGATTAAGGACCTTACAAAGTACAGCTTCATCAGAGCAGAAGCAGGAGGGAACCAGTACAGGTTTTCATGCCAGCTCTTAAGCAACAGAGATAAGCAGCAGGCCTCCAGCACACTCAGCTTTCATCAAGTTTCCAAAAATTCAGGATACCTCATGGCTTCTCTAGCTAAGAGTTAGGAAATTGAAACCAAGGACTGACAAAAGCTGAGCTTTTAAATAATGTAAGCTGTTAAAACCAGCATCTAATAAACTGGTTTTCAAACATACACTGGATTTAGCTTTTACACCAAAATCACTTGGCATGTACTGACTCAAGGGGGAAAATATATTATGAAATCTTCTTGTTCTCTGAACTCCTTAGCAAAACAATTAGCAGTTCAATTTACATATAGAAAAAAACCAAAAGTAAAGCAAAAAAAAAATAAAATCTAAAATGGCAACAAAGTTGACTATCAAATCTTCCAGACTGATTTGAAGGTCAGCTTCACATCAAATTAATCTATTTCATAAACTGGTACATCAAACTGGATTGCATCTAATCTCAAAAAGCTCCTTTGCTTTTAACAAATTCAGCACCTTCTTGAATACTTTGAAATACAAGCATTTTGATTTATTTACACAACATTCCATTATATTACGATGATGTTAGTCATCATATGACAAAACTAGCAATTGTAGCCTATGTTTTCTAAATAAACAGGAAAAAATTGCCAGATGAGGTCAAATGACTCTGAAAGACAATAGCCCTTTTAAGAAATGTGTTTAGCTCACACATCAAAGGGAACTTGTTCCATTCCAGATGCTTAAAACAACTTCAAGTAACACAGTAAATCCAAATCCATTCCTTGATATAGCTTGTAAGTACTCCTTTTCAAAATACACATAGGTACAACTTTAAGATGACATTTAGAACTGTCAACTTAGCTATCACTTAGTACCGCAAGCTTACTTATCTAATAATATTAATTACTTTTGATGATTAATATCTCTAACTTAATTGAAGAAACCCCAAACATAAGTAGAAAGTCCAAAAATAGTCATCAAAAATAGTAATACTGGTTTTCTAATAGCAACTGTACCTCATTAATGTCTTTAGACTATGAAGTTTAAGATTAACAGGTAAATCATCAAAGATAAGGACAGGAGAGCATGATGAAAGCAACAAGTCATAAAAACATAGAATGGTCTGAACTGGATGAGGCCCTAAAAATCATTTAGTTCTAATCCCGCTCCCAACACCTCCACTAGAAGGGGTTGCTCAAAGTACCTTCCAGTCTTGTAGCACAACCACCTCTCTGGGCAATCCGTTCCAACACCTCACCACCCTCATATTTCTTCCTCCAATCTAACTCAGTTAAAAAGCCATTCCCCCTTGTACTATCACTGCTTGCCCTTGAAAAAATCCCTCTCCTGCCTTTGTAGGCCCCCTCCTTGCCTGTGACACTGGCTGTAGTATCTCAGTAAAAAACAGAGCTTAACATGAACATATTATTAGATCTTTCCTTAGAGCTGCCTGAGTAACATCCAGTAGGTTAGCTGTTGCTTGGATAAAGTGCTAATTACCAGCCTGCACTGCTGGAAATAAAGTTAATTGCTACATCTTTGGAGTGAATTCAGACCTGTGACACAGGTAAGGGACCAAAATTTTTTACTAGGCGGTATCACATGACTCTAATAGTGTGTTTTCTTAAGGGGGGAACAAATCTATCTGCTTGTGGTCTTAATAGTCTTCCACTATATAACGGGAGGGTAAAGAAGACAGACAGATGACTTGAAGGCAGACAGTGATAGTCTGAGAATCCAGAACCTGAAGTTACAACATACAAAATACTGATTAAACAAATACAATAAATAGTTACGAAGGTGGTCAAACATTGGACCAGAATGCCAGTGAACTTGAAAGTCCATCCTTTGAGATCTCAGAACACAACAAAGCATAGGCCCTGCAAAAACCAAGTCCAGCTGGTTCTGCTTTGAGGAGGTGCATTGCACTAGATGGCATCCATAGTCTCTATTTTCAGATGGTGATGAATAAGGAAGTAGAGTGGGCTGTAACTGACTTTCCTGTATATTCTCCCCAGTAATCAAAACCATAACAACAGAAAACAGAGATTAAAGAAATTATGTCAAGATCCACCACAATACAAACTTTTCAGAAATATCTAATAGCTTCTTAGGAAAATTAAATCTCAAAGTTTTGATAAGAACACAACATGGACTGCATCATGTTGGACTTTATTTTATTTCATTCATTGATCATTCCCAAGAAGAACAGAAGAAATACTTTAAAGATAATCTAGTGTGATGACAGTTGTAGCTCTCTAGAGGACATGTGTCAGGATTGCATGTAGCTGTTCCTGCTCAGTCAAATGAATGTCTCTTTACTCTCCAGCTACAACACAAACAAAAGCTTAGGGTGTCCTTAAGTACACTCCATGTTGAATTTGTTTTGTTAAGAAATTATCTTTCATGCTCACCAAACCTGTAATAAGACTTCCTAGAGTTAGCTGACTAATACAAACAAGTTTGTTACGTACTGTGTATGCAGATGTCTGGAAGCACACATACTACATAAGGTAGGTACATTACATACAAGCCTTCTGTACTCCCATGTACACTCTGCATAATCTAAATCAGAATGATATGCACATACCAAACTCCACTGCAGAAAAGTAAAAGAAAAAAAGGAAACTTTTACCTCCGAACAGATAATAGTTACTGTCAGATACAGGATCCTCAGTCACATTCACAACACAAAACAAATCACTCAGTAAGCCTAATGCTTTCTCTGGACCATTACCACTGAAGATGTAAATGCATTGTCATATGTGCTCACAAGCCTGCACAATGTAGTTCACCTTCAACTACAACAATAAATCAAGGCACCCATCATATTTTCACAATATTTAATGGCAATATCCTCAAGAGTCAACAAACAAACACATAGTGAATTAATCAGCTTTTAAACACCTCTATGAGTATCACCTCAGAAACTTGGCATTACTTTGCCCAGATAGCAGCAGCTTCTTGTTTGTTTATATATATGTATGCTATGAAATACCTAAATACTTACCTGGTTTTCTAACTGTGTACTGTATTATTTATCAAAATAAACACGCTCTGAATGAAGATACTTTCTCTTTTTTGTACATATCTCTTTTTAAGGGATAATCCCATTAGTTTTATGTGTGCCAGTCTATGAGACACACTCCTGACTACTGATCTTTCTGGCAATCTTCCCATTGGCATTTCCTTGCTGAAATTATTTGTTGACTGAGCGAACTCAGCATTATCTCTAGGTTGTCTCTGCTGCTCTCTAAAGGCAACCTGACCATGACTTCTCTCATCAGCATGAGTGCTGTCACATGGCCTTGGATACCCTGTTTTGCAGTAGGAGGGAAACATGTATAAGCATGGAATCACAAATTTCCTTCAGTGGCCATCACACTTTTTTCTCCTGTGAACCCTTCTGCAAAACTCCCAGATTTGACTGTCAGTGATGGAAATTTGTTCATCAAGTTCATTTTAGCTAAGTCACTAGAAAAAGTGCATCCCAAAACACATTATAATGTGGCGGTCTATCTTTGCTCTCAAAACATCAAGGCAAAAAGAAGTTAGAATCTACACAAGGGAAGCAGGAACAGCCTCCCAAGTTCTTCCCATACAATGAAAAATAATAATACATTTGAAAGGTGATCTCACTAGTGGATGGACTATACACAACAATAGAAAAAGACAATACAACAAGCCAGCCAGGACAATTTAGCAATGGATGGCACAGTAGAAATTTTAAGGATGCTTACATGCTGATCCCATGTTTACCATGGTTAGATGCAGCTCTGGAAGAGCAGTCCACTAGCAACGCTTTAGGAATGTCAAATCAACAGCTGCACTTAGATTTAAATTAGTTTCCTGTTCAGTTTCTGATATATTCAGAATAGTATCTGACTCTGAGCAGCAACACAAAAGCCTATGCTTGAAATGTAGCAAATACAATCAAAAGGCAGAAGGGAAGTTGTTCAGGAGCTAATTAACAAGTTCCAACAGAAGCATGGCAGCAAAGCAAGAGCAACATCGTGAGCCACTGCAAATCTGTAGGTTCAAAAGATGGACAATAAAGGCCATTGTGAGGGAAAACTAATCAAGCACTGTAAGCCTACCCATTTCAGTACAACAAAGAACATAAAAAGGAAGCCCTTTCAAGGCTTTCCTTGGCAAAATAAAGGAAACCTTACTGCCTTTTCCAGCGTCACATCCGAAGGAGAACACTAGTCTCAGACATGTACAGGCAGTTTTGTATAGTCTTGCTGAGGAATGCCACAATTCCACAGGTTTTGAGTGTAAACAATCATTAGATATTTTAATTTCATCAAGTCAGAGTGTGCCTTTTTCTTTTACTCCAAATTCAGCATTGTTGAAAAGAAGTATTCAGGAGGAGTAGCAGAAATAGCTCCTTAGAGTACCACTAGCTGCATCATAAAGACACAGAAATTTTGTAGAGGACAAGGTCTCAGGTACCTTATTTAAAATTTACTGCTAGACTCATAAGTAGGATCAATAACATATCACACAATCATTTTTAGAGGCATTGTTCACTGCTCATACTATTCAGAAAAACCTTTCTACTTACTAATCCACTAATTCTGCTTAATTTCTGTGTCAAGCCTATGCCTCCTTGCCTTGCAGATTTTCTGCACTAAGTTATCGATGATAAACTAATTCTTGGAAAAGCAGATGTTGTATTATTGTCTTATTGTGTTTTCTATTTGCATAGTTTTTGATACCATTTCATACCATTCTTTTGGCCTAGTACTGGCAATTCTGAAGCTGGATTCACTGTAGAGATCTGAGAAAAATAGTGGCTTCCTTAGTGTGTCAGATCTATTGATATTATCAGAATAAAGCAGTATGTTGGAGTTTCTTACAACAGGAAGAATAGGAAAGCACGGTTCTTTGTCAGCTAAACAGGAAGGTTTGGCATTGTTTTGAACACTAAACGCCATTGGAGATCTCTGGGGTAATGCATTACTGGCAACTTCAGGGTAGCTGCTTCCCAGCTCCACAAATATAGTCAGCTTCTACCAAAACTAATATACAACTAACATCAGCTTTTGGAACAGGTTTATTGTCACTAGCAGTCAGAACGAAAAGCAGAAAGAGCAATAAACATACATAGCAAAATCAGGCTTTCTAAAGAGCTGAAGGGTGGGAATTTCTAAACTGGCTGCATAATAATAAGTGTAGATAATTTATAGTAAGTATTTTTTCTTTTACTCTTTAGCAAATAGAACCATATGGTATCTAAAAAGATGGGACACAAGTCCATCTTCCCAATAACTAGAGTTATGAACACAGAATTGAATAGTAATTGTTCTAGAAGGATATATACTGTTCCTAAATTAAAGAAAAACACAAACAACTAAGCTAAATATTACCACCACCACTGTGTGTTTCATAACCTGAGGGTCAGGTACCCTTCACTAACACATAGGTCTTGAGTGGACTTATGGCAATTTTTTTTAAAAAAAGTTATTTTTGAACCACTGGCTTGACAGCATGACAATTGTCAAATTCTGGTTTTATCAGATTATTTAAGAGTTCCCTATGCCACACCGTCATCAGGCTATACCACTCAGAAACACGCTTTCATGATCAAGGCACAGAATTGGCAGATTTCCTGCATGTTTTCTATGCTTTAACCTTGTTTCGTTATTTCACTAAGTTTTCCTGAAGTTCTGTGAATACTCATAGACAGAGTAGCAACCTGCAACTGCTGTGTAATGAACACACATTCATTGGAGAGCTATATACTACATCAAAATAATTTAGGGCAAGAACAAATGCACAAACTTGAAAAGTCTCACTTTTTTATGCAGACTCTGAGTTGTCCACCATGGAACTGGTAAAACACCAGTTGTCCCTTCATAATAACCCTACAGAAAGCTTCTCAGAGCCTTTTTAATATCTTCCTTGACATGTCTGGAAATAGCACATTAGAAATATTTTTGAGCATCAGAAAGCTCAGTGGTGGTCCTGCTGTCCATGTGGTATTTATTCTATGCTCCTTTCTTCACTGCTCGATGGAATGAACACAAGTGCAGGAACAGACAGCTAGAGAAATTTCATCCTTCATGTGAGTGGCACTTACAGTCCACTGATTATTTCTTAGGAGCCCTCTCTGCTTCTGTTTCTTGTGCTCTTGTTATAGTAAGTTTAACCTCTGTCGGGGTACCCTATAATTCAACTTTATCATTCGACAGCCATTTGGGGAGGAACTTGACACAAACGTGGCTGGCTTTTTAAGAAAAAACTGGGAAGAACAACTGATTTACAGGTTATCTCAATGAATGATCACAAAGAATGCACAGCTAGAAGACAATAGAGTACTATTAAGAAATCCAACTTCTCAAAGCTTATGGCTACATCCTCACCTTTCTTTGTCCTAAATTATCTGTAGCAGCTACAACAAAATCTCTTCTGAAAAAAAGAAGGGACTTGCTATATCTCTTCAAAAGCTTTGAAAGCTCTTCAACAAAACAATGTACACTTTTGTCTGTGTTCCAGCTCCTTTTATGCAAAGCCAAACATTACGGCTTCACGAGTGACTCTGGTCTTCTCTCTAACATCATTAAGATAATTTTAAATATAATTTTCTATGGTTTGAGGTGTTTATTTTAACATATTATACTGAAAATACAATTACATTTTTAAGTATAGTATATGAATCTAGTATTTGTTAAAACTCAAGGGAAAATATAAACTTCTCCACTAAGATGAGCATAAAAGCGTTTGTTTTCTAGCTGCAAAGCTAAAAACATTAGGCAGTGGAAAAATATAAGCACTATCAAGATGGTAACCCCTAAGGGGGAGTGTTGAGTAAGGAAAAAAATCTGAGAAATCCAAACCTTTCTGGCCTTCCCAATAAAGTTACCCAGCTTTTTCAGACTACTTTTCTGTGTTCAGAGAATGTATAGTTGCAGTTCACTTTTGTTTAAGAAACTAAACCACACAAACCAAAACACAGAACTTACATATGGCTGTTTATCTGAGGAACAGTAACAGTATGAACCATATCACAGTCAGTGCATCCTACAGCAATTCTTGTCTTAGGCATTATAAACTTAAGTGTCTGCTATGTTTGGTCATAAAAAATAAACTGTCAGTGATATCCACCCTTGCAATGTGTGCAGAGCCAACATTTCTAAGAGTGCAAGTTAAATTCTATTCCTTCTTGGGCACGACCAACTTATTTACTAAATTCCAGACAGCTGAAGCAGAGGGATTGTTCATGGAAAACTTACTGCACCAGTGTGGGAAAAACATTCAGCTTGACTCTCTTGAACCCAGAGGGAGCTCGTAGACTCAGCAACCAGAAGTTCTACTTTTCAAAAATAGTTCCTTGTAAGAGACAATCACTTGAGTTACATTTTAGTGATTTATGTTTCAGATCATCTTTCAAATGGAAAGCTTTACCTGTTTTTTTAAAAACTACAAGCAAAACAAAGCCAAATAAAATCCATTCCTTTCATTCGGACTGGAGAATAATGTGAGCTGACTAACTCTGCGACACTAAATTACATAAGTTGTTATGCAACCTAAGGTATTGTAGGGTACCTGATCACTTTTTCTATTATATATAGATCAGACCCATGTAAGCTCTTTTGTTTTTTCTGATGAAACAATGAACAGTATTTACACTGGTGTCAAGTTCAGAGACTGTGAGAAAGATATTGCAGAATACAATTTTGGTTATATGAAACATGCTACCAGCAACATACAAGGTGAATAATTTTACTGTCTTCAATGGACGATCAAAATGCCCCCTCAGTTTTAAAATGTTATGGCAGATGTTTCACAGCAATTACTTCACATGAACACTGGTCAATTCAGAAACTCCTGTTTTATAAATCTAGTTAGATACAGAAAAGCTGTTTACAATAAACATAAAGTAAGTAAAAAAATATACATGTAAACCAAAATTAGCATCTTCTATTTTGAAATGTAGGAAGAATAAAGTTTTGCTTATATACACTCCCCACTAAAAACTACTACTAAACATCGAAGAATATCTCAGCTGTCAGCAGAATCCCAGGCAAGTAACAAGAAAAATATCCTGGCTGTTGGTTTTTGCTGTACTTCAGCAGATTATCCCCAAAACACACACACACACACACACACACACACACACACACACACACATACACGAAAGAACCCAAAATAAACAAAAAACCCCAACCAAAACACCCAACTAAACCCTCCAACCTACCATCCAACACATATTTCCACAGATCAGAGAAAATGTCTTTGCTGTGTGGACGAACACTAAGTGTTGCAGCCTGCAGAAAAAACCATAACCTTCCAACTCTTTAACCACTAAATCAGCTAACACACATCTGTCTTCATGCCTCAGCCAATTTTTTTGCCAGATTTTAATCTAGGTGTATATGTATGAGAAGGTGTAAATTTTAATTTATTTTATTTATTTATTAATTTAATTTATTCCTATAATCTCCTTTAATAATGGAAATGTTGGCATTTTATTACTGAATTAAAGCAGCTGAACCTCATTCACCTGAGATGCACACATATGCTTTATTTCTTTAGGGGGAGAACCATAAAAGTGACATCTTTTCTAGCCTTCCAGCAGTGAGTTTCGTCCACAGGACTTTACCACAACAACTTGAATCACCTCTTCTCCCTCACCAGTAGTATCTTAGCATTAGTTGCATAGTGCTTTATACATTTACAGTGACTTCATGGTTAGATTACAGAAAAGTAAATATCCACACAGCATAATGAGATTAGAAATCTTTGACACGTTTTAAAACACCTTTAAAAAAAGCAATAATTAATAAGCCACAGTTCTCTCTCACATGCAAGTCTTGTTGCTTTATTCTCTGAAGTACACACATTGTATCTTTTTTCTTTCCTCCCTCAAATCTCTTTCTGTGCATTACAAACCAAAAAGCCATTTCATTTCAAAGCTTAGTCTGTTAATAAAAAAGAGAAAATATGCATTTGATATTCTTCCATGGAGAAGAAAAGCTCTTTTGCCTGCTGTTCTGTAGATCAGCATGCCTATTCTTGTGTTGGCACTTCTTCTCTTTACAAGTTCAGTAATTTCAAGGTGCTACTACAAATGCAAGCAATCCAGTATGTTACATACATGCACATGCAGGTACGTGTGTCCACATTTACATATCCTAGCAGATTTGTTTGGAAGATGTGCCTAGCAGGCCTAGTCCTCCCATTTTAACAGTAATTTAACTACTATCCTAGAGCCTAGGCATTAAATGGGGGGTTTTAGTACCTGAAGTCCAGCAAGCTGTATTTAAAGTAATATCTGTTCCAAATCAAGTTAAATAGGACATGTTCTATATAAATTTTACTCTTACCTTTCAAGAAATCTACCTGAACTGGATCTTAGATTGTAAGTCCTCTACATTTAGAAGAATGTGATGTTATAATAGTAATTTCATTCTACAAATAATACACTCGCTCCAGGTACCAGTTGAATGTAGCCAAGTGCACTTTCGTTAGATAAGTTAATTACTGAAAGTTCACATAAGAGATAAAGCACCAGTTTTATGCAAATATACATAATGAGGAAAAAGATTAGTAACTACAGTTCATGTAACTTCTTGACAATCCTCTGATCCCTCTTGACATCACCTCTGAAATTCCGTCATTGTGGTGTAATCCCAATTAACATCTACTCATAAATCCTACTCAAGTCTCTTCATCCATTTTATTAAAATTTGATTCATTTTTCTCTGCTCACCATGTCATCCTGTACGTTCCAAGCAATTTTTCTGTTCTTTCCTCATGTTTTTAAGTACAATACTTGCAAAGGTCACAAAGGTCACTTTTAACAAAATGAAACTACAAAGCTGTGTGCTGCACCACACATTCTCCTCAGAGAGATGAATGCAAACTTAGAGGGAATGCAGACTGATAAACAACAGTATTTCTTTCTATGGGTTATGATGAGATGAGCTCTGCACCTCTACTCCAGAGGTGGAAAGCTAAAACTGGCTGAGCAGCAGTAGAGCACGAAGTGCTGCCTCCTGTCAGCAAAGAAGGGCTGGTCTGGGCAAACTTAAAAGACAAATCACAATTTTGCCCCAATCAATTTCTCAGTCTCTGGAGATTAGGCAGCCACACACCAAGTTTTATGCAGGTTAGCAACACAAACTGTAATGCAGTCCTGCCAAAGCTAAGGAACAATCAAAACATTCTGAGTTGAGAGCATCCCAGTAGCTGAACATACCAACTATGAAGTAGGTTTGTTCATAAGTTTGTTCATCAAGCAGAACATAAAGCGTTATGTTCATACTGAACACGTTATACCATAAGCAACAGAAACAAACAATTACGAAGAGCTGTGCCTGCTAAAATAAGCGTATTATAAATCCACACTACTTTCTGACCCTGAACGAGCAGAATTTACAATCACAAGACAAGGGATAATGCAGCTTAAAACTATTCAAAAAATTCCTGTGATCCTCATCCCTTTTGATGACAGGTCACTCTCAGAGCAGGACAGTTAACAAATCACTCAGTGTCACACATTTACTTGAAGGAGAAAACACAAAGAGATGGTATCTCCCTGGCTACAGTAAACTGCAGTTCTCTTAAAGATACACCCGAGGAGGTAAGAAAAAATGATTTGAAAAAGAAAAAAAACCCAATGAGTTCACAGAGTCATCACTTCCCTGAATCTGCATCCGAGTGCAGTTCACAGCTTCAGCTTTTCTGCCCAACTTCCACTCTTCTGTTCTCCTCACTCTGTGGCAAGATATTAACTCAGAATAACGGAAGTCAGCATTTTAAAGTGATCAGATAAGCCACTTTGAAGATGAATGTAGGAAAATCGTTGCAAGTGATTGCATATTAAAGTCTGGCTTAATGGGCACCATATAAATTCAGGATTGTTGAGAATACATGAAGAATAACTAAAGCATAAATAAATAGGAACTTTGGTATCATGCATGTCTCATGCATAAGTAAGTTTTAAGACAGGAACTGCAGAACCAAAGATTTAAGGAACAGTCTGAGAAATGAAAACTTTCAGCATTGTGCAATGCTCATGTTGGGAATTGAAAATAGAAGTACAGGCACAGATCTTTAAAACAGCCATTTAAAAATGCATATTTTGTGACTTGTGCATGTTGGTTTTAAGAATTATCTCCAACAGGGTATCAGAGATCCATTCCACAAAAGTTATGATAAAAATACAGTAAGATAGCAGCAGAGAAAGCTTCCAGTCTCAACACTACCTGTATTTGATATGAAAAGGAAAGCTAAAAGGCTGAACATTTAGCTTCAGGGCAGAGACTGACTTCTCTATTCACCAATACAAAGCATACTTCTATACAATGTCAGTGAAAGTGCACATTTCTCAGACTATATACAAAATACCTCTCCTCTAGCTGTTGACAAGTAATGTCCCTAAACTTTCATGCTTGCCCATCACCCCTGCTCTGACATGAAAAGCAGAACAGGGAAAAAACAGCTGAATTGCTAAGCATTACAATTAAGGCACACCAAAAATTCCAGAACGTTGTAGCTTCAACTTCCATTAAAAAAAAAGAATTACAAAAATTGCATTGGATTCGGTAGTTTCAGAAATGCAAAACTTTTACTAGGCGGTATCACATAGTTCTTGGGGCAGCTCTGTATGTCAGTGACTCATACTGGGGTTTTACTCTGGAATATGTCTTCTCACTGAAAAATCTGGAGATTCAAGAGAACGAAGCAATTCAAGGACTCTAATATCAGTCTCCAGATCAACAAACAGCACAATCTACTTCTTCCCCATATTTAAGTGGAAAGCCTGAGCTCTGTAGAGCCTGCAGATATTAAAAACATTATTATGCCCTTTCTCAAATATGTCAATAATGGTAAGATGCATTCTCATCCACAGAAAGCTGGCATAATTCTTATTTCCAACTTCCCTCAAAGAGAAATTTTCCATGTCATTAACTATTATTATAGCATCAATACAGCTAATGAAGAGCTAAAAATTTCACAGCCATAATCAAAAATAAAATATGCAGTTAATTTTCATTCAGGTATTTATACATAAACACAAAATGTTGCCTTTTCTGTTTTCTTTATAGGCACTGTAGCACTTGAATATCACAACTGATATTTTAAGACATCTAGGGGCTAACTTAAAAGAAAAACCTAAAGCAGCTCTATAAGACTGAAAGCCATGCAAGCAGATCAGGTTTTAGAAATAAAAGCCAAACATTTTGGTGCTTATTTAACTCTGTCCTCTTTGATAAGGTGTTCCTCCAAGCTACTTCTAACAATGACACTGAATAGCAAAAAGAAGGAATTTGAAACATCTGAACTGGCAGCTCAATATGTAACTCAGTAGGACAACTCTGAAACCTGATGGCTCTCTGAAGCTGTCACCTTTTATATGAGTCTTTCAGAGCCTTACTGAATGTGGTAGGCTGATCAAATGTAATGAAAGAGAGACATTTTAAGTCTGAAGCTGCACTTGCACAGCACTGCTGTATTGAACAGGAAGCCTGAACCACTACTTCTTCAGTAGCAAAGATCTGATTTGCTATGCCTGCCTATTAAGGGTTATTTAGTCTGCATTTTTTTGGCATACTGAATGCTTCACTATCTTTATTGTGTTCAATTTTTTTAAGAGCTGAATGAATTGCAGTTTTAGATATATCCTTAGCTAGGACTCCTTCTCCACAAAGACAGCTAAAGTTGACAAGAGTCATCACAGGTCAAGATAATTTATGTCTTCTGTAACAGTCAGCATTCAGTTGATAAATACACCAGTATTTTTCAGGATTTTTTCGGCCTCTATTTTAAGACAGGTTTTTAGAGTGGGGAGACCAATCTCTCAATCCTCTTTCATAGATCAAAAAAGACACTAACCCAACTTCACTTTCCAAACCACTTTAAATATTTACAGCATAGCATGCAACAAAACTGTAACAGCCCTTTGACAAAATACAAAATGGAAATCATCTAAACAAGAGACAAGCAACAACAGAACAATTAACTTGAGAAGGAAGCTGTGAGCCAGAAGCAAGAAATCACAGTTTATTCTTTTGCGATAGAGCAATAATTTTAATGAAAGGTTAAAGCAAACCAAAAAGCTCAGCTGTACTGAGCTTTGGTCCAGAGAGGTAGGAGTACACTAGATCATGACCAAAGGCTTCTTAGACCAGAAATTAATTTTGCAATTTAAAAATGGACAGAACAGGAAAAGTATAAGAAAGTAACAGATTCCTGGTATAGGCAACAAGGTCAGTCTAAGAAAGAAATCATGGCCACCAATGAAAACCTGCAAGATAAACGGCTCTCTAAACTTCAGTTACCAAGCAGTGCATCTGGTACTGGGGATTTGGCAGTTTACTGAAATGAGGAGTGGATGAGGTGATAGCACAGCGAAAATATGGGAAGAATGATCTCACATGGGAAATGCAAAATCAGTTTATAGAACTTATAAAGGGTATCAGTGGGAGGTGTAAAGAAACATGGTGCAATCACAGAAAGTGATCTTCTCAAAATAAAGTTTTGGGTCAGATCATATGAGATGGAATTCAGCCTACTTAAACAACTCAGAAAACCCAAACACAGATATTAAGAGATTAATATCACCTACTTGGAATCACGAAAACAGATATGAAAGCAATGAGTTGTCTGAAGCCATCCTTGTGGTAAAATATAGTATCAATTCAAAAAGCCCTAACTTGATAAAACACCACCTTCCCTTGGCTTTTGCTTGAATTCTAGTGTGGTAAAAACCCCAGGCTATTAAAAAGAAAGACCTGAGCCACCATTAGGAATATGCTTCCTTCAACAGCATCCCTAATTATTTTTGTTTCTTTGAACACTCATTTTCTTCATTTATCATCCTATTTCAGAGAAGTGTAGAGACTCAGTTTCAAACATGTACCTTCCAGGATCATGAATACTGCAGTTTTGGATATATCAAGTGAGACATTTAGCAATCAAAGTAAGATTTTAGGAGAGAGAGTAGAACGCTGCTCTTCTAAGATGCCTGTTTTATTTCACAGCAGCAGGGTGCTTACATTTAGCACTGACAAAAAACAAAAAGCTGTGCTGTGATCACTAAAAGATGATGGTAATACTTGAATACTCTTTCAGTTAAGGAACCTCACACTGCACTAGTATATAACTGGCACATTGTTACTGTTCTGCCCTGGGGTATGCTATTAGAGAAATAAAGGCAGTGAAATTTGGCTAAGTAATGTGTTCTTATTGTTCTTCTTTAAAATTGACTGAAAGGATTCATGAATGTACATAGTTTTCATTTTAACTGCACCAGAGCTGAAAAGAACAGAGATGCTGTACCTGCGGATTCCTAATATTGTATGTCATGATTATGCCAGAAGAAGGTAGAGACAGTTCTTGGATCAGGGATTTCAAAAGAGGAGGAAACTCCTTAGCTCAATGAATGCTATAAATACCACAGAAACATATAACTACTAAAAGTTTTTTTTCCTCTGCA
This sequence comes from Serilophus lunatus, assembly GCA_013399895.1. NCBI lineage: Eukaryota > Metazoa > Chordata > Aves > Passeriformes > Eurylaimidae > Serilophus > Serilophus lunatus. Next base: position 417,228 of record VXBA01002043.1, read on the forward strand.
GTGAAGAGATTTAACATTTATGTCACTACCCGTGACATTAAAGGTGTCTCAGATATCAGCATGCACCAAAGATAGCCAGAAAAAGAATCACCTTTCAGAGAACACCACTAGGCAGAAGGAGGAGACCTAGGAGATGAGGGAGAATAGAAGCTTGTTACTGCTCATGGTGGCAGGCAAGTCCCCTCCCAACCCACCTCACCTTCCCAGGTGCCCTTATACAACAGGCCTGGGGCCCTGCAACTGGATGGACAGACAACTGATGATGTGGACAAGATTTTCCTCCTTTGCTGATCCTCCTTTCTCTGGTGATCAGTGACAGGACCTGAGGAAAGATCACTAAGCTGTCTCAGGGGATGTGTGGGCTGGACATCAGGAAGAGATCTTTCCCCCAGAGGATGGTAAGGCACTGGAACAAGCTCCCCAGGAAACTGGTCACAGCACCAAGCCTGCTTGAATTCAAGAAGCATTTGGGTAACATTCTCAGCACATGATTCTTTGCACTGTCCTGTGCAGAGCTAAGAGTTGTACTTCAAAGATCCTTGTGGGTCGGTCCCAACTCAGGACAAATTTAAATTTAAGACAAATTTAAATTTAAAAACAGAAGAAACATTTTGAATATTGATTAGAATGAACACGAAGTTACTTTCCTGCTTTCAAGGTCTATTTTGAGATGCTGGTGGTTGTTGGCCTTGCTACAAGACCTTTTAGAAGTCCTTCCACAGACGTAGTATACGTAACATGTAATGGCCGAACATGAAACTGATGGCCAGGACACTGTTAGGCAGGCCCATGAAGAAGTTGAGGTGCAGGAGTTAAAATGAAAAAAGAAACATGAAAAGGATGAATCTGAGCAATTAGGCATTTCTCCTGAGAAACTGGACTCAACTGGAAGGCTGAGTGCAAAGCAGGGTACTGACACATGACTTTTATGCAAGTTTGCATGTTTCACTTAGCTTGTGATACAGAGGCAATTAGTAGCAGTATTTTGGAGCTAAAAACTAGCATGTTTTTCAGTGTGTAAGTCTCCTGAACATGCAATCGCACAGCACCTGCAGAGACAGGGAAAGACTCCTTCTTTATCATTTGTCTCATTTAGCAGTTTGCCTCACACTTACGGTGCAGGCTTTGCTGTTTATCAGAGAAGGAAAACATTCCTGTACTTAGAACTGTATCTGTCTGATTAAATGCTCTGCTTTGTGCAACACTGTCTGGCAAAACAATGGCTGTACAACAAGACAACAAAATGAGATGAGTAACTGCAGGGAAAGGACAATTAAGTGCTTTTGTCAAGAATGCCAAAAGGGGCACACATCTTTTTTTCTGAGAAACATCCTGAAGAATTTTGGCACTTCATAATAAGCAAGACTCCTATAACATTTGAAAGGCAGATTTCAGAAACTAGGTCAGCGCTCAGCAATGTGCTATTTGTATCTTAAACACATGGATAGTTGCAATTATCAAGGAAACACACACCACTACATCAGCAGAAATAAAAAAAAAAAAAAGGGTTGCTTCCTTTTTCTCTAATTTTGAAGTACATTCTCCATCTGCTCCATGAGACCTCTACTAACAGATCTCTACATACTATATTAACATATGTGTATTTCTTGGGCAGTAGCTTAAGATGTATCATAAAGCTTGAGTCAGGGTCTTGTAAGGACTGAGCCTTGGGATTCTCAAAAACAAACAGAATATGCCACTTTTCTATCTGAAATATTTTAAACTGTCATATCTTATTCAAATATATGTTCAAAAAACAAGGCAAATAATTTTGGCTATATACAGAGGCTGCTATCATTTTAAAGGATTGCATGGTATTCAAGCAACAGGACAGGATCACCGCTTCCCATGTTCGTATCTGAGAGTTCATCTCCCACAACTCTGCTTGACAAAGACTGAGATAAAGTTGCACTCTTCAGTTCTAAATGTTACTGGTCACACTTTAACATTTGCATGCCATCCAAGGATCAGTCTGGGATTCAGGCTTAGTGTAAAGACAACACCTCATATAAGACCTTTTGGTTTTTAATCCTTTGTCTTCCCAAAAGCCAACCAGAATCATCTGAGTGTACTAAAGTGAGTTTTCTGAACTCACTCTGGGATTCTCCTGATCAGTGTAATAGCAGCATATCCTTTAATAGTAACTGGGCTTTTTTTCCACACATTTGTAAGATTATCATAATTTCTACATACTTATTTAACCTGATCTGAATGCCACACCGTAAAATGACTTTTCTCACAGTGCTGACCATATTCCTGGTTAATCCACTGTCATGCAGGCTGACTTTCTCCCAACAGCACTGGACTCAGAAACTTACTCCAAATGTACTGAAGAGCATATGAAACAAAGGAATATTTCAATATTTTGTGTTTTCCTTATATATGCTTTGAAATGATCTTTTCCACAACTGTTATGTACTTTTTCACACAACAGCCATTTAAAATTCTATTTTAAAAAAATATGAGTGCATCTTTAAAGACTGAATCTAAAAAATTAACAAAACAATTAAATCTGAAATCCTTGATTAAATTAAGGCAGTGGAGGACTGGATTGCTCTTCAAACTTTTTAACAGAATCATTTTCTTCTACCATCATTGTCTAGGCACACCCAAAGCCAGGCCTTAAGCTATAAAGATATCAGGACATTTAGTGATTTCCACTAAAAAGGTTTTTCCTGATAGTTTACATCTTTGTCACCCTTCCCTTCCCCTCCTCTTCAATGCAAACAGATACAGGCTCTTTCCAGGGACTTTAGATAGTTTTAATCTTAAGGACAGGAAAGTATCTGTATGACACAAGTTTAGAACAGACTTTTTTGTCCGCAATAAGACAGGATGCTAATTAATTATCACCAAGCTTGGCCAAACACCATTCATTTAAAAAGCCATAAGAAAACCAGAAAAAGGTGAACAATGCAGTTAATTACATAAAAACAAAGCAGTGATAATATCATACTTACAGGCTGAGGCTGTTCTGCAATACAGCAGTTGAAACACAACCAAAACTCACTCATGGTTTACAGTCTGAAGTGGGAACACAGATGAAAAGCAGGATTCAGCCTTCCTAAGCGTGTCTGCAGGTAGCAAGTTCTTTTTCTATATTTGTTATGGCTCCAATGTGAAAATCTTTTTTTCTGTTGAGCTCTTCTCCAAAGACAAGCCAGTCCCAGGGCAAACAGCTTGAAGGTAAAAAGTGATTTTAGAGTCTTCTTTCAGAAGGTTGATCCCAGCACCACAGAAATGCTATGTACGCTTCTTTGGTCCCTAGCGTTATGTGAACCTGAAAACAGAAGTACATTACATCAAAAAGAGGGAATATGCAGAATCTCAGGCTCATAGACAGCCTCTGAATCATAGACTGAAGAGACAAGTTATGTGCTTATTTCTATGGTGATAACCAAAAGCAGCATATACCATAAAATCCACAGAAGGCTTACATTCCAGCTTTGGTTTGATGAAGTGATATTTAGAAGTGGTGTCCAATTTTTTGGCAGTCATCCTGGGTTGATTTAACTTTCCAATGTCATTTCAGAAAGTGACATTTGCCCATATATCCCTTTAAACTTCTTAGGGAACTATGCCCACTGACATTATATTTCTCAACAGAAAAGTTACCCAATCCATTTGCAGTTTCAGGTTTAAATTGCATTTAACCCTGTCACACAATCGCCAATCAAAGGCATGCTTTCCTAAATGTTGAGGAAACAAATAAATTTCTATATATGGAAAATCCGCAAAATGGCTGGACTTGGTCAGCGCAATGTATTCTCCTTCCACTCTCTTCTACCCTGTGCTTCACAATTGACTTCAAAATAAGATATTGTAGAGCTTGAAACTGTTTCCTTAAACCTCTAAAATTCCTAATGTGGAACATTAGGAATAAGGCTCCAGATTCCAAAGTCATGTTTACTGATGAATCTCCGATCCATTTTTTTCAGTAAAAGTGCAATAAAAATTCCTGAGAGATGTTATTCATCTTGGCATTTATCATACACTTTAAGAGAAAGCAAGATACTAAGTATTCAGAAGTTTTTACATGCATAGTCCTTAATAATTTTACATACGACTATGCAGAATATGCATCTTCACTCATAGAAACATTTCTGCAACTATTCATCATTATTTCTATGCAATTCCTCAAAGTATGAAGTGGTTTGGAGACTTTGTGGGATGCATAAAACTCCTCCAGCTCACTGCAGCATTCATTCACATGCTGAGCTGAAGCTGAAGCTCTGAGAACAAACTTGAAGGGCTTGTGCATGCTTATGTGAGCCTGGAAAGCTCTTCTTGGTTGAAGAATGCTCAAGGGTGCAGAAGTCTTCCTCTACCCAGCCACTCCTAGCATGCAGGACTTGACCTTCAGAACAGAGTTTTCTTCAAGACTGACTCCTACCGTAGAACAAAAGCTTCTAATAACAAGGCCAACCTAGAGATTGTGAAAAACAGTCTCTAATAACATGTTCATTCTTAAAAACACATTTTATGTTCTATAGCCTGTACAGTGCTATATTTCCCTTTAGTTTTGTGGTTTGCAATCACTAACAACAGGTTTTCAATCTGTTGTCTTTTAATTAAAACACATGGTTCACATATCAGTAAGTCTGGAGAAAACAAAAATTTAAAGCACCTCTTAAAAAGCAAACTGACCCTGAACACTGGCCAGGGACAGGACATTGACAGCTTCTCTGGGCAAACTATGCTAATGTCTCACCACCCTACTACAGCACTGTTCACAAGTGTTGCTGTATTTGTCTGTGTAGACTTGCCAGATGGAGAGGACAACAGAGTATGAAGAACATACTTCATGACAACAGTCCTGCCACCCTTTGTTTTTGCTCTTTACACAGTTCATTGTGCTCAAAGTTGCAGAACACTGTAGAGCTCATATCAAAAAGAAAGGACTTACTCGACCTGAATCAGTAAGTTCATCAAGTCATGAGTAATGAAACACCTATTTACTTTTCCCATGTAAACTTTCTGAACTCTGAATACAACTTATTTTAGAGAGTATGATTTACATTGCAAGAGCAGACAGGATTACGATCCTGAACAACTTTGTCGCGTTTTAAGGCTTTTATGCCTTATATATGATTTTGATTTCATATCAGTTAGAAAAATTCTAAGACATATGAAGAAATTAAGATAAGGTAATTGTCATTACTGAAAGGTTTATTTCACAGTGGCTGGTCTAACGCAAAAAACAAAACTACTGCTTATTGTTAAATACCAGTCATAAAGGCAGTAACTGCAAACACCATATTAATGAACAGACGGGGAAACACCACTTTCTGTTACAGTATCATCCACTTTTTTTACTAAAGCAATATTAACTTTTCTGTGATAAATACATAGAGCAGGAAAGGAGGAAAGGTAAACAATGAAATCAATTTTCCCTCCAAGCTTTTTACACTTACTGATAAAAAGTAGGTGAGACACCATTTACCTCGGCTCATCCAAATAGGAATGTGCTGTGATGGGTCAGTCAGAATAAGCTTACTTATTAATTATACAGCTTAAGAACTGCTGCCATTCTTAAAAAAACAGCTATGTAGGTCCTTTTAAGGATGGACCCTCTATATCCTCTGATTGCATACTGTCCACTGTGGCTTCAAAACAGGAAACGTAGTAACAATGGTTTTTGACAATTACTTGAAGCAAATAAAACCACAGGAATAGAAAAAAATGACAGGAGGTGTTGGTATCTGAATTTAAGTAGATTTGCTTCAAAGCTCAGACTACTATTTAAGAAGAATGGGATAAAAAAGGCAAAAAAAATCCCCAAACCAACCATGAACAAAAAGTCATAAATAATAAAATAAAAAAGTGTGTCATGGTACGTTGTGACACAATACGATGTACATGCATATGTTTGCATAAAGTCATGACCAAGCCTACTACTATTATTTCAGTCCCAAGTACCTTATAAGAAAGAAATATACAATTATTCTTGATATGGGAGATTCGTTCAATAAAATATACAATTGTTTTTGTCTGTTTTTTTTGCCTTAAAGGCTTGGAAAAGCTGTAATTTGTTTCAATTCTGCAAGCTCCATGTAGAATATTGTAATTTCTAAGTGTGTTTTTAAGTCTTCGTGCTTTTCACTTTAAATCTCTGTTATAGCCCCACTATTTCCTCTTGATGTTGACTAGATAAAGTCAAGTGCCAACCAGAATGGAGGAGGAAAGAGGATTAAGGTGTGTCCAAAGCAACAGAGAGGTTGCACTGGTACATACTTTCATACTCTTACAGCTGTAGCATATGGAGGATGCTCTCCAGATCTCAAAGGAAGTGACAAGTGTTTATTCCCTTGACAGTCTAATTTTTTTAAAATAAAACAGACTAGGAGAAGCAGGAGGTTTTAAACAAACAACTCATGGGGAAAGCTGCCTTCATGCATGAATTCTGTATCAGAAACTTTATCTTGCCAGGGCACTGCACGTACCAAAACACTCTTCCTCCCTTCACTGCTATCAGAACAAGCACTTTGGGTGACTCCAGCACTGATATTAATGTACCAATAATTTTTCGCACTTTTAGATCCTGAGAAACTTGAGCTGCAAATACCTCGTCAGACAAAGGATAGACAACATTCACCATTGACACAGGCTGAATAAGGCTAAAATCCCTTCTTCATTTTTTCCTAATTTTCCCATATTGATTCTGCTCCAATATCCAGGCAAGTGCTTTAGGGTTTAGTTTCAAGTTTGAGTTAGACTTTCTTGTATATTTTCAAACCCTGAATGCACAAGTCCCGATTCTGTGAAAAGGTTATTTTATTCAAGTCTTTATGAAACAGTTTTCCACGTTATAACTAAGTTATTTTTAAGATTTTATTTTAGGATTACTGATCATTTGGAGTCAGTTCTTCTTTTTTGCCCCTATTTATAGTGAAATGGTTTTCATTAGTGTATTTCCTTAAGCAACTTAGAAATACATTGTACTTCAAATCAAGCTCATCACAAATTAATAGCCACAAATGACTACAGTACTTTGCTTCTGAGTTAAAAGTTTGAAAGTATTATGAAAATGAAGGAAGAGGATAAAGGTACTATTGTGGATTACTTAAAAGACATAGGGTGATTTTTTAAAATTTTGTTGACATTAATAGAACAGAGTAAAGCTTTAGGAACATTCACATCTTTCACTAGAACCATAACTTGTCCACCTTTTTGGTTTTCAATCTGTAGAAAGCCACCACAAGTTTCCATGCAACAAACGTTCCCACCTGGGAAAATACACTCAAAGGCAGAAAAAGATACTGGAAGGAAATCACAGTAAGTTTTTAAGGAGAAATACTAAGTTTTTTCTGTCAAGTCACTGATAACAAGAGAGGTAACTGCAAAGGAGGTGAAGGCAGGAGAGCACACTATTCTGTCAAGGAAAGAACAGCTCACAAAGTGTGACAGTAAACACCTTTGCAAGTATCAGCTGGGAGTTAAAGCAGAAAGCCTTTAAATATCTTTAATTTTATTTTTTAACTCCCATCTGCAGTTGCCTGAGTTTTACCCTATAGGCATTAAGTTAAATTTAATTATTTCAGCTAAAAGACTTAGCTCTTGACAGGTCCTCATTATGTTGTACATAAAGCCAACAGGCAATATCACACTGGTCGCATTAAAATCCTCCATGTCCAGTTTGAAACATAAAAGGAGAGTTCTTCATGACCAGTTTTTCTGGACCAAACCAAGTGTAACAGGCAATACTGTCAGTGATTGAACAGGGTAGGTAACCTTTTTCTGATATTTCAAAGTTTCCCTCTGTTTTCAATTAATAATTACTTTTGATATACATGGCGTCAATGCAGCTTTCTGAAACAGCTAATACATAGGTTCTACTACTCCTCATACATACTTGCAGACAGGAACCTAATTCTCTTGAAACCACAGTCATGAACCTCTAATAGTTCTGCACTATATAAGTATAAAAAGACTATCAGAAAAATAATGGTCCAACATTATTTACTAAATAATAGAAAGGTAAATCAAAGACTAAATATGTTCTGTCCTATCTAAGACACAGTTTTGGCATATCTTGCCCTACCTTTAAAAACAGTCCAATAAAAACACATGAGAAGCCTTTGAGAACCCACCCATATGATTTAGAAAATCTGATTTCATACTGATTTCTCATTTACATAAAAAAAAAAATAAATCCTGTTAGTCAAAGTTTCAACTGGTCAGTAAAATTTTCTTCTTAAATGGCAAGCCCTACTGAAGGTAACACAAAAGAACACTTTTCTCAGCTGGTCTCCTTATTAATGCTAACAGGTAATACCAGTCAGAGAAAGTAAATGCAGCAAAGGACAGTTCAAGGCAGGCTGTCCAGAAAAATGACAGACAAACTACAGACAGACATAAAAGATAGGGACCCTTTACCTGTGTATAGTATGACAGTAGATAAAATGCATTATTCATAGCATTATAATACTCTTTTTTCCACAGGAAACACACACAGGAAGGTTCAGGATAAAACAAACGAGTAAGTATGAACAAGAGGAGAAAAACTGCAAGGAGTTCACAGAGGCAAAGTCTCACCAACACAGAAAGTGCTTCACGTCAAAAAGTCAACCACCATGGCATACCTATTGCAGGTTTTAACTAGCAATTGCAAGACAGCATTGCAACAAGTGTCTGACATTGTATCTAAAGACATTTGGATGCACTTCAGCAAATTATTGCAGTCACCTGTGTTGTCCGAAATGCGGGCTCATTGCTTGGTGTGCAGTGCCAATCTCCACACCTAGACAAGGGACTTCTATTTCTTTGCTCTATTTTGCACAACGTAGGGAGCTGGGTGGTAACCCACAAAAGGCTGTCTCCCCAGTCATCAAAACTTTACACCATTTATACATTTCAGCAAACGAAGAAATTACAATTCATTGGCTACAAGTTACATAGTTCTCCTATTAATAATACATTTTCTACTGGCTAAATTATCCTCTCACTTCTCATGCTCATTATTCTGCATGCTCAGTCTTTCTCTTCTTTTTTGTTGGTGGGTTTCTTGAGTCAGTGGGCCGTGAATCAGAGGTCACAATTTCCCCCTGACAGAATTACCGTTTATCCAGTTGGAGCTGATCTCAGCACAGTTGCTGCTCTAGTTTTGTTAGTTACTTCCTTAGCTTGGGAATTCTGCTAAAAGTCCTTGTGGCTCGTGAATTCTGCATTGTTTTTGTCCACTATCAGCAGTACATCCTGCTCCCCAAGCTTTGTTAACTTTCCCCTAAGTCTGAGATCATTGAACCATGTCAGGCCTTAAACCTTAAAGAGGCAAGTCTACCAGCAAGAAATTAATCTAATACCCAGACATCACTTCTTCACCTCCCACTCACGTACAAGACAATTACGAGATCAATTAAAGTAAGCAAAAGCGACATCACATTTTATGATATTAAGTTCAGTACCCAATGACATTATCTGGGGTCCACGTGCACCTGTTTGAAAAGCCAGATGAAACGCCTCTGTTCAAGCCCTCCTTGGCACAAAACAACGCTATGTTTCAAATGGGAAGGGGGCATCAGCTCAAGTAGCATGTCTCTGCTTTAGCTTACAGTTCCACAGCTTGCAAGCAACAAAACAGCAATAGGTTTTTGTTCAAAGTGCAACAGAACTATGTAATCTGCTAGCATTCAAGGCTCCCCCATTTATTTACATTTACTTGCTACTCCTTGCATAATTTCTCTGTTATTAGCTGCTTTAGATGACTAGAACTCTGTATGCACCTGCATGCAGGCAAGTGGAAGACTGCTTAAAGAAACTTAAGAGAAATCACATTTTCAAAGGTATTTTGGATCATTCTAGAGCAGAAGTGGAATTTAGGATTTTTAGAGTATGTATTCACAGCAGTTTTAGGCAGTAGCCTACTAATTCATGCAGCCCATTTTCTCAGGTGTACCAGTTCTCAGGAAGCAGAACAGTCTATTGTTACTGTCCAGTGGACTGTACTTTCGGATCTCCTATTAAATGATTACTCTGAAGTGTAATACAGATGCAATCTGTTGGCTTCAACTTCTGCCACCCTTACCGGCTGCTCATTGGACAAGCACTCACACAAGAGCCACATATACACAAATTTAAATTAGGTTATGACTGCTGTGGAGTGGCATCAGTTTTTTCCCGACTAGACACGCAGTATATTAAACTCTAGGGAGGTTAAGTGGACCTTGTGCAAGAGATGGCAAGGAGCTAGGCTGATTTAAGGATTTCTCTTTTGGTTCAAGAGACCTTTGGTAGCTGGGAGACTTAAGCTTGGATTTCTTTCTCTCTCCAGCCTTTCAGAGCAGTTAACTCCCTGAAAAGACAACCATTTCACAGATGACCTCAGAACTCCCACAAGGTGGGGCTGAAGGAAGCTGTTAAGAAGGCTTGGAGGGGAAAAGGTTTTTGCATTCTTTCATGCCTGGCATGTGTAAACACACTGTTACCCACCACTTTCACCACTGAAAATAAATTTTTCCTAAGTCCTTCCACTGCTGGGTGTTTTGGAGGTGACGCCTCGAGGGTATATCCCATATATTTTGGGGGATTTAATTTAGCTGTGTAGCTTGAAAATTAAGGGCTCTCATAGGCCTGTGTTCAGATGTTAGCATTCTTCTCTATAGATAAGGGGGGTAGCAAGACAAAACATAGGCCCAGGCCTCCTGGACCTACTCAGAAAGGGAGAGGCAAGTCTTGGGTGGGCACAGGGAATAAGGGGGACTCGCACTGGGTACTTTGGTGACATAGGTGTTATGTGAACCTGGGTTGGAAGAAAAAGATGGGTGGAAACAAGAAGGGTATAAATACAGAGAGATTATTATACTTCTCCTCTTTGGACCCTGGGACTTCTCCAGTAAAGCTGTTCTTCACCTCTGTTAAATCTGCACATTGTCTTAATTTCTTACCTTGATTTTAGGCAACGTGGGTACCTGCGTTATCTTACTTTCAAAAACACTTCGTTTATTTTACAGGAAGTCCATTTTCAAACAGAAAATGGCACAGAAATACAAGAAATACCACCTATGTTAGGCGGAAAAAGCAGGATGTTACCAGAGCATATGGCAAAACTACAAAGCATAGAAATTTTAGAGCTGGTGAGAGGGGGACTTGTTTAGATTTTGTGCTAAAGATTAGCATGAAGAACTGCACCAGCAGATAGCCAAAGTAAATCTCAGAAAGAATGCTCTAGTCAGAAATCTGAATACATTTCAAAATGGTTACCATAGCATTATGTGTGCTTTCAAACCAGAACACATGGAGGAAGAAAAAAAAAAAATCTGATAAACTGCCTGGCTTTTCCTTAGCTGTCCATCAACAGCAAGAGATGTGGCAGCACAGTATTGTGTAACAGGCAGCAACTTTGTCTAGCAGCATACAGCAAGAAATGGTTCTTTTCCCGTGTCTTGAGACATTTCTTAAGTCACCTAAGGGAAGGGAAAATCTAGATATAACCATAGCAACAATGAAATTTGGTTCATGTTCCATAATTTAAATATGCCATAATGCATATAAGAGTGTCCTAATTCTGGAACACTTAAACAATTGCAAAAATAATAAAGAATTGAAATACAACAACCAAGAAGTACACAAAAAAGAGCTTCTAGACTTCCACAGCACAGATAACTCCTTTTAGCCACTTCCATATATAAGAAAGCTACGAAATACCATGACTGCATACGCATACACAGAGCTTTTATCTCTACAAACCTCAGACAACCAGGCTGTACTGAGGAGAACAACTAGGGTCAGCTGGCAAAATAGAATTTTGTATGTTAGAGCTGCAGTCACTATGAAGTTACATTTTTCAGGACAACAGTACCTTTTGTGCTGAAAGGAACACTCATTTTTCAAAACAGAATGAAATTTAGGGAGGGAAGAAAAAATGAAGAAACTCTTTAGATTGTCTTCTCTCTACAGCTGTTTGCACCAAGTCATTACACATACACACATAATCATAGCTCATTAGCAGCAATAACACCAGTACCTATCCAGGGCTGTTTATCATAGAGGAAATACTGTAATTCCCAAAATATCCTATCTTGGGATCACCTTCAAACTGCAGCTTGATTCAGATACTGCAAATTAATTAAGAGGAATTACTGCTCTTTGCTTCCTCTCCCAAGTTGAGATTCATTGCAAATGATCCTTAATACTCAGCTAAATTTGAGTATTTAATTTAGTCTTTGAAATAAATTCTTGACCACAGAAAACTCTTAGTGCTTACACTGATAACACATCTATCTCCACAACCAGAGTACAAAATAAAATGTAATAGCAAACAGAATCTTGAAAACCCTGCTGATTTTCATTTTGCGATAAACATTTGCTTACTCATTTTGTAGTTGGAAGCGCAGATCAAGTCCGTTGTTTGGCAAGCCCGTGATGAATGCATTCTGAATGAAGAAAGCTTTGTTTCAAGCATCACTGAAGTCAGCTGTACTATGCAAACCTCTGCTAGTCCGTATGCTCACAGAGACTAAGGAATATAGGCCACGTCTTACCAGGATGTATAGTACTAGCCTGAGCTGACTGAGATGGGGTCTTCCCTCAACCTTCTCTTCATCCAAGCTGAACAAACCAAGCGACCTGCACTACTCTTCAGAAGTATTGGCCTCAAGACTTTCCACCATCTTGATAACTCTTCGGTCTCTAATGGCTTTATATCCTTCTTAAATGGTGGCACTCAAAATGGCACACATCACTTAAGCAGAAGCTGCACCAGTGCATGGCAGAACAGAACAGAACAGAACCTCCCTCCTCCAGCTGGCAGTGCTGTCCCTAATGCATCCCAGGATACAGCCCTCCTGGCTGCCAGGGCATACTGTTAAATAATGCTCAAGTTGCCATCAACTCAAACCCCAGATCTCTTTCCAACTATCTCTGTAAGTGGCTGCTTTTCAGATTCTTGTCTTCCAGTTTGCATGTTCAAGCATGTACTTCACCTCAGATGCAGAATCTGGCATTTGCTGTTCTTAAAACTTCATACAGCTGGTAATTGCCCAGCTCACTAGTCTATCCAGATCTCTCTGCAAGACCTCTCCACTCGCAAGGGAGTCCACTGCTCCCTAGTTTAGTATAATTGGTGAACTCATTAAATGTAATGCAACTTAATACTTGCATCCAGACACCTTATAAAAACATCAAAGACCACAGGGCCTAAGATGGAGCCCTGTGGAACTCCACTAGTGACAGGTCCCCAGTCTGATGTGACCCCATTCGCTATTACCCTCTGTGCTCAACCCATAAGCCAATTGCTCACCCACTGCATGATGTGTTTATCCAGCTGTGGGCTGGACATTTTGTCCAGAAGGATCCTGTAAGAGACAGTATCAAAAGCCTTATTGAAATCTCAAAAGATTACATCAATTGGCTTCTCTTGGTCAACTGGGTGGGTTACTTTATTGTAAAAGGAAATCAAGTTTGTCAAACAGATCTTTTCCCTCATGGACTCATGCTGGCTGTTATTGATCTCCCCCCAATGTCTTTCAGGTGTTTTTCAGTAACTCCCATACCAAGTACTGAAGTGAAGTTGACAGGCCTGAAGTTACCAGCTTTTTTCTTCCTACCCTTCTTGAAGACTAGGTTAAATCACTGCTTAGTTCCCATTCAATTACTGCCTAATTGAGTACCATTTAATTTGCATTTGACCACTGATTAATTATAATTTTACCATAATTTAATCACTAATAAAACATTTTTACTTAACATTTTAAACATGACCTCTCAATTCACCCACAACACATCATTTCATACACTTGACAAATAAAGTTTAATTGTAAGTTATTACAATTAAAATCAGGTGGAGATGTGAAATTTTAAAACCAAAAGACACTATGCTGTCTTTTTTACATAAGTAGAAAATATCTAAGTACATATAGTCAGCTTAAAATAAAAATACATAGTACACAAGTTTCCAACACTTAAATGCCATTTCAATGAAGATATCAGAATTATTGACCTAGCTAAGAAACAAAATGCTGTACAAAAAAGGGAGTTTCACAATGTTCCAGGAACATTTTAACAAAGTATGTATTCTCACTGGAACAGTCACTGCTGTTCTGAAATCAGAAGCCAAACTGTCTCCTCAGAAATGACCTGTCTATCTTGCCAAGGAACACTGAATTATGTTCCCTGCATACCCACAAAAAGTCCAAGGTCATTACTAAAAATGTCTATTTGGAAAATGCCTTGTGGATCGTATCTCAGTGGCGGAGTAAAACTCACCTGGAGTTTTACAGCCAATGTAAAACCACTGTTAAGTCTCAAATGGCTTGGCTTTCACAGGAAATGCCCACATACACAGTGAAGTATGGCATACATTGTTAAGTATCCAATGAGTAGAAAAACCTAGATTAAAGGTGCGTCAAGGCTACAAGCTGTATTTCCAACAGGCTTTATGCTAGCTTTCTCATACCTGCAAATGTTAAACAGATTCATTTCAGCTCCCCAAACTAAAAGCTGCTGACAAAAATCAAAGCAACCTGCAATATCTGTCTACTAAATATGAAAGAAAACTTATGCATCTCAATTCTTAATTAGTGTCTTGCTATAAGGAAGTAAATAGGCAAGGTGAAAATCATTCTGACACCAGATAACCACAGGATGACACCACTGGAATGTTATAATGGATTTGTAGTGAAGAGCTACTTAAAAATTGCATTGTAATACAACAGACAGAAAATACCAGTGTAACATGCAGTTAGAAACACCCTCTTAAAAACCAGGCATATCAAAGATAGAATATGATTTTATGGATGTAAATTGAATCTGCTCACAATTTAAAGAACTTTCATTAATAAATTGCAGATTACCTTATGTCACAAATTCTCCAAGCTTATCCAACAGCCTACTAATACAATGTGTTTAAAAATGATTCACAATGTAACTACTCTCATAGATTCTGAGTTCTGCTTTTTTATTAAAAAAACAAACAAAACCTCTTCTATTTCTTAAGCCGTCAAAAACATATTCCTGTGAAATGAACTGCAAAAAACACAACTTCTCAAACCCTTCTGTTCTTTGTGATGCAGATCGAGTATTTTCTATATATTACATGAATAAGCAAGAGAGGACTGAGACAATGCACCTGTCCACTTCCCGTTTTGTTCTTCAGGACACAGCCAGAGAAACTTTTCAGGATACATCTGGATTCGGCAAGTGGTCTCTTGTCTGCCCTCAAAATACCAATGTGGCATTATTAAATTATTAATACAGCTTTATGTTCTGCCACACAGCACAAGCACAGTAGTTCACTCTGCATACAACATCTGTTTCTGAGCACCTGTAGCAGGATACAAAGTAGTGTTTTTCAAACTACACTAAATTGAGAATCAGCTAGCTTTGCTGTGAATTGAGTTTTAGTGTACATAAAACAACTTAGACCAACAATAAGGTTAACATTTAAAGCGGAGACTGTGAAGGTAAATTGAGCAAAAAATGTCACGTTATTCAAATCTTTATTCCCCTGGATAGAAACACAGATTTACAGCTCTGTGTGCTATTTGCTTTAAAGCAGCTTATTTTTTGTGTAACAGTGGCCTTGCATTCAAAGCAAAATCATTTGCAGCGCAGCAAAGGTAGCACTGAAAGCCGCAGCACTGAGATTTTTGGTAGGAGAGGTCAGTTGCAGCGTGTACCTTCTCTTTCCTGTTGTATCAAGTAGCTGACTCTGCTTTGAAAATGTAATGTTCTGCCTCCATTGTTTCAATTCAATGGCACAGATGAATATTATACAAGTCTTAAAAAGGCTCAGATTTCATTAAACAAAAATTAACAAGGTGTCCAGCTTTTCATACCAGGTTTGGTTCCTTAGACTGACCAAATCGCTGAATTAGCATGTAGCTACCAAAACAACACAAGACATTCCCAAAAAATACTAAACACCCAACCTCTCCACCTCCCCAAACAATCACATCCCATCCTCCCTGCCCTCAAATAAGGGTATTTCATTCTTTAGCTGAAAAACAGACAGCATTTGCTGCTTACTTCATACTAGCTTTCAGTTAGTTGTGTTCCTACACTACAACTTCTGCATCTGAAATTTTGTTTTTAAAATAATTCACACATAAGAGACTAAGTTACTAACAAAGAAATCAGAAAATACGCTCTGAAAAGAGGGTGGGAAAAGGCAACTAAGAACATGCTGAATGTGAAACTAGGCTTTCCATTTGTTGCATACATCATGCCTACAGAAGAGGCAGATGTTTAGTTGTCAGAGATGTGATATCACAGATAATCATTGTGCTACAGTTAACCCACATTCCATGAAGGCACTCTGGAGGTGGCAAGTGTGGCTGTATGTGAGGGAGCTGACTTTCACAAGCAAAGTAGTGGTACCCACACAAGACAAGATTCAGGAGCAGACTATAAAAAGCAAGTCTGGAGCAGCTACTGCAACCTCTACCTGATGCAGAATGACCCAGACTCATCTACCCTCAGAGGATGGCCCCCTCCTAAATGTCTCTCCCCTGCCCCTCACATGCTTTGTACCTCAACTCCTGCATGGGCAGTTATCAACTGTGTACAGTTGATAACTAGGCATCAAGATCTCGATCTAACTTAGCTTTTAAGATGTGACATCTGCAAAGTGGAGCTATGCCTGCTGGTCATATTTAAAAATAACTCAGACAAGTATTTTTCCTCCCAAGGATTGCAGTGTACTGCTATCTTGCATGAAGAAATCCGAGCTATATAATATCAAAATCTGAGCTATATAATGTCAAAGCTAAAATAACTATTTTCAAGTTACTGTAAGAACAACAAAAAATTCTGGACTTGCATTTGGCCCAAGTTACTCTTTTATTATAGTACTGTGCTCATAAATGTGTTTCAATGAAACACATTTATGATCATGGTTCTATTACAAAATATTGTTTCATTTTGTCAAAAAATACAACCTAGCGCTTACAGAAGCTCAGAGTATGTTGCCAACTCAGACACTTTGTATGTTTCAATTTCACAGAAAGATACTGTTGCTACTAAAGGACCAAGATGCCCAACATGAACAAGGACTTGAACGTCTCATCTAGCTGACGCCAGCTAGAAAGCACTCAGTTAACATTTTAATCACTAGGAGCAATTAAGAGACCAGGGCAGTGTTTTCACCAATAAATGAAAAATCAAGGCTAAATTACAAAGAAGAAACAGGATATCAAGTTATCTAGTTTATCACACATAGCCAGTTTTTATTTGCATGGCCATACTTTCAAATAAAAGATGAAAGCATAGCACACAACTTTAATCAGGAAAGTAATTATCACGTCCAAAACAGAAATCAAATTGTTGATATAACTGGGTAATCACTTCCAAAGGTAGTTTTGCAAAACAACACTTCTGTACTCTGACACCCAGCCTCCAGGTCCCCTTCCTACTCTAATACAGATTTCATAAATTTACCCAAGTTAAAATACAAGGGAAAAAACAGAAAACTGCTATCAAAAAAACCATTTCCTGTTTTTTTGTCTATATTGTAGAAGAGTCTCAATAGGCAAAAAAACGGAAGTTTCAGCACATGATTCTGTGGGACAGAAATTTAAAGGTCCATAACATGTGTTAAAAACTTACATTACTAAAAAAAAAAGTCGACTCAGTAACCATTTAAAGACTTGGCAAAAGCTTTGAGAAATAGCATCAAGCAGGTACAGGAAATACAGTTTTTCCCTGAACTTCATATATTCTCAGCATTCTAACACTCCTCATTTTGGGCCCCACTGACTTCTTTGATATAATTTGTGAAGTCAATTTTGAGATAAATGTCATAGCAAAGGCTGGTAATTACTGTAAAAAAACATCATGCTTATCGCTGAGTATAATCAAATCTCATGAATTCTATTTCCAACTATTTAACAGGACATTTTAATTGCTGAAAACAAACAAAAACAGGAGGTTTCTGGCAGGCTTTAGAGGCTTTGCCATGCACATTTTGACTCTCAAGAGAGCCAAGGACATTCTTAGTCAATTTCGTTCTAGGCACATGCATTTCCACCATTTTATGGATTTCAACATATTTCTTCTCATAGAGGTAGGGCATTGAAACTGCTCTGAAATGCTAAAGACAGAGAGCAATCCTTCATCCTTTCAAAAAGCCCACAAATGCTGTTCAGTTTTTAGAATTCTGTATGCTAATTTTTAAAATTTTTATGAACAGATGTGACAAAAGTAAAATGTTACCTTTTCACAGAAAGCAAATTATATGTTCCTCAGTTTTTTA
This sequence comes from Serilophus lunatus, assembly GCA_013399895.1. NCBI lineage: Eukaryota > Metazoa > Chordata > Aves > Passeriformes > Eurylaimidae > Serilophus > Serilophus lunatus. Next base: position 435,415 of record VXBA01002043.1, read on the forward strand.
AAATCTGCTCACAGAACTCTGCAGCTGCCACGAATAGCCTGCCTTGAAAAAACCCACTGAATATACACTGCTGATTAGTTTCATCTGTGATGAATTTAAAAAAGAACTCTACACATCTGTCTTGGTACTTGCTTTTGTTGCATTCAAGCAATAAAATGACAAAGATCCATATTCAGACCATTTCATGATGAAACTACATTATTTTTAAAGGGAAGCTTTTCAGTTTTTCAATTTTGCTGCTCAGAACAAAGGTAACAAGCGGTTTTCCCCATGTCTGGCAGTAATAGATGTTAGTTCTCAACTACAATTACAATTTTAAGAAAAAATGAGGTGTAATTCTTCTTTAGCTGGGCAAGACTGACTACATTGCAGTGGCTGCAGTATCTACGGATACTTTTCTCTACTACACATATGAAAGTACAGTATCCGCATGGGGAGTTGAAAGTATGATACCTATCAAGTTTTATGTACTTTTAGTAGTTTCATTTCCCTTATGTCAATCTTGTCTTGTGTATTTATAAAAGCTCTGCAGTATCATCAGCAGTCCTTTGACAAAACATCCTCGCACAGCCTTCTAAAAAAACCCTAATGGGCACAGTGAGTCTTGTTCTTCAGGTAACATAATAATATATCACATGCATTGTTATACTTATCAATGTTTACTTGCCAAGGAAAGACATTCCAAAAATAAGAAAGAAGATATGTCATCTTTGCTACAATTAGGCAACAACTGTGCCAGACAGGACTGCATTTCTTACTATTTATTAATAGATAGGTTTGAGTAAGTCAGTATTTATCGTGAAAGGATTTTCACATGACATAACAGGATTTTAAAATGCCTAATCTTTTTCTCAAGATACAGACTTCATACTTATGGCTTGAGATTAAAATTAAGAGACAAAAGCCTCATGAGTGAGACAAGTTACACAAGAAATACAAGCTAAAGACATACAGTATGTTTTGGAAAGAAAGTTTACTTAACAACGCCGACCTATAGAAGTTATTTGGAAAAAACAAAAACAAAAACATTCTGTTTATTGATGCATATATTTGCTAGAACTACATTTCTTTTCAAGATTGCTCTTTGCACAGCAGGATTAAGTTGAAAGTAGATTCTTAATCAGTCAAAACAACAAATAAATATATAGTTAAGTCACTGTTTGATTTGTGGCCACTAATATGCTAGTACCTTGTACTGCTTTCTGTTTAGTCAAATATTCAGGGGTTTTTGGGGGGGGGGGAAGAGGGAAGGTGTCTGATTGGGGTTTTTTTGCTAAACTAAGATGCAGAAAAAACCTCCCTGAAGTTTGAAAGTTTATTTATTGTGTAGCCAACTGCCAGATAAACTAAAGATCGCCTGCTTTGGAATTTCTAGTTGTAAACAGAAACAGTGATAAATAGACCAAAGTGCTTCCAATCTGAAAAGGCCTCCACAACACTGTTACCCAGTATTCTACACAGAGACATTAATGTCATAATTGAAGAGCTTTAACTTCTAATCTGTTACATTATCTTAGTGCTTGAAAACAGGTATCAAAGGCAAATGAAATACACACACAAAATACCGCCCTTTTCTTTCCAAGTTTCTGACCTCAACAGAGATCCTAACAGAAGTCTAAAAAACAATGTTTTGACCATGGTATTTCTCATGCCAAAACAATCACAAGCCATAGAGTACTTGTGCTGATAAACTTGAAAGGTCTCGAATAATAAACATGAAGTATAATATTTGTGCTGCCTCACTATGAGAAGAATGCTTTTGACACATGGAGTTAAGACTCTCAAAAAATATAAAGCAAGTGTTTCTGCCATCAATCAAAACCATTTGCCCACTTGACACAGAGAAATACAAATTCCTTTACTCAAAATCAACTATGGAAGTTTTCCAGACTGCTAAAATATGAGATAATTTTTTGTAACATACATGACAAAGTCATGAGGAAAATGGCAGCAGCAACCACTGCAGCTCTTTGTATCAGGAAGGACTGTCAGGTTTCTCCAAGAAACAAGCCACAGATCACCCAGCAGATTACAACCCTTAGCTCCTATGGAACTCACGTCAGACACTTCCAACTTTAAGCTTGGGGGAAAAAACCCACACTTTTTCAATGCCACCTACTTTACTCTTACCATCTGGTGCCTTATTCTATTTTTCTAACAGGTAAGCTTAGTTAATTAGAATTATTTCTCTCGGTGAATACTTAGTTCCTCAGACAACAACATAAATATACATTCAGAAGTATCATTGTGGCTTCAACGGTTATTATGGAGAAACGAGACAAATTAGAATTTCCTAACATACAAATCCACTACCTTTACTGTTACTGCCATGGCGAGCACATGGTTCCCTTTTAAAACAAAGGCTCATTAACAGAGTGGAACTTTGTCCCATACCAGCATTGCAGCAATTTGGAGATACAAACCACTAAGTAGTACAACAGCTTCATTCTCAAGAACTGCTGTGGCAAATGCCCAAGAAACAGGACAAGTTTTGGAAAGACAAAAATAGCCTGAACCAGCACATTGCCATTTACAAAAGAGGTACAATGGCAGATTTTCTGACTTTGAGAAAAGATGCATTAATTTCTTTATTCCGAAGAAGATCCTCTATCCCCACTTTACCTTGAGCTCCTAAGAAGCATTGCAACCACTTTTGAAGAAGACATTTTAATATCTCTGAATTATATGCAACTGATAAATACCTTCTCACAGGCATTTACAAACTTTCTGGTGAACATTCTTTCAGCACACCACAGAACTGCTGCAAACTCCACCATACCTAACTGTAAAATTCAGTGGAAGCCTCTCTGTTCAAGGGGAAAAAAGAAATGTATTTTCTGTCTTCACACTTGTCTTAATTCTGTTTGGTATTGTTTGGTTTTAATTACTTACTAACATCATAGTATTTCATTTATATAACCCTTTCCGGTGAGAGGTCGGAGATGAGTTACTGGTGTTTTGCTGGAGTGTACAACTGAACATGCATGTAGAACATTCTTCAGTAAAATGAAATGCAAGCAGCAACTACTTTGATTAAACTGTCAAACAGCTGCACGGTGACAATTCAGTTTGCCATACAAAGTTTCTCTGTTTTGAATGAGATCCTATCTCCTCCAATATCACATAGCTGCTCATTTTTTCTTTTCTGTGTGTGGGTGGTGGGACATTTGTAACTGCTGACAAAGATTTTCTCTGTATGTTTGGAAACAAAAACCCAAAATCACACACCAGTTCCTTTGCCTGGGATAACAATTTGTATCTGAGAGTTAAGATTAAGGTGTAAGAAGTTTGCATTCAGATAAAGTTCAGTTGCTCTTATCATTATGGTTGCTCCTTCTCAAATAAAGGCAAAGAAGTTAAAATTCGGTTACCCTCTTTGAGAATCCGCAGCTTTGCTTTCAATAGCAACTTCTGGAAAAAGCACAAGATACAACTGTTAAATCTAGCATTTAAGTATAGCTTCAAATCTTCTCCCATCCCAAAATACATCCCTCATTTTTCCTACCCTTCACAAAAACGTACAGAGAATTGTACAATTTGAGACCTAACGTGTCTTTAAGTATCAGACCTTTCCCTTTGCACTTTACAAGTCAAGAAATACACAGTGAAGGAATGTGTTCTCCTTAGTTTTCACCTTTCATTGCTCAAGCCAAATACAGAAAAAGTGAGGGAAAAAGGAAAGAAAAAAAAGAAGCAAAGTCAAGAAATTAGTAACTCAATCTACAATCACGTTTCACTAAATCTTGCTTGAAAAGTTTAAGATGATGTTGTGCTAGATTTTCTCCCAGATCCTGTGCAGGACATAGTGCCCGCGTAGCGGTGAAAGGGAACATCATCCTGACTTGTAACTGCCTCAGGTCAGCATTTTGGCCTGACCAGAGAACATCCAGAAATCATCACATCTCTGCTCCATTTGCCCTGGGCTCTGACTCGCAATCAGCTTGTAGCATAGACATCAGAGACTGCATCTAGGAGGTATGGAAGTGGAAAAGCGAACAAACAAAGGTCTGTACAAAACTTGCTAAAAGTGTCTACTGCATTTGCCAAAAGACTGGAAAACAGAAGCAAAATAACCAAAATTTCCACATCACCATTCCTTGATATGGTAACTCACTGAGCATGATGCAACTAGTAACAGCACCTTCACTGACGAGGTGCACTTGCTTCCTAAATGGATTTGATTTCCCCTTTTTCTCCCCCAAAATAAGAGGCAATGGCTCACATGAGAGGTTCAGCACAAAGGCCAGATACGACTGCAGTCCTTTCATGCAGAATAATCAGTCACTGCCCCAAAGACCTCTTTGTCTGCCAGTCAGGCACAGATCATTTAGTTTAAGGTATTCATTATTCAGTCTCTCTCTCAAACAAACGCCCTCTCTCCCCCAGACATGCAGCCTGAACTGTGCCTTGTGAATCACTATCCACAGCTAGGTAATTAATAGAGCCTAATGTATTCACATCAGTAGCGTTATCCCCAACTCACTCATGGAACTTCCCATGCAAATAGATCAGACTGTTGCATCTTAAAAATGAAACATAAATTTCTCTAGAAAAACCTCTAGAAAAGCACAGCCACTTTAGAAATACCAATGCAAACATCACCACGACTATATACACATCTTTAAAAATAAGTTAGTTTCTCAAACCATCGTTTCTTTAAGGATTTTGTGCACCTATGCTACAAAAATCAGCTCAAACTGACTTCTTCCATGCTCTTTAACTGGTGGCAATGAATTGGGCACTGTGTCAAACAACACTGTGAATCTCCAGAAAATGCATTTTTGAGACACTAAAAGCAACAAAGACACAGCTAAGTCTTTAGTCATTGATTTATCTATGTACTGAAAACCACAAAGAGATTTCAGCCTAAAAAAAAATATAATAATATATAGCCCTAGGAAGAATAACAGGCACATAGGTTTGTCTAAATACTATGCTACTGGTTTCATTTGGTCATCCCCAACCCTCCAGCCATCCTGTGTTGGGAAACTGCCCTCATTCTTTTCTCCAGGCCCTTGTTGCCAGGGTTGCAGCTGCACAGCCCATTGCTGCTGAAGCACATGTCTCTAGAGGAGTACACAAAGGGTTTCATTATCTGCTCCTCCCGAGCAGGCACAGCACTGCCAGATTACAGCATTACCCGTTCTCCCCACACTAGAAAGCAAGCAGGCAAGCCCCACTGCCAGACATGACATTTCACATGGGAAGAGCTGCAGAAGACATAGATGCCACCACTCATCTGCCTGTCACCACTACAGCTTGCTCCATTCCAGGGACATTTATGATCCAGTCTTGACAGGAAGCTCACACTGCAGCTCAACTTAAGAACTAGTGAGATGAGATCTGTATTTTTAAAACCAGTAAGAACAGTCTCCTAATACGTCCACTCTTCCAGAAAGCTCTGTTGAAAAGTCCTAGCCTTCTCTGGGACATACAGATTGAAGACAGAAAGCAGAAAAGGACTCAACAACCAAATCAGCATACTGTGCTGTGGTGTCAAGCACTGTTCATTCGCACTGAACTACCTTCCCAAGGCTCAACTGAAATCTTGATTGGCTTTAACAGCTGGATTCACACTATGAACACATTTACAGGGTTGTTCCACTTGTGAAGGAGAGAAAATGTAGCTATATAAATAACTATTTTTTAAAAAAATGTCAAAATCCTTAAAAACTAATGGTTTCTTGGACTGGTTTTAATACTGTCTTGCTTGCCAGTATGCTGTCAGCAATTTCCTATAAAGAAGCTGTTCAGCATTTCTAGTGTTAGAGGGAAGAAAACTAGCAGAATTAATTGTTTTTAATTTTGGACTCTTCTTTCTCAGGTCAAAAAATTAGCTGCTGCAGAGCAGAAAATTATTAAGAGAAAGACATCAACTGTTCATGAGAACCCTGAGTATCAACACTCAACTCATAAAACATGTTTTTTGAGCCTACAATGGAAACATAATACTTATTGCATGGTAATCAAGGTGAAGTGATCTTTAGTTTTACTTTAATAGCATATGCTGAGATTACATGAGCTACAAAAGTATTCTCACATAAGGTCTCAGACTATCATACAGCAAAAGGTGGAGAGGAAATCACAGGTCTTTCTAGGCCTTAAAGGTCATACTAGCTTGTCACTTAATGCCATCAATCAGCAGTACCATATCTGAAGGTCTATCTCTTTACAACAGCGGACAGTGGAGGAAACACCTGGGATCAGTGCCAGCTCTGAGGAAACCAAGTCCCCATAGAAGGCAATATGAATTGCAGCATTTCCTGCCCATACGGTTACCAGAGCATGCTGGCAAGGTTATGCATTTACCACATTCCTCAACAGTCAGGGGATGATGACTTCCAGATACAGCCTGAAACTAAAAGACTGCTACCTGTTCTGTGACCTGACAACGACGACCCAGCACCGGAAGGACAACAGACACAAGTACTCTATTGTAACTCTGTGTTAACAAACGACAGTCTAGTCTAGTTCATGGCAACCTTTTGAGAAACCAGTTAGATCTTTCCTAATGTGTTTCCTCTTGGTACTTCTGCTGAGGTCTTTGAGCCTCATATGATTATTTCTAAAGGGCACAAAGAAAAGCAGAGATGAACAACCCTAATTTCATCAAGGAAAGTTCACATTTTGAAAAAAGCAACACATTTACAGTTAACTGTCTCAGTTCTGTATAAAGCATTTGAACCTGAAAAATAAAACTTGTTTTGTTTGAGGACCATGACTGAAGTACTGCTAGTGCAACAGTTAATTTTTCTTCTAATGCAAAATTTGTGATGCTTTAACCTACAATTGTGGGCTTTCTTCATTATAAATAACTCATATATATTTAAAGTAGGAACAAAATGAGATTGAGAAAAGGTACCATGTTCACTTGTAATACTATGTATTTTAACACTTGATTCCATTTACTCTTTTATCTAGCCATATACCTCCCTCAACCCCCCCCCCTTTGTGTAGCTTTGTAATTGGAATGGTAGAACAACTAGTAGAAAGAATTTGCATTTCCATGTTAAAGATATATATCAGTTGGAATCCAAGGGGGAAAAAAACCACACCACCAACAATAAAACAACACGTTATTTCACAGGCAGAAGCAACTAAAAGAATTAGAGAGATAAGACTTAGAGGAGCAGTAGAATAATACACAGTGGTGCTGAAATAACTGCAGTTCTTAAACACACAGTGTAGTGAATACCGCTGACATTTGTCAAAAGAGAGTAAATCTGCTCTTTAAGTTACTAGTACACATATTTTTGAACATTTGAAATTAAGTCATATGTGTGTATATTTTACACAGCTAGGCAGATATCTCAGGCATTCCAATTGCTTCAGTGAGATGTGCATAAAGCTACCACCATTAAAACAAAAGCTGATTTAACATGCTTTATAAGATATCGATATCTCAGCAGCTGTAAAATTAAGACAGTGCTGGTAATACCACTAATAACAGTCAGCACATACTGGTCACCAACTTTGACTCATTCATTCCATATTGTTATTTCAATGAGGAAATAGAGAAGTGTTTAGGGCTTTTGCAAAAGTTCTGAAAACAATAGTCTAAAATACTTTGTTCCACTTCCTGATGAATATTCTATTTTACTGTAATATCGAAATGCAATATCTCAGAAATTAAGTACTTTCTAAATGTAAAAATACTAATAGCACATTAATGATATAATGAAAAAGCTTTTCAGATGCTTTTCTGAAAAGTCACTACTGCTAAATTTACAAGTGATGGGCTTTTGTTCTTTTTGTAACTGCATGTTATTAGTAACTGTGTTACTGAATCCATCATCAGTTCCTGCAAAACAAGCTATTATTTCTGGATATATGGTCTTCCTTCTAGAGGATTCTCAGCTACCTGAAACTAATAAAAGGCAATGAAACAAGCAAAAAAATCACTTTCCTTGACCTCAGCTTGAACCACCACATTAGTAACAGCTGTAGTGCTTCTCTATTGTAGAAGCTTCTGGTAATTAAATGGTACATGACTTCATTAAACATATATGGAAATGAAAGTATATCAACCCCTAGAGACAGAAAGATGCACATGCTTTTGTAACAGTTTGTTTTGGGACAAATAACAAAGACTTTCCTGCAACAAAACTTCACACCTGGGAATTTGATGCCTATTTGCAAGGAATCAATAGTCACAGCACACTAAAATACAGGTTAACAAGCAGTATACCGGTGTCTCTAATACTACATTCAAGGTCCCTTCCAACACAAACCACACTGCAATTTGTAACACATACCAAGTCCCTTGACCTTAAATGGCACCACAGTTAGTTTTCGTGGAGCTATCAACTTGTTCCAAGGCCTTTAAAACAGAAATAGTTAGTTTTTCTCCTGTACCACCTCACAAAGGACTTCATAACGTAACATTATCCAGCAGCCTTTAAATTCTGAGTCTGACTAAAAGCATCACTACAGTGTTATTAACCACTACAGCTATACTGAGATACAAACAGCATAAAGGAACAGAAAAAGGCAGAAAGGTAACAGGAAAGCTTAGTGTTATATTGGGGGTGACAGGAAAGCTTAGTGTTATAATGGGGAGAAGAAAGAGGAAGAGGAGAAGCGAGGCAGATCATAGCAAAGCAAAAGAAGCTGTATGGGAGATTTGTTTGCTTTTAAACAAACAAAATTTAAAGAAGAGGAAGTAAAAGCACAACAGATAATGTACTATGTTAAAAGGTTTGCTGAACTATACCTACATATCCAGGGCAAAGACAGTTGCAAGAGATACTGAGGAGCTAAATGGAGAGAAAAAGATAGAGGGTACAGAAACAACAGAACTGTATATATGAAAGAGCTCTTGTTGACAAAACCATTCCCTAGACTGCATTATCTGAAGGTAAATAATTAAATTTTGATAGTTAATCATATTTCTCTTTCATGGCAACTCTGTTAACAATGAGAAATTCCAGTAACCTTCCATGAGTTTGTTTTCCAGATAAATCAAGTAACAACATCTGTATAAAAACTAGTCTGGGCATCTGCATCTTGATCTCTGCCTGGGACTAGAGATTCATGTCACTGTGTGGCTTTTCATTTACTTGTTAAGTCACAGTCCATTAAAAGGAAGCAAACATTCAATATAGGTCTCTTGCGGCATCCCAAATTAAGGCCCTTATGTTAGGAGCATCTCAAAACTCAACTGAAAAGTTAAGCAGCTAGACTTTCAGAAGCACTGAGTACCCAGCACTTTCCCCCTAAAAGCCTGGCAGATTTTTTGAGATGCAGGTGCTATCCAACTACAAATCTGGTGTGCTGTTTTACAAATCAAACAATTCCTCTGGCACTCCGGCTTCTCTGTGCCTTCAATACCTCTTCCACATAAGGCAATTAATATGTTTTCATCTCTACCTATCTATATATATATCTGTATCTTAAATCTCCATCTATATAAAAATACTATGGCAAATAACTATTACCCATGTATTCTTCTTTAAGAAAAGGTATTTCACATTTCCTCCTTAACCACAGTAAAAATAATACTTCCCCACAATATTGGCACTAACTTCAATAGACCACTCTTAAAAAGAGGGCATTACAATTCCCAGTTTTTAATTTATTCATATTAATATATGAATAAACCAAACCCGGTGAAGCCACTGCAAATCCCCATCAGTACTCTTCTATCCAAGACAACTCAAAAGCAGCATTCCTGTTCTACATGCCAATGGGATTTAAAACAGTTACACCTTGAGGCCGTCCTTACAGATCTTCCAACTCTGCACAAGTATATGACTGTGCTCAGGATGTGAAAACGCAGCTCAGTCTCAAAGTGATTCATACTTAAGACTATAGGTCCCAACTTTTTTGTCTCTGCCTCACCTTGAATATTGCGCCAGTTTTGGGCACCACAATATAGGAAAGCTATTAAGCTGTCAGAGTGTCCAAAACAGGGCAACAAAGATGATAAAGGGCCTTGTGGGGAACCTGTATGAGGAGCAGCTGAAGTCAATTGCTCTGTTCAGCCTGAAGGAGACTGAGGGGAGACCTCATGGCAGTTTACAACTTCCTCATGAGGGGCAGGCACTGATCTCCTCTCTGAGGTGACCAGTGACAGAACCTGAGGAAATGGCCTGAAGTTGTATCAGGAGAGGTTTAAGTTGGTTTAAGTTAAGAGGTTCTTCACCCAGATGGTGGCTAGGTACTAGAACAGTCTCCCCAGGGAAGTGGTCACAGCACCAACCAAGCCTGACAGAGTTCAAGAAGCATTTGGATGATACTCTCAGGCACAAGGTGGGACTCTTAGGGATGGTCCTGTGCAGGGCTAAGGGTTCGACTCAATGATCTTTACAGGTCCCTTCCAACTCAGCATATTCTGTCATTTTGTGAATCCATGACTGACAAAATAACTGCTGACAAATACTTGAAATGGAAGTCTAATAAACCAGTCCCAAACGAAAGGTCAGCCATGCATAATGAAGCCAGAGAGAGGGATGGATCTATTATGCAACAGGAATAAAGGAAATACTGACCTAATTTACCTTTCCTCTCCAATTTATTCACTGGAAAATATTCCAGGTAGGATTAAAGACTGATATACATTTCAAAACAGAGAAAAACTTAAACACAAGATGTGCTTCTTTTGAATTGCCTCAGTCAAAAGAAGAAATCAGATTCCTGAAAAATACCGTAGCCATTAGCTCATGCTTAAGAAGCAGGAGCAACGAGAAATTACTTCATTATATTTTTAAAATAAAATTATATAACTGAGTGATACCTTGTGGTAAGCCTAACGTGATTTGAATAAAGTGCATTCCAAGAAACTAGATAAGTCTCTTCTGGACACGAGGTAGCATCCAAACAATTGTGGACATGAGTAAACATGCAAATTAGGTGTCTGTAAAACGGCAAAAAGGAAGTAAGAAGTCTGTGAAATCTGCATGTCCAAAGTTAAATGTTACTAAGACTTTCAAGACAATATTTTGAATCTATCTGCCAAAATTCTGAATATCTGCTTACTGAAACACATCAGTCCTTCAAGGGACATAAAGTGCTTTTCATAATAAGAGAGTACTCAGTCAGTTGTACACGATGTTAAGAAAGAATTGATTATATTCTAGCTTTATATGTCCTTCAGTGTGCTGTAGCAACTGCTGTTCCAAAAGGCATCAGAGTGTGAGAGTATTTTCTGTGTCAAAGATGAACTTGAAAGTTAAATTCTGCCATTAATACAAGTCTGTTTGTAATTTGCTCTTTTCTTCTTGATACTAGATCATTTATATCGGAGAGAATACTATCCTTCTCTTTCCTTTGAAGAAAATGGACAGCTGGCAGTTAGAAGTCCCACTCAGAATTCAAAAACAACATTAAGTTAAGGGAAGCAGATCTCCCTTGTGAACTAGTGTTCTCTTTCAGCCTGCTGTAAAGATCATGTTCTTAGACTTCACAGGAGCTCTTCACCACCTCTGAGCTACCTAACCTACTGGATTTTAAGTATTTCAAGTAATTTCATGCTGCAGAATGGGGTTCCTTAATCATTTCATGCCTATAGCAATCATTCATGATACATGCGTACTGTCTGGTACCCTTACTGAATGGACAGGCATCACGCGACTATGAATCTGATATACAGAAGACAAACAGTAAGTGCTAAACAATTCATGACAAGGACTATTAACACTCAGCCTGGGCTCTCCCAGGAAACAGGATGCCAATGTTCAAGTAGTTCAAGGACATCTTAGCATTCTCTCTTGCAGACAGCACTTTGTCCCAAGCATTAAGTATTACATGGCCTTGGGGCATTTTCTGTGGAGATGTGATTATTCATGGTGGAAAAGAGCCAGAATTATACTCTTAGGTTTCCTAGGCTTTGTGCCTTAACTACAAAATGGCAGATTTTATTTCCTGCATAAAATCACACCTACAAACAAAAATTTATTGCAAAGTACAGTGGGCATTAAGAGGGCAGGTTTTTCAAGATGTTATAGTTCATACTGTACATAAGATCAGTCAATATAAGGAAAAAAATATGGCATATGACTGTGCTTCCAGAAATGACAAAAACACCTTATAGAAAACAACGACCAATTCTGTTAGAGATATTTTAAATATGAGTATAAAGTGCACTCTACAGCTTTTTAGAAGTCCAAAAATAAAACAACAAAAATGAAAGACCTCTCAGGTTGGATATTCATTATTTCAAATTACAGAAATTGAGTATCATGCAGCTATGTTTCCTAGCATAACTTCTTAGTGGGCCTTGTGCTTTCCCCCTTTCCCATTACATGACAGAGGCAGACAAACCAGTTTAAATATCTAATTTAGACAGCAACCAACATATCCGAAACACTTTTTTTCCCTACTTTTTTTTTACTGTTCTCTTCATACAGGCAAATGTAATGAAAGCTGGCTTCCATGACTGCAATTCTATTACTGACAGTCTTTGATTCCTTACTTTCCTCTGCTTTTTAATGTTTTACGGCACAAAGTATCAGAGAATTTGTGCTTCATGTTTCACTTTACTGTAAAAAGTGAGAGCAAAAAGTTGTACCGTGGACTTCTGCATTAATACAGTTCAATTGGATTGGCTGTGAAGACCTATGTGAGAAGCTGGATCAGTCAGCTGAATCCAGCTGCAACCTAGTGATTCGACCTAAGTTTAACAATGAAGGAAGTGGAAAACAGTCAAACACGAACAGATGGTACAAGAGACAGCAGCAATGAAATGGGAGTGTTTGCACAAATGGACATCTGAAAGAGAGTAACAGAAGGACAGTTTTACACCTGCGCTACTTCAGAGTTACTCTACAGGATTAACACAATGATAAGAACTCAGGAGTTAAAGGTAGAAGTTAAGCTAAACAAAAAAAAAAGCCCTTCATGAAACAATGTTGAAATCCAACATCTTACATATCTGCCTTTAAAGTGAACAGCATTGAACTAAATTTCCATTATACAAATGAACTAAACTTTCTCTTTATGGCATTGCTCCAAATTAATGAATCTATAATTAAGCTGAGAATCAGAATTGATGAAAGTGTGGTGGATGAAGCCTAGACATTTCCCTACAAAAGAAACTAAAAATCCATCAAAATCTTGCTCAGCAAAGCCAGTCACTACATTACAAGTAAAGTAAAGCCATAGAAAAGACATAATTCAGATTTTGAAGATATGGGCTTTTCTGTGGTGGTATCACAAGGCATACACAACACATGAACAGTCCACTAGCATTTTAGGTAGGACTTCTGGCTGCAGGAATATACTGCAGAAGTGTTGCATGAGCTTTTAGTGCTAGAAGTGAATGGAACAATGGGTTCCTTAACAAACTCTAGTAATTTACTGGTGTAAAAGTATTTATTTAAAATTCATTACTGTTGTGATACAACTTCAAGAAGGGAGAAAAGAATTTTTTTCCATTTTTTTCCCCACTCCATTATTACAGAACTTTAGTGAATTAGCAATACTAGTATGGAAAAGTTGAGGAAAACACATTTTAATTTTTTTTTCAGATTTTTCTGGGTTTGCTCCAAACAGTTGGAAAGTATATGTTTCAGACTATCATGAGACTTGATGAGGAATATACTAACTATGAAGAAGAGCCACAAGCCTTAGTGCTTCTACTTCATGTGATTAGAAATACATCCACCAAGCATGTGGTCAAAGTCATGCGACAAAAAACACTGGCACGTGAACAAAGAATTGCAGTGGAGCAGAGGAAGGAAAAGTTGCAGGGCTGTAGGTAAAGAGACAGCAGGAAATAGCCCCAGAACACTCTTACAATCTATTAGTTTGAACACCAAAAACTTAGGATAAATGAAGAAAAATATTAGAACTTAAGGATTTTTTCACTTTTCAGTCTAGAACAGGGCATATTGTAAGATGTTAATGGAGATTGTACCCTCATCGACTTCACAGCTGCAAGCAAGGCAAGGCAGGAGGGCTGTATTTCTTGACCTGTGATTGAAGCTTTCTGTGGACACTCCTGGAACACATACAGAAAGGGCAGCCAGCAGGTTGGGAACACCCAGTGCACTTCACTTGTTTCTGGCACAAGAATGAAGTATATATATTTTTGCACTGTGAAGTTCTCTTTGCTTCCTGTCTGCTCCTGTTCCAGAAATCCTGTTTCTTCCCCAGTTAGATCTTCCTGCATCAGCCCTCACACATTGCCTTTGCCCTCCTACTGCTGCTTACAATACAGCCCTTACTTCACATTGGTATTGTATAGTACTCATCTTTTCCTCTTAATCTTCCTCTTCAAAAAGACATCACCATCTTTTACCTGCCCTTGCCACACCCACACACGCTACCCAACTACCAGCTTTCCCTCCTCCCCCTTCCATCCACCTGCACTGGGTGAGATTTTTTTTGTTGTGGATTTTTATTAGTAATTATTTAATTTGTAATTTTTTAAATTATTTCACAATTACTTGACTGGGCTACTAGTTCCTTCTTCTCTCTCCCCATCCTGACAGAACCTCAAGGATTCCTCACCTGCATAGCCCATTCTCATTCTGCAATGAAACATTTTTTTCACAGGGTGGGTATATAAACACCTGGGGATGCCCCTGAGCCACAGCAGCACGAAGCAAGACAGAGCCAGGGCCAGTGACAGGGACTGCAGCCCTTGCTCCCACTTCAGGATGCCACTTACACTTCTGTTTCATATACTCTAGTAATACAACCAATCACTTCCTTGTGCCACACTTCTCCAGGGTAAATTCATATGCAAACTTTCTTTCCCAGCCTCTCAGGATGAAACATTTTACAGGTAATAGAGAAATCAGAACTAAAAGACCAGGTGATAATGGAAAGGATAATGTGAAGGATAAGCCCAAACATGTCTGGTATTTTCATTCATACTGAAAACACTTCAGAATTGTCAAAACAATGCAGTGGAAGACAGAGGAAAGAAGGAAGGAAACAGAAAATATAATATTAATCATTTACCAGTATTTAAACAAAATTCAGCATACTTTTTTAGGGTAAAGCATCAATTTTACTGCTACTTGAATTACGTGCTACATGAATGGTGCTCAGAAGAACAAAGAATAAGGTAAAATAGATACTTGTTACATAGGTATGACACTGAGAGCAAAGCCGGCAAAACAGTATGTGAAGAATTGTGCCATATGTTCCACAAGTTACAACTCCTTCTGAGGAAACAGCATGCCTAAGATTTCTATGCACACTTCCTAAAATACTGATACCCTACAGAATCCTTTTCCGCAGCTCATTTGGATTTCTGGACAGTAAAGTAAAAAAATAGTACAGAAAAACATTGAAGTAGAATCTGCAAGCTTCTAAAATTAAAGTTTCTGTATAGAACTGATCTCATAAGAAATTAGCAACAGTTTCAGGGTTTAACTGTTCCATCAGTAGTAATGTAATCCACAGCCATTAGCCCTACATAAATGTACTACAGTCATTATCACATATTAAAGTAAAATAGGAATAGATCAATCTCTGAATTTTGGTGGAGGCAAATTCAGCTGATTAAAAACAGTGGCTATTCATATTATTTAACACACACCAAAGCATGGGTACTTGTGGAAGATTGGTTAACTGAGAAAGGCCTGTAGGCCTGT